>JBBKCR010000001.1:14175771-14188482 GCA_037577295.1 Ladigesia roloffi
AATCCACACTCTCCTCTCACAGGGAGACCAGCTGGATGCTGAAACACTACTAGAAGTTCCTCAGAGCTCATTATTGATGTTTAGTTTAAGAGAGAAGGAGAGATTGTTTTTCTTTATTCAGGTTCTGTAAATGCTGCATCATTTCTCTTATTCTGATGTTTTGTCATTTCCTTCAATATCCTGCTTTAAAGAACAATATATTTATTTGGAAAAAAGGAGAAATATTGTCAGCTGTTCTTAAAAACTATGCCCAAGCTGTTCAGTTCAATACTTCAAGATAAAACCTGAGAAACTGAGCAGCCTGTTTTTTTTCTACAGAGCTGTGTATATTTATTGTAAAAGTCTTGAGCCACTCCGTATTTCTTTATATGAATCACACTGCCGGTGCAAGAATACTATTTTCTGCCTGTCGCTCTGTGTCTTCACAAACAAAATGTCCTTCCTCTAGAACTGGTGAGGTTCAGGGGCAGAAAATGAGAGTCTTTGAAAATCCTGACCATTCGCTCTGCTATCCTTTAGCAACAGATGACCCTTATGTGGCCTGTGAGAGGGCCCCCGTTTCCACCCTGCGTTTGATGCTGGAAGGTCTTTGGTGGCGCGTATGAAGCGCTGTCCCTGGCTGCACGGGTTGCTGGGAAAGTGGGTCTAGTTTGCCATGCCGAACGCTATTAGCAGGTCTTAAGTAGGTCAGAGAGCTGACCTAAATTGGAGAGGCGGACTCGCTTCTCTGCAGCTTATGCAGCATCCCTGAAGACCAAAGGGATTGTGTGCAAGAGGAGAATGGAGAAAGGACTGTAATTGTGAGGAGAAAAGAGGTAGAGACTGAGGCAGACAGAGATCACACATAACATAGGGCAAAGACTGAGACACCGCGAGACAAGGAAGAGGCAGATTTCTGATTATTGTTCATTGTTGAGCATTAAGTTACATATGTGAAACTTTTGAATGACAAGCTTATTGAATGTGAAGCATGTAGAAAAAATAAAAATGTACCACTATTATTATTATTATTACTGTAAAAAATAGATGATATAGTAATTTATTGCAATGGTCATACACAATTCTGCCAAATAATATATTTTTAAACTGTGAGGTCGGCTGTAAAAACTGTTGGCGGCATGGTGGCACAGGGGTTAGCACTGTTGCCTCACAGCAAGTAGGTCCTAGGTTTGACGCCCGGGTCGGGCACAGGGTCTTTCTGTGTGGAGTGTGTGACCTCATGGGTTTCCTCCCACCACCAAAAATGTGTGGAAGTGGGTATAGGTTGATTGAACACACTAAATTGCCCCTAGGTGTAACTATGAGTGTGAGTGTGTGACCCTGCCATGTGCTGCCGACTATCCAGGGTGTACCCCGCCTTCGCCCGCAGTAACTGGGATAGGCTCCAGCCCCCGACCCAGAGTGCAGGATAAAGGGGTAGAAAATGAATGGATGGATGTAAAAACTGTTAAAAAGCCCTTTTGTTTGTGAACATACACGCTTTGGTTTACTGCAGTAGAAACTTTGTATAATGGGCCCACTGTGGTCCCATATCATATCACACCTTCACAAAATGCAAGAACAGCACTGATCCTCAAACCTCACTGGGCCAATGCTGCTCATGATCTGGTTTCTGGATGTGCTGCTCATAACCTGGTTTCTGGAAAATCATTTCATGGGTCCCATAGTTTGTACAGGAGCTGCTCTTGCAGTTTTCTTTCTTTCGCTCAGCACTGAGACTGTTTACAGCTGATCATTTTCCATTGATTTGCTAGAGGTGATGTTCAGTGTAATTTAAATTCTAGACACTGTGCTGTCATAGATGAAGTCTGTCATTCATGGCTCATTATATGTCATAGTTACAGGCCATGTCACTTATGTGTCATTGTGATTTCATCTGTGTAGTTTGATACTTATGGGTCACTGTGATTCCGTGAGTGTAGTTTGTTATTGATGGGCCATTGTGATTTGTGTAGTTTGCTACTTATATACCATTGTGATGTCATAGTGTAGTTTGTTTCTAAGATGCCTTTGTGATGTTGTCAGGTAGTTTGTTACTTATATGCAACTGTGATGTCATATGTGTATTGTGTTACTTTTAACCAATTGTGACGCAGATTTTTCTTTATCGCTAGTTATGACATCATAAGATTGTTATTTAATTGGCCCTTGTAATTTCATAAGTGTAGTCTCTCACTTGTGTGTCAGGAGTGTGGCCTGTCATTTTTTGCTGTTGGTATGTAACAGGTTCAGTCCTATTTATTGGACAGTTGATGTCCTTGTTGTAGTCTGTCAAATATGAGCCATTGCAACGGGTCATAGTAACGTCAAAAGCCAAATCTGTTGCTTATGGGCTTTCATTTGTGGGCATTGTGTTGTCATAAGTAGAGCCTCTAATTTGTATCACTGTGATGTCATAAGTATAGTCTCTTGCTTATTGGCCATTGTGATGTCACTGGTGTAATATGTCAAATATGAGCTATTGTAATGTAAATTACCTGTTGTTTAAGGGCTGTGGTAATGGTATAAGTGACAGTCTCTTGCTTCTGAGTCATTATGATGTCATAATTGTAGTTTGTTTCTTAAAGGTTGTTGTGATGTCATCAGTGCTGTTTGTTACTTATGGGGCTGTTGTGTTGCCATAGGTGTGATGCCATAGTAATGTCGGAAGTGTAGTTTCATATTAATGTCATAAGTATAGACTGTTATTCACGGACCATTGTGATGTCATAAGTGCTGTCTGTTTCTCATGGGCCAGTGTGATGTCATTGGTGTAGTCTATCAAATATGAGACACAGTAATGTCTTAAGTGTGATTTCTCACTAACGGGACATGGCAATCTCTGTGATTTATGAACCATTGTGATCTCATAGTCTGTCACTTTTGATCTATGGTGATGTCATCAGTGCAGCCTGTCTTAAATACACAAGCTCCACAGTCCAACAGAATCAGCCTAGGAAAAGCTCTTCTGCTCTGCTCTACAAGAAGTACCACTTAAATCCACCAATTATCCCTGATAGCACTCCTCTGTCTGTCCCTCCAAACCTTTCATTTATTCTTTCATCCTCACATTACAAACACTTTTCAACTCACTGAATTTTCCAAATACAGCCATCTGTCTAGCAAGAATGACTCTGTAGTTGACCCACAACAAACAACCGCGAGTTATTCTGATAGCACTTGTCTGTCTCCCCATCTTCGTGTCATCCAAATGTTTTCAAGGTTCTAGGAGGTTTTTTCAAGCCATCTTGAAGCTTGTTTTCTAACTTTCTTTCTTTTTACAGCCGGAAGCACAAGTCATTGCTTAGATGGATGGATAGGTGGTTGGGTGGATGGATTAATACAGATAGGAACTTGGGGCTAAGGGCCTTTGCCTAAGATCTCAATGGCCAAAGAAGGACCAAATAAGAACCAAAATGTGGACTGGTTCTTTCATAGGTGGACCCAGGCACATCCCCATTGTATATAAGAAATGTATGTAATAAGCTCTATACACATAAAAAAATAGACAAATCAACAATCTCGTGTGACCAGCGGTGCCCATATTTTGCATGACAGTGTAGTGTTGCGTTATATGCACATTTAAAACATTTCAGCTGAAGAAGTGACAGGGATATTCTGAATATCATAAGGAAAGATGTGGGATAGCTGGGGAACATTGACCCCTTCATAGGGTCCATGTATTTTTTCAAAGTTCTCAAACTTTTAAACTCCACCCTGACTTTTGTATGAATTACTGGTTTTGCTGAACAGATGTGGTTCATGGATCCAGCGTCCTCTGGGTTAGTAAACTGTACAGGCAAAGAGCCATGGATTAGTCAGAGTTAATCCACTTCAGTAGTTACAGCAGTTTGCAACCAAATCTCAGTGTTTTACTGCACAGGCTGCAGCTTTACTGGCCAAATTATTTACATTCAGATATTTGTTCAGAAGCCAAGTCAATCTGTCTGTCTGTCTGTCTGTCTGTCTGTCTGTCTGTCTGTCTGTCTGTCTATCTATCTATCTATCCATACACTTATTCATCAACTAATTTGACTATCTATCCATCCACAAACCCACCTACCCATCCATACTTCAATTCAGTTTTAGTCCATTCATCCATTTACCCATATTTTATCTGTCCTTCCACCCATCATTCATCCATCAATTTATTCCATGATTCTACCATGCAATGTTCTGCCGGTTGATTCCTTCTTCACTTGTGTAATGAAACAATAGAAGCCATACATCTGTGTACAAATATGAACATGATGGTAAATATTTAAATATTGCTGCTTGTTCTGTGAAAAAAAATGTAGGATTTTGTTTATTTATGCCTCAGGCGGTCATATGGAAAGTCTCACATTTTGTTTGGGGCAAGAAGTGTCTCATTGCATCTTCACAGTGAGGACAGTCATCGTCTCATGTCTGAAAGGCGTATCCAGACCAGGGCAGCTGTTCGGGTCATCTGGCAGATCCAGTCCACTCTGAATTGGCTGCAGGGGGGAAAGAGACAACGTCAAGTCCATTCCATGACTGTCAGGCAGAACCTGTCAGGGTGATGAGCGTGTGGAGGAGACATGAGGGCCCATTTTGACGGCTGAACAAAGGGCTAACGCAGAAGGACGAGAGAATGACTGTCTCCAAACCAACGAGGAGAAAGACACATGAGATGATATCAATGAGAAAACAGTGAGCTGTAAGTATCAAAGCAGTCCCAAACCAGGGTCTGGCAGGTAACCAAACCAGAGTCACGGCATCCAGCCCTGCTGCCATGCACACATTCACTTGGCTCTTTATCAGAAACCTCTATCCGGCTCCACCTCGCTGGGGTACCTACAAATAAAGCAATCTGTACCAGAGCCAGCAGGGCTGAAAGTGGGCTGCAGTCGATCTGACTTCTCTCTGATTGGTCAAAATGTCATTACAACATGGAAAGAGTCCATGTTTTTTTACTGTCTGCACAAAAAACAACAACAAAGGAGACACAAACTAGCAGCTGGGAAGTGATGAAGCTTCAGCTTGACTGTCTATGTGCTGAAGATAAATTTCAGCGTTAGCTTTCTAAAACAAATGTATTTTTAAATCTGTGAGAGACGTGAAGGAGATCCAGGATGTCACTAACAAGTTCTCTGGGTTCGGATCTCATCACACTGGTAAAAAATGCAGAGAAAACATTCAACACTCAAACAGGACTAGAAATAATAAAAGAGCACAATAACAAAGGGGGCTCTTACAAAAAAACTCTCCGCCGGTTCGAATCCATGGACGTGGTTTTGGGACAACTGACCATAATCTGTGGAGAGAATCGAGTTAGAATCTCTGTTATTGAACTGAGAAACACTGGAACATCAAAGTGTGATAAATTGTTGCATGGTTTATGTACAGCATGGGTCTTTAGTGAGTGTAGCTCATTTGTTGCTTAAGGGGTTGTTGTGGGCATGCAAAGTCTTGTCCTTTTAGGAGGTCGGGGTGTTTGGAAACCCCTGTTGAATCATGAATCTTTTCTAAACTAATAATTATGAAATGTGAGGGGGACACGCCCCCTCCGGTTGAATGGCGACAATGCCCATGGTTTGAAACGATTGTGGATGTGAGTCTTCGCTGAAAGCAGTGCACAATTGCTGCTGTCCTATTTAGCTGCCACCAGACACAAAAATCTGTGAGGCAAAGTACTGTAAGTTTGCCATCCCTGCTAGGTTGCCATGGCAACTCCGGAGCAGTCTCTGGATAGAAGGAGACTGTTTCCAATCAATGCTTTTTTTTCTCTTCTCCCTTTTCTCTCTTTTTCCTCCCCTACAAGAATGTCTGTGTATAGGTCTCTGTGTGTATTTATTGCTTTGTGAGGACCCTACTGATCGGAACACTGGTAAATCTACAGATAAAACCAAGCTGGGGTTTTTTGTAAAAAAAAATATTTTTTTTGGTTATTAAGATAATGGTCAGGTGTAGGTGTTACATTATGTGGACTGTTGCAAGTCAAAGGAATATCTTCACAAGTATAGTGAAACCAACATGTGTGTGTGTGTGTGTGGCCGATGGCCCTGGCTGAGCCGATTCTGAATCTCGAAAATCCATGAGAAGGAAATAAAATGTTGGCTTTGAGCATATGCTTTTATGACAGACATGTTTTCCTTCAGTCTCCATGTAAATATGATGAGTGACTCTTCTTGATGAAGCAAAATTCTGATGCTAATGTCATGTGCAGCAAATGCAAGATCCCATCAATTAGCTGGTTTGCGTTCTCATTAGGAAATGCCATTAGGGAGCGTTGCAAGCATTCCTGAAACGCTAATGGTAGAGGGCAAATGATACTGTAGCAGGCGTTTAAAAGCAAAATGAAAATGGAATTCATTATCCCCACTGAGGCACCAAGGAAACGTGTGTTGCTGTTTCCTGCTAATGGCAGCCAACACACATACTGGTAAAGAGCGAAGCATAAAAAAAGATAAATGTAAATGAACACACAGAAAACACTGTACATCTAAATTAAGATGTTGCTTGGCTTTTATTTTTCGCGACACATTCCTCCAGGGTACCTCAGTATCTGGGCCCAATTCTTCTGCTCCCCAACTAGCTTTGCAGGAAGCTTAGCATTATGTTGTGAAGTTAGCAATTAGGCTACATTAGTCCTCTGGGTGGCACAGCTAACACATCCTCTTTATTTATTTTTTAACCTATTTAAGTGTCCCTTAAAGCCAAACAGCTGTGAGCGGGGAGTTCAGCTTGTTAGCTTTTTTTAAAAGGAAGCTACTTGCCTAATGATGTGGACTTGAAAAGTATAGAAGCTAATGAAGATGTGGACATGTTCAGTGGACTTTTTCTCTCTTTCTGTATTCAGTTCAGTTCAGTTCAATTCAATTTTATTTATGCAGTGCTTTTTACAACCAAGTTGTCACAAAGCAGCTTTACAGAGTTCATGTCTAAGACCCTAGTGAAGCAAAGGCAACAGATGAGAGGAAAAATTCCTTCAGCTGGAGGAAGACACTTCAGGAGGAACCGAGATTCCAAATAGGAACTCATCCTCATCAAGTCAACCCGGGAAGAAAGGAAAGAGAGTCTTTATGGGGATAAATAACAAGAGTAGGTCTTCGTGAATTAGCTTATTGACAGATTGGCCATCCATGGCTAACAGAGTATCCACAGTGGTTAATTTATTTGGAAGAGCTGGGAGTCTGTAGTCCATAAACAACCGGAACAAGAACAACAATCTCAGCCAAGCTTTAAGCAACAGTTGCTCTTGGCTTGGTGCTGAACCGAAGATGACTTATCTAGTTTTAGCCAATGGCCATAAGGAAATGAATAAGACTGGCAAGCCAGACAAATTCTGCTGAAAGCATCAACAAAATGCATTCAAGGTCTACAAAGGTATTTGTAATAATCTTCTCCAGTGAAGATGCGAAAAAGGAAGCAAGTGTCTCTGATGGAGAATTTCTTGAAACCCACATGCAAGAGTTTTGAAACAGAGCTGCACAGGGGTGTCTTTAGGACTGAGGGTGATTAATGAATAATCCTGGATCTCAAAACTAAGTTAAGGATCTTGGAGACAAACCTTCAACTCAATAATGTTTTGTGCAGACAAGAAATGTCTTGGTTTTTGCTAGTTTGTCTGTTAATTCCTTTATCTTTTAATTAATTTAAATGATAATGCATTTATTAACTTTTAGACCCTATTTAAAAAAAAAGAAATGTACCCAATCTGTCAACTTTCTACTTCGTTGACCTTCAGTTGTAAATGTGAATTAGAATTTACTTTTACACCAGTACTGCAAAAAAATAGTTCAAGTGAAACTGAAAAATTCATAATTAAATATAAAACGTTCTGATAGACAACTGATAGATAGCAAAACAACAGGAGCATGATCTGGGTGTAGGGGTGATAAAAAATATCACCACGTGAATTTTAGAGCACCCTGCAGCTGTACATCATTCATTGCAGCAGACAACCATACTGCCCCCCCCCATTGAAAAAATCAACGTACACTGTATTTCCCCTTGAAGGTTAGAGACTGTAGTCCATCTGAATCAAAAATGTTGTAAATAAATCTGTATTATTGCCATAATTGACAATGATTACAGAACAGATTTCATTTTTTGCTTACCTGATGATATATCTTCAGAAAAAGGCAAAAAAAATGTTATCATGATCTTTGAAAAATTCCACTAAATACACTGATAGAATTGTGTTATCTAGTGCAAATGAAATCAAAATTTTGTGCTATTCCAAAAAATATGTAATCAACAGGGGTTGAAATTATAATTTTATCACCTGTTGCTTCTGCCACAATATAGAAACTGGTAAATGTGCCCAATAAAAGTGAGTCAAATTTACTTGCATGCAGAAGAGTGCAGGTTATTCCAGCCACCATCACAAGCCATTCCTGTTTGTGGCTTAATCAGCAATCCTGTGGTTATAGACTCTACCCCAGTGATGAAAGTGGTGGAGCGCGACTGATAACTTGTGCAGCAACACATTAACAACAATCTATAACTGCACACCCACAAAGAGAACCTACACGTGATATTTGTAGATACATGCTTTTTTGGAAATGAAACCTCTATCAAATATGATTTCAGTAAGTATATCTGGTGTAAATCAGTCTAGAACCGCGGTTTTCCCTCAGAACTCAGAGTGTATCAGTAAACTCTGATTTCAGTAAATATAAGCGGTATAAAACAGTCTAGATTCTGTGTTGGTTCTCCTACACTCTCACTGTTTGCCTATCTTTCTGTTTGAACACTAAGCCTAGTTTAGCATGAAGTCTGACATCTCAAACATCAACACAAACTGGTGGATCTTCCATACAAGGAGCTGTTTTGCTGTATGACAACGAATTACCATTTGTTGCGCTGCCTGCACGGATCTGTACTGATCATGTTCTAAGGGTTAACAGTGAGGTTTGTCTCTCTTTTGCCTCTACTGTTCTGGGAAGGTTTACAGTAGATGTTGGAACATGGGATTGGCTTGCATTTAGCCACAACAGCATTGGTGAGGTCAGGTACTGATGCTGGATGATCAGTTGTGCATCATAAACTTAACTCAATGTCTTCCCAGAGGGGTTGTTTGGATATCCATCACTCAAGAGAAGGCTGGAGGTTTGATATCTTTCCAGCTAAGGCCTGGAATTGTTCATTGGTTCCTTTAAAGCATCCTACGCTTCAGGCCATGTATTCTATGGAAATTCTTTCGGACATGTAGTATAATCCATAGTGGATGCAAAGACCAACACATTCTCTGGTGCTCCCAAGCCCAGATGAAGAGGGGAGGCTTGTGTCAAGAAAGGCATCCAGTGTAGGCCGAATCAAAGATTAGATTCCATTCTAAATCAGTTAAGGCCCAGGTTATCAACTACTGCCACTGGTCCTCCTGGATTGTGGATGGAAATCATCAGAAACAGAAGCTTTATTGATCCCAGAGGAAATTGCTCATGTTATGACTGTACAGACACATAAACAAGATGAATATAATGTAAGAAATAAAACAAAATAAAAACTCTAAACACACATAATGTTTTGGGAAAAAAAGAATGAAGAAGACAGAAAGAGATGATTCACTGCAGTGACCCCTAAGGAAAGGGGTAGAAAAAGTAGAAAAAAGTATGTAATGTAGATGGAGCTCATTAAGTGGCCAGTAAATGGTACAAGGTCCCTTGGTAATATTTGCAATATCTTTGCAATGTTCAGTTACACTTTGTCATGAAACAGGGCTCCAGCTCCCTGCTAGGAAGTCCTGGAGCCCTTCGTCTGGTGAGTCTGACTCTGCATCTGCTCTGCTCATTCAGAAGCAGACGTGTCCGTAATGAAGTGACCGTCATTGTCATTCGAACTCATTTATTTCAGTCTGTCTACTGGTCTTTTGTTTTTCAGGGGAAGATGGATGGCTTCGGGTTCAGAGGACTTTATCTCATCTGAGAAGAGACACTGAGTAAAGAGCAGAGATGATTATTTCTCACCGGGCTTTTATCTGTTTCACTGCACTTCATCAGCGTCTCTTGTTTCGTGTTATCGGCAGTTTTACCTGTACTACAGATATCAAGCATAGAGATGAATAATAGCCTAAGGTTATAAGTTCTAAAAGCTATAAAACACTAAGAACTATAAAAGCACAATTAAAAACACATATGGAAATACTGATTTGTATATCAAGTGACTTCCAGTGCACGTATACACTTCAGAATATGACTTTGTACCTACAAATGTGAACAAAAAGCATGTGCTCATGAACATAATCAAAGATATCCTGGGGAACTGATAGGGAAAACGGTGTGGGCTGGAGTTCTGCACAGCACAAGGTGAGTCCCTGCAAAGCGCCCACTGACTTTGGGATAGGCTCTGGAATAAGACTAATGTGGATAAAGCAGAAATGAGCAAGTGCATGATGGGTGAAAGTTATTCAAACAAAACACTTTATCACAGATTTGTACCTTAGTGTAGGTATGGTGGTCATTTGCATATCTCTTTTAACAAGAAATGTTCTGCATTTGATGTGGGAGGATGATTACAGTGCAGCTTTCTGCTTATTGTTGCCTTCAGGTCGTCTTTTCCGTTGACTGGCTTCTCTCTTACCTTCCTTATCATCCCTCTGAGAGAAATATTGGGTGGTGCCTCATTCTGTGAACAATAGGTTGTGAGTCCATTCAAATGTAGGCATCTATTTTTCTTCCCACTTCTTTACAAAGGCATTATAAAGAATCCAGTATTTCGCATATCCCTCATATTGGTTTGGCTGGGGTCAAAAAAATGTTTAAACTGACAGTATTCACTTCCTGTGTGCCAGGTTGACTGCAACACCTGGAATATGTTCAGCTCTGTTGTCTGAAGGCCATGAAAGACCCAGTTACTGGTCCCATACACACAAGCTGCAAAAACACACACTACAGTGGTGATGAAATCATGTACACTTCTATTGGTGTTTTCAATGAGGTTACTGGTTTCCTGATACGCACTGAGCCTGACCTTCATCTTTCCAGCATTGACACACTAAGGTAAAGGTCAGATTCACATTCACTTCACAAAAGATTCTTCTATCAAATCAGGTTTAAAGCATTTTTTTAGGTGCTTTAGATCAGTTACGTGTGATGATCATGGATTGTTTTTCCACGTGTCAGATAATGTTTAGCTCAACAACGGATGCACACCTGAACAAAATTGCTTTTATATAGAGGCTCAATTTGCAGACATAAAAGACAACATACTGATGTTACAAACATTTTCACTTCTCACCCAGAAAATAAGAAAGCACAAGAAAGCACAGTACATAAAAATATATACATATATATACTAACTAAAAAAAGGCTTTGGGTGAAATATAGCATGAAAGAAAATATTGCACATGGTTTCACAGTGATTATAGATACAATACTCACAGTGATACTATTGTTGCACTATATAAATATAATGTTAAGATCAATGTAAAAAAATGTTGACATAAATATCAGTGCCAAAAAAAAAACAGAATTCATGTGCAATAGCACATACTGTAGCTTTAACATACCTGGTCTGGAGGATTGTATCCTACTTTGCTCAAGGCCTGCACTGTGTGTCATGAGTCTGCTGACCCTTAGAGGAGCTAAATCTGTAGCGTGTGTGTCAGTGAAACACAGGCTGTCTCGTCCCCTGGAGGAGAAGAAACAAGGGTCATGTGACCATGCAACAGCAGCAGCCCTGCGGAATCCTCTCAGAACGAAAGCTGTTTCTGAGTCCAGACACACCGGAGCTCGGGCCAGTACGCCGCACTGGACTGGCCCAGAACCAGACAGAGCAAGAGATGACTCAGTGGTGTAGTGTTAAACAGGCCTGAAAAGGCGAGTCAGTTCTCCATACAGGTGACATTTATTCAGTTTGACCCAACACACAGCACCAAGTTCACAGTTCAGACTAACGGGCTGACAGGATTCGTTCTGAATCCTACAAAATTCTGTTCAGCACATCAAACTACTTTGCGAATTTGCGTGTAACTCAACAAAACCCGATCATTTTCAGGCTGAACTCAAGTTGTTCAGCCAAGTACTTTCTGAGCCCAAGTTTAATCAAACAATCCTTTTCTGAACTCAAATGTTACCCAACACACTTGAGTCTGACCTCTTAAATGAACCCTACAAAATTCAATCTGAAATCCAAAGTAGTTTAAACTAATTCTTCACAGACCAGACTGCCGTCCAATGAAATTCCTTCTGAATGAAAAATCCTTGACAAACTTTCTTTTCAACTCTGAGCCAAAATCAGTCACAATCTGACAGCAGCATCACAAAACGCTGCCTGAAGTGAACAGTTACCCCACTACTGTTCAACAGTCTGTCCAAATACACCTGTTTCCACTGCTGATGCAACAAAATTCACTCTTTAGACAACACAAACCTGGTCAAATAGCACATTAATAGTTGCTGCTGGCCTGTAAGAATCCTAGCACACTAAACAGGAACAGAATGTAGCTCAGGGGCCGTGGGGAGGGAGGCGATGCTTAAAGATGGGGGTGTGAAGTGATAGAGAGAGAAAGAGGTGTTTAGAAAACCCTCGCAGTGGAAATGACTCTCCACTCACTGGGGACGCGGGTTACTCATGTGAGAAAGCATCCGACTCTCTCATACTGCGGGCGGCGTTTATGGTGGAGTGACCACAGCTTCTATACATTTATTTTTTCTATACATTCAGAGTTGTGGGTTTTGTAGAAAGATTCATGTGTGTGTTTGTGTGTGTGTGTGTGTGTGTGTGTGTGTGTGTGTGTGTGTGTGTGTGTGTGTGTGTGTGTGTGTG
>JBBKCR010000001.1:14285167-14295950 GCA_037577295.1 Ladigesia roloffi
GATAGATAGATAGATAGATAGATAGATAGATAGATAGATAGATAGATAGATAGATAGATAGATAGATAGATAGATGGGTAGATAAATCGACAGCTAGAGAGACAGCAATTTACCTGTACAAGTGTTGTTGTTGACCTCATCCGCTGATAGACTCATATCAGAGTTTTGTCCCTCTCCCTCTACAATCCGCAGCTCCTCCTGAGATGTGTTGGAGTGAGACATTCCTCCAGAACATGTCTCCGTCTGAAACTGAACAAAAAACATTGGATTTGAAGAGTCTTACAGATGGCAGTAAAATTAGGCTATTTAATGTCCTCATGTGCCAGAAAATAGCAGCACACCCCCTCAAACGATCAAGAATATAATCAACAAACCTTTTCAAATTGCTGGTCCTCAAAAGAGATCTTGGCGGTTCCCGACTGCCGAACGCCGGATCCGTAGTCTGGAGCTTCTTCATCAGCTTCAAGGGTGAGAATAAAAACTACTGAGGGACATTCAGACTCTTTGATTGGGGCTGAATTTCTGAGTTACTGGAGTTTTCCAAAAAAACAAGATTGAGGCCACATGGACAGGAAACATCTACAGAGACTAAAATTCATATCTAATTTTTTACCACAACAGAAAATGTCATTTTCATGAATTAATTTCTCAAAATGTTTTACTTTCTTGCAACCAACATTTGAATCTGTGTGGTGTTTATATAGTTCAATCACACCTAGAAAATAGTTGGTCTTGCACAACAGGCTGAGTGTGAAAACACACTTTTGCAGAAAAAACAGATATACCCCACTTTTTTTTTTTCATTTTGTGTCATCCAGGCCTCACCCACCACACCCCCTCGTTCTCATGCTAGGTGTTTATGTTTGGGCGCAGCGTTTAGCAAAGAAATCTGAATTCAATTATCCTTCACTGCTAAGCGCTGCTTAGCCTGGTAATTAGTTACTTTTATAATGATGTTACTCAGTTACTAACGCAGCTACTATTTGTGAGAAGTAACTAGTAACTATAACTTATTACTTTTTTAAAGGCACCTGCCCAACACTGCTTATCAATATCTCAGCTATCAGATATTACTTACTCAGTTCCTCCTTTCCTTTTATGGATACGCCTCTTCTCCAAATTGCTGTGTGTGTGTATGTAGATACATTTAGCCTAATTCCTATGCTATGTGTGTATGTGTACGTATGTGTATGTGTGTGTACATATGTGTAGGGGTGTGTGTGTGTGAAGTATTTCTGGATCTGCTGTCCTTTCCCTGCCTTGACCTAAACACCTGTCCAGAGGGGACCCTGCACATTCTATATGTAGAGATGTAAAGGCTCCTGTTCCTTTTCATACTTGTAAGCACTTATGAATGAATTTAAATGGTGGAGAGTAATTAACCCCTACTCCTATTGCTTTATCATTAATTTGCTCCTACATATGCGGGTGTTGGAACATAGCACGTATAATAAGCAGGGATTTACGGTATATATGTAATCTAATCAGATTAAGTCAGAGGTAGGTTGAAATATAGGGAATAAAGGTGCAATTGTATTACCTTCTTATTTTCACAAATTGGTGCACACACCAATGTCATTTATAAAAATGTTGAAGCAACATGAAAAAACCCCTTATAATAATACTAACAATAATGGACAAAAGTGATGAAATATTAAAAAAATTAAAAGGTCATACCAGAAATGGCCTGTACTGCCACCCGCAGGAAGCCTTTCACCTCACCCTTCTCACTCACTATGGCCACTCGGTGCACCAGCGGCACAGGGTACAGCAGGTTACTCAGATACACAAACGCCCTGCGGGACGGATGAAGGACACGGGAATAAAACAAGGGAGAGGGGTGGAGAGGTTTCATAGGTCAGGAATAATGGATGAATTGTGGTGGAAAGACAGAAGGAATCAGTTACAATTGAAAGAGCACAGGCTGAGAAAGAAAAGGTCAGTTCTGAAGGTCAATGTCACACTGCCACTGGACATCACAATACTGAAGCGCAAAAAAAGCTTGTAAACAAAAAGCTGCTCCAGCAAAAGCAAACAAAAAGTGCACATTTACATCTGCTGCTCGTCTCTTAAAACCCAGCGAGAGCCCCTTCTCACAGAAAAGCCACAGGAGAGACGGCGCTCGGTGTGATCTTTCCTCTATGAGGGGCTGAGGAAGGGTTTCAAGATGCATGCGTTCAAGCGGCTACACCAAAACCCTACACTCCTCTCACAAAACTGCACTCTGTCTGGCACACAGAGGGACTTAGTCAAGGTTGAGGTGAGGTCAGGGTCAAGTCAGCTCAAACGCATTAAATGACATTTGTACAAATGCTGCGATACCAGATACACAGTGAACTAATCTATGACCTATTTCTGGCCACAATGCTCCTTTAGTGCTCAAAATACACTGCCTAAGAAGGTTTTGGGGACACCTAGATTTTCAAAATGTTTAAAATAAACTAAGTTTGCAATAAACTTTCCCTGGCAACAATGTCAAAGATCCAATATGTTCTCCCCTTGTTGTGATGTCAGCCCTCAAAAATTCATATGAATGAGCTCCTTTTAGGCCCAAAGATTTTTCCATATGTGATTTAAACTGCAATTTGGAAAAGAAAAATGAAACATTTCAAAACTCCTCTAAATAGGAAGACACTGTGAGGAATATCAAGCCAAGTGTTGAAGACAAATAATCGTTGCAGGTATGATAATCTTTGCAGGAGTTTTCTTCGTTAAAAAGCTACAGTAAAATTCACGCACTATTCTGAAAATTCACAAGAAAGGCAAGATGTTCCCAGATGTTTCATGAGCCATGTATGCACCACCAGAGTCTGAGTGTGATTCTGTTTTAATGCCCGGTGCGCAGTGGCACGGCAGGAAGAGTGGAAGAGCGGCAGGAGGGGTGCCACAGGGGAGGAGCTTGAGACAAGATTGGTGAGGCGAAAAAATACAGCATGCTCAGGTAAATAAAATATATAGTGATAAAATCAAATCTCAAATTTGGCTTCATCGGACCAGATGCAACCCGGAAAGCAAAAATGGGGAAATAAACTCTAAATGATATTAAATTACATGAATTTAACTCCATGAACTGAAAAGTGAAACCGAACTCAACACACGTCACATGTCTCAGGATGTTGCATGTGTGCAGGGGAATGACAGTGTGGAAGCCAATCCAAAAAAAAAAAAGTCTGGATAATTTTTTTTGCTCTGGCATGCCTGGCCGGCACTGCTGCAGTCGAAACCAGCTCTTTCATTTTAAGGTCACCGGTTGGTTCATTTGAACCACAAGCATCTATAAAATCATCCAACACCACAAAAATATAAATGACATCACATTCCTCTAAATTATTAAGACTCTTCCATTATTCCAGCAGACACCGTGAGGCATCATAGGATTTTCAGTTGTCTATTCATTCAGAATCTCAATACTAACACCCAGTATCAGAGGGAACGGTGACAGAAATTGAGTTTTTTATGTAATAAAGTGACTAAAACACTACCATTCCAATGCTGAAGAACTATTAAGCAGTGGGTATTTAATGTTTGCTGTGAAATATGATGTACTGCAGAACAGGATGGGATTGTAAAACTGCATTGCTTATTCTGTCCTCTGACAAAACTACCAGTTGTGGACACGATGGCTCTGGTTTCACAGACTCAGTGTGAAAGAGCTGGTTTCCTCTGGCAGCAGCAGAACTCCTGAAGCCTCACCAACCTTCCCACTAAACTGAACAGAGGCCAGCGGTCGTAAAAGGGGTCCTGGCCTTCGCTGGCACGGGGGGACTGCTGCCCCTCCTGCGGCTCTGAGGCCCCGTCCTCCGCAAAGATCTCAGCATCCAGGTCCTCCAACTCCTCCAACTCCTCCTCCACCTTTCCATAATTCCGCTCGTCTGCGAGCTCGGTTATGTCAGACTCGGGGTCGGACAGGGTGGGGGAGGGGGTGGGGTCACTCATGCGCTCGCTCATGCACGTGTTCAGAATGGGGGTGCTGGAGCAGCCGGAGACACGGGAACTGGGTTAGTAAAGCTCACACACACACACACACACACACACATTACAATATCATACACCTACACTACCATTTCGAATCACCTTCCAAAATATTTTTTACTAATACAGAGTATTACAAAATGCTTCAAACAGGATGGAATTAAACACTCTCAACCTAACATGTTGCAATTACTCTATACAGCATCAAGATCTATGATTTAAAAAAAAAACGCAACATTTTGTCCTCCTCCGTGTTTTATGAATGCCATGTGAGTTTTGCTGTCTATTGCAGCCTTGCCTCAGCCCCGCCCAGTCTTTTGTATGTTCAGTTTGTTGTAGACCTTGTATTTTGGGATCAATGTCTTTGTTCTTTGCTTCCACAGAAAAGAAAAAGTGATGAGGCTATTTTGACTATAAAAAGAATACTAGAAAAATGAACAGTGGTGTGATTGCTGTCTCATAATTATTAATTGACAGTCATATATTAGTGTGTAGTTTGTGCTAATTACATTTACACTTAATTTGTTCAAATTAGGATATAAAATATATATTTTTTGTTAGCTTTCAAACTCTTTAATTTTTTTTGTGAGTGCACACACTCAATCTCATACACACAAACATAGACATACTCTGTCAAACAACATTCAAACCCTCTCAGATATAAAAATACAGTGCCTCCCTCTCACATGCCTTCTTTAGCTATACACATTTTAGCCCTATCCAAAGCTTCCAGAAGAATAAACCATGCATCTCCACACATGGGGAGATGAAGGGGGTTTATGGACTCACCCACCCTCAAATAACAAGGATTCTCTCAAGTAAGTTTACAAGAGTTTTTTTTTACCACAGGGTGTGGAGACAGGTGCTGAAAAAATCTAATTTTATTTTTCTGAAAATTAGAGCTTTGTAGAGTCAAGACCCAAATAGAAAGTATCTAAAAATACCCGCCCAGAAGTGCTCCAATGCACTTCTAATAGTTATTTAAACTTTCACATACACACGTCATTCTCTGACACAAACATATTCAAAAATACTCTGTCTCAGTCTCTTTCTCTTTTGCTGCTTCCCAACAAAAATATTGAAAATCAAAACCTGATTTTTTTTAAAAATAATTCAGTGCATTTAGTCATATTCTGTGCATTTTCAATTGTGAGTCAGCATTGATTTTTATTACAAGCCGTCACATCACATTATTGTATAAAATTCCTCATTGAAATTTTGACATACTGTTGGGCAAAATATAGCTGGATGCTCCATTCAAACTCACATTTACTAAGCACAATGCAGTTTCACAAGGTGAGAGAAAAGGCAGAAGCTCAGCTGCTGCATCTCAAAGCAGGGAGGTGCATGCCACAAACACACACATGACTGTTCGGGTGCTGACCTGCCCACAAGACGGAACCAAGGAAAGCGGTCGTAGAAAGGGTCCCCGCCGGTCAGAGAGTGGTCAGAGTCGTCCATGGTGCTGCTGGGGACTTCTGCTGCACGATCATACATTTCTCTCATCAGGTCCAGCCTCTGTCTACAATAAGACGAGCCAAACATTATTTATTACAGGTCTGCTGCATCAAGAAGAAGCACTTATGACTAATTATGGTAAAGAGTAGTCACTTGTTTAGGCAACAACGCTAAAACATAACACTAAACTTCTTCTGCTTTAATTATGTCCATTAGCTGTATTTATATCCACCTTTCTCAATGAACAATGCATTTAGGACTTTTTCAGAATTCTCTGGGGTGCGTTATTTAAAATTTTATTTTGACTCATACTATATTTTATATTGTTTTTGTCTCAATGTGCCTGTGCAAGCAATTTCCTCCCGGGTCAGTAAAATCCTAATACCTCAGTTTCTCTAAGGTCCAGTAGTGTGTGGCTCCGTTCTTCTGATCCTGGACCTCCACAGCAACAATGGTGCGAGGGAAAGGGCGTTTCTCACGGTCCTTGGCTATACTGGGGGGCAGGAGGTCAGGAGGGAGTGGAGAGTAGAGTGTGTCTGTCAGCAACACAAACTGGAACTGAACCTGGAGGGGAAATAAACAAAACATAATCCTGTATGTCAGTCCCATCAGAACTGGCATTCCCTTCCGTCCATTCCTTCCAATCACTTTAATGTTAATGGCTTGCTGGTACAGTGTTTTAACTCATTATGCAGCAAGTCTTGTTACACTGTTGTACTCTACTATTTGTCTGATTTTATTACGTATTGTAAATTATCATTGTGTGCCTTGAAATTTGAAAATAGATTATTGATATTATTACTATTATTATCCAAAATAAGGCATAAACATGTCACTCATGAACATGCCACAGCCTTCAACATTTCTCTACATTTACCCAATTCACCAAGTGAAGCAGGCGGCTTCCACCAACGGGGGACGCCTGGGGAGCAGTGTGTGGGTACCTTCCTCAAGGGAACCTCAGTGATGATACTAGCATGTAGGATTCAAACTCACAAACTTCTGACATGAAGGGCACTAGCTCCCTAACCAATTGGCCACCAGCTGCCCTAGTGGTTAAACATTTCACATTTTAAAACCTGTATTTTGTTGTGCAAGTGGCTGTTTCTATATTTCATCATGGCTAAGTTTGGAAATCAACTTTTAACAGTTTCTGAAATCATTTTACTTTTACAGTATTTTTAAGTATTCAACCTAGATATATTAATTTCTATTAACTACTTTAGTGTTATCTTTTGCAAATCACTTTTAGCTGGCTGGCTAATCTAGTCTTAGCTAAAGTATATTTGTCTTGTTAAAACAATAAACAATGCAGCACTTTCGCTTTTATGCTCTGTTGCAAACTAGGGTTCGCCTATTGTACTAATGTGATCTTACAATGTATGCTAATGTTTAAGCAACACAGAAATGCAGCATTTTTAGAGTTTCTAGGAGTTTCTTTCTGCAGGATCCAGGATTTTTTTCAATAAGTGTATACACACACACACACACACACAGACACAGCATTTTAATCCTATACACTCTGGGTGTTCTTTTTTTGTTCTCTGTGTTGTTACTGTTTTTGTTCTTTGTTCTGCACCATTACTGTTTCACCTTACTGTTTACTGTGTATGTGATTGAAATGACAATAAAGCTACTTGACAGTGATGTAAACTAGACATAAACAGAAAAACATGTTTGTTTCTTTCAGAATAAATTGCCCATACTTTCTCATCATCATTTTTCATCAGCCCATGTAGAGACATCAGAACTGCTCACCTTCTTCTTAAGCTCCACGCTGATGGCATTGGCCTCTTTGAGGAAGATGGCATTGCCCCAGAGTAGGTCTCGCAGTGAGGTGAACTGGTAGAAGCGCCATTTACGGAAAGCCCAGAGAGCCAGCTCGGTTTCCCGCTTGGTCCAGGCCACTGCCAGGCACAAAAACCAAACTGTGTTGTTATGTTCACACTAGTATTACAGTAACTCAGAGGGCGGATTTTGGTAAGTGAATTGTTATTAATGATACATACACTATATGGACAAAAATATTGTGAAGGAAAAATATTGTGAAATTCCAGTGAAGGACAATTTTAAAGGGGACATATTATGCAAAACTCATTTTAGTTATAATAGGTCTATGTGCTACAAAAGATGTTCATGAAGTTCTGTATGGTTTACACACGTGAAACGTGAGGCGCTATCCAGCCCTATATATTTGACCCCAAGTCAGACCCAGAGCAAGATGAACTTAACACTTCATGTATTGTCTGTAGCGCTCCACACAGAGCCAGCACCTTTTGGATGAACTGGAACAGAGATTGCAAAGCCCGGCCTAAAGGTTCAACATCAGTGCCTGACCTCATAAATCCTCTACAGAATGAATGGGCACAAATTCCAACAGAAACTCCAAAATCTTATGGAAAGCCTTGCTTGGAAGCTGTTAAAATGTAGCAACAAAGTAGCTAATTCCATGTTAAAGTCTATGGATTTGAAAGCAATATCAATAAAGTCCCAGATAGCGTATTGCTGATGCATCCTAATACTTTTGTCCATAGTGTATATAAAATTTTTGCTAAAAAAAAGCCAGTTCACGTACTGGTATGAACTAACATTCTTGAAGTGCAAAGAGCTTTTTATTTCTTACCCTCTTCTTCTGGTTCCTCCTCCTCCTCTGTGGTTTCTGGGTAATATCGGGAGTCAACCTGCTTCTGAAGAGCCTCCAACTTGCTCTCATAGTCCTGAAAATGAAACGTTTTTCCACAATTTGTGTTTTACCAGTTTGATCTATACTCAATTCTCTGGAGCAGTGAAAGTCTAGTCCACCTACGAGTCTTTGCTGCTCAAGAAGGTTGCTTGCTTCTTCTCTCTCTCTGCGATACTGATCCTCAAGCTCCTGCAATCTGCAAACATGGGATGTAACAGGATTCGTCAGCAGATAAATGTGGTAACTGCATTTGGATTACAGAGACTGAGCAGAAGCAGCTGTCTTCTGTTTGCCTACAACAAAGCTAGTACAAACAATCCAGAAAATCACAAGTTTTCTCTTTATTTTCAGTAATAATATGTCCATACCTATAAATGATTACATACGGTAGAAATGTTAGAGGCTGAATTTGAGAAGGTGAGTAAGGTGGAAACACATAACATTCAAGCAGGTTTGTTTCAGGCTGTCAAGTCAGTAAATGTCTTCACTTCGCAAGGCCAGAAAATTAGCATAAAAGCTTCTTTCTCTTTGGTGATTTGGTTAAACAATGGCTCAACTGACTACCTTTGCTCCATTTCCTGTTTCATGTCTATGCCCTGTTTCTCCAGCAGCTCTCTCTGGGCGAAGGCCCAGTCCACTGGCTCCACAGGCGTCTCGGCACAAGGTGTCCGCTCCCTCTCCTGCCTCGCCTGCTCAGGGTCATTAAAGCGAAACACATGGCTCTTTCCCATGATGATACGGTTTCCTGAGAATAAAACATGGTCAAGAATCAATATAGTGTGCTTCTCTAGAATTTGTGTTCCTTTTGAACCCAAAACCAAATGAAATCCTTCTTCATGTTAGATATATTTTGCCAAAGGAGGTTCTATAATCGAACTTCCTTCCTAATTTAGTATCAAACCTTTATTATGTGTATGATTTAATTTGATTAGCCCTGTAGCCTTTATGCTTCAGGACACTGCTGTGTATCACAAACACTGCATTGTAAGCACAAAAACAAAGACTAACTGAAAACAAGACATAAAAAAAATATTACCCTACTGTATATACTGGAATTGCAGTACAGAACAATCAGTTACAGTTATCAGTTACTACTACTACTATTGCACCTATTAATTTTACTACTACTACCTCTACTTCAAACACTGGTAGTACTAGTATTGCTTATACTACCACTAATACAACTACTACTAGTACCATTACTACTACCGCTACTGCTACTACTACTAACAATAATAATACGAATTATAATAATACCACTATACTACTACCACTACTAGTAGTAACACTACAACTACTACCACAACAACTACTAATACCACTACTTCAAATAATAATAATAATTAACAAGGCCTTCATTGAAAACTTTGGTTATGGATATCAGATGGACCAATGGAACCAAAGAGCTAGATAGTGACACAGTGATCCAGGACGGGAGTGGAACACAGATACTATGGACTGACCTGATCTGAGCACTGTGGGCTCGGTCACTCTCTTGCCATTGACATAGGTCTCTGCATCTTTGCAAGGCTCCAGAACCACAACTCCCTCTCCTGATGGATTAGTGCTACTAGTGAAGGTACAGTGTTCCTCTTTAATGAAGAGACCACTCAGAACAATGTCCTGCCTACAGCTGGCATCCTCACGCCCAACTCTGTAAAAAAGAGTTCACGAGTCAGAAGGACATGATATATATACTAGGATCTATATTAACATGATCAAAGTCACAGGAGACAAGTTTTCAAATGATTTAATGTAAATCCTTAAATGTCCTCCACATTAATCTCCAGTCGGAGTACAAGCAAACAAATCTAGAGTAAAAAAAAACCTTGTTCTTAACATCTGATATTGAAAAAGGCATTTTCAAAACCAATCATGTGAAAATACGAATACCACAGTAAAATATTTTTTGAGATTATGCTGAACTTTAAAATTCTTACTTTGTAATTCCATCTTTGATGTAGTAAAGTAAGCACTCCGACATGAGCGGATCTTCATTCAGGTTCACAAGGTGAGGTGTCTGAAATGTAAAAAGTATGTTGTGAGTGTTATACCTAGTTTAAATCTAGATGGTAACATGTGAATAAGACTCTTTATAGACCCCTCACCTTTTTGGGAGAAAACACTCCAACTGTGCCGCCATCTTCCCGCATCGCCACTCCCATTTCGGCCAAAAGAGCTTCCCTGTTAAGAGCGGCAAACAGGCTCACGTTCCATATAAAGCACACAGATAAACGAATTAAAGACATTTTAAGGACTGTAACACGTGCAGCCAGTCTGACCTAGCCATCCTGATGGCCTCTGTGCGCCGCAGCTTCTCCTCCCAGGTTTCATTAAGCTCTGCTATGATTTTCTCTGTTTCCTAACAGCACAAAAGAGTCAAAATATAATAGTAACAGAAAAGTAATTTGCATCAAAATAATGCAGTAGCTTACTAATGAAACAATTATTCTTAATTCATTTAGTTCAACTTCCTTCTTATTTTATAAATCTCTATGTGTATGTTTTCCGCAAATTTCTTACTTCCTTTAATTATTCTCATAGTCTTTTGCCTCTATTACATTGTTAATATTACAATGCTGTTTAATACCACGTAAAGCTGAATTTGCATACAATGGACAATTGTGCCAAAATAAAAGCTAGATTAAATATAATCCAGCAAGTATATAT
>JBBKCR010000001.1:14328486-14338757 GCA_037577295.1 Ladigesia roloffi
GCGCAGGCACACTTCCCCCCCCCCCCCCCCCCTTGATTTGTAGGATCAAACTCATCTACCAGTGTTGGGGCCAATGCTCAAACAGTTTTGTCACTTCAACTACCCGTACTACCTCATTACATCTACACCTTCAATAGCATGCATCTTTATGAAACTTTTTGCAAAATTACAAACCAAACCTTTAATTGGTAGTTTCATTATGCAGTGTACTATATAAAACAACACAAAATAATTTAAAAACAAGGTACAAAACAGTTAATACCATTCCTTGTGTTTTACTTTAAACCAAGCGTGTGGTCTTACCATGTCATTCACACATGGGGTCCATCTCCTTCATCACCGTGCTTCTGCATCTGCGCCTGCATCTTAGCAATCATCTCCTGCATCCGCCTCAGCTGGGGCATAAATACACGAGGGGCTTTAGACAACAGCCTTCAATCACAGCTATGAGAATGAACCATGAGCGATGGACATGTGTGTGTGTGTGTGTACGTACCTCAGCCTCCTTCTCCTGCAGGATTATATCCTTGTCCATTTCCTCTGGCTCCGGACCCTTCCTATAGGACACAAAACACACAAACCAAAAAGAAATACACACAAAGCAACAAGGTGTGAGGAGCAGTCACACTCCTAGTTTTATTTACTTGTATGAAATGTTGGTTCACTCAAAAATCGCATTTATAATTCTAACTCTTACCCCAAAATAATAATTCAGCACTGGAAATACCAGACTAATGTAGTTAACAAGTACTGAAGGCTTATAGCTGTGGTGCTTGTTATATGTCTCACGTATGACACTCCTGTGTGTGGTTTTCAATATTTTTCTCCCTCAGAACTCAGGGGACCATCTCTAATTTCAGTAAATATAAACAGTGTAAAACAGTCTAGAACCTGTTTTTACCTTCAGAGTGCCCCAGTAAACTCTGATTTCAGTAAATATAAACAGTGTAAAACAGTCTAGAACCTGTTTTTACCTTCAGAGTGCCCCAGTAAACTCTGATTTCAGTAAATATAAACAGTGTAAAACAGTCTAGAACCGGTGTTTGTTCTTCTACACGCTCACCGTTCTTTCTCCTGGTGTGCCGCCACATAGCCGCTCTCTGGAGCTCCTTAAATAATAGAACTCTGTTCATTTTTGTTCTTTTTTTTCCATTTGCGGTTTTTAAAAGCCCAGTACTGGTTTTTAAATTACAGTAACTTTGGTTCTACATGACACCGGAACAACACATTTCTGACACCTGAAGCACTAACACAACCCAGGAGAACTTCCATATAAGGAGTTCGCCATATGACACCAATCTGTTGTGCCGCATGTGTTCTGAGGCCTAAAAGTACAGTGGTGAATACCAAAATGCACAGAAAGTAAAGAAAATCTGGTGTTTCTCATTCAACTACTTAATTCTCATTTACCTGCTTTTGCAGTATTTTGAAGACATAGAAGTTAATGTAACTCTTCTCAACCTAGCCGTTGTACCCTCTGCTTACCCTGGACACTGCTTCCATTACTTGACAGCTACATTAGTCTTGTAGCTCCTGTTTCAAAACTGAGGAGACCAAACATCGCACCATTTGTGGAAACTAATGGCTGAACCATCACATTAATTCCAAAATCCAAAACTGAACATACTTATTATGTGTGAAAGTGAATCATTGAGACTCATCATAGCGTAGTGAAGCTGAAGTGACTTGCCAGAGCAGTGCGTGTGAAGTGAGGCCTGGTGATCAGGACCCTACTTGAAGGGCAGAAAATGCACACAAAGCTTGGAAGAGTGTGCGCATGTGTGTGGAAGGTGAGGTAGAGTGTGTTGAAGCAAAGTGCATGAAGCAGAGAGTTAGTGAGTGAGCCGGCGTGCGAGTGAGTGTGTGTGTGTGTAGAGGCAGTTTAAGCATCAGGCTGATGGACAGGCAGAGCTTTGACTGAGCTCTCAGCAGTACCTCCCCCTCCTATCCTCTTTTCTGGTCTTTAGGTTGATCTACAGGCCATAACTCTGCTTTACGCAGATCTACAGTTAAACCTTTTATTGTGATCTAGGAAATTTTCTCTTTGATGCAAAAGGGACAAAACCATATAAATACACCTTCAGAGGTTCGATTAATTATATTAGGGCATAACTGACCTCTTCATACTCTGCATTCAGTCATTCACAGTTATTGCTGCAGTGGACAAGTTTACAGAATTTCATTCATATATAGGAAGTGTGTGTGTGTGATTTTTACTTTGCTTGTGTCATTTTGAAAAATCACTGATTTTCTTTTTATGTTGAAAAAGGTGCTTATCAATTTTATAAATCCGCCTGGCAACAATTGTTCCAAAAAGGTGCAGAGTAAGGAGTAAGGACAGGACAATTAATGTCCAATAAAGTATCCACAGAACTACTATGGTTTCCCAGACATTAAAACAACGAGTATTGGCATTAGATAGAACACAGGACACTTTCCTGACGCCAAGTACTGACTGGCTTCTTCATTAGAGATGTCTGATAGTTTTGAGACGTACATATATATTTAAATACTGTACCAAACAGAAACTGCAGTATCTGGGTTTTGGGTGCCGGTAGGGCGGGGGAGGTGAGGAAAAGACAGGCAGAGCAGTACGTACGCAGGCGAAAGAGGCAGAATGTAACCATGGGAGGACAACCTGCCGCCCCGTTTGAGGCGCTCGGAGCGGAAGTTCTCGTAGTGCAGGTCCTGGGTCACCTCCTGCAGATCCTGCATGTGGGTGCTGCACAAACAGGTACAGAAACAATCAAATCCCAATTGCAAATTACTGTTTTTCCACATATAAAAACCGCTCAAAGAGAATTCTACATACAGTAATACATACAGTTAAAGTTATTTATAACAGTGACACAAGCACCAATCATTTACCAGTGAAAATGTGTATGGGAAGAAAGTGTAGGGGTCTACAGGGGACATGTTATGCAAAACTCACCTTTTAAAAACAATTATAATAGGTCTATGGCTACAAAACAAGTTCTTTGCACAAAATCACTCACAAAGAGATCTCACCAGCTCTAAAGACAGTTTGAGTTCCAATCAAATTGTGCGTTTGGACGGCTCCTATATGCCGATGTCAGGAAAAGGGAATTTGCATAGAACCGCCCCTCACCTGTCAAGCGCTATGACTGGGCAAGTCACACATCAGGGTCCAACATAGAGGGCTGGAGAGCCTTTTGGGTTATTTTTTGCCATTTTCATGTGTTAAGTTTCGCTGTTGTGTTTTTTCTGTGTACCAGTTGTGACGAGCCCCTCTGCCCCCTTCAGGTCATGGCCTGTCAGTGCACGGGCAGGGCTGTGGCCTGGTAGGAGATTAAGATAATTGGGCACACAACAGCTGAACTCAATGGAATTGAATGGAACTCAAACTGTGTTTAGAGCTGGTGAGATCTCTTTGTGAGTGTTTTTGTGCAAAGAACTTGTTTTGTAGCCCATAGACCTATTTTGGGGTTAGGTTATGGAAGGAGGCAACTTTGATTTGTAATAGGGATGCACCGATACCACTTTTTTGAAAACGAGTACGAGTACTTGCATTTTACTACTCGCCGATACCGATTACTTACTAAAAACATTATTTAAATGAAAAAGTATAGTCATATAATTTAACAAAAAGGCAAGCGCTATAGCCTGGACGGTGTGCTATAGCCTGGACCCCTTAACCAGCCTTAATCTGCACTTTTCCACTTATTTTCCTTACTTTCCAGGAAATTAAGGTAAAAATTAAGGTTATATTAAGGGGTAAATTTAAGGGGTTTGGTTTCATAATGTAATGTGGCTCATTGCGGCGTTAAACTATCTGTCTATCCACTGGGAGGTTAGGCTGATTAGCGTCACGGGGCTAACACTGCTTGGCCAAATTTCCGTGGTGTAACTAAACACTGAGGAGGCTTGCAGTGGGCTGTGGAGTCGTGAAGTTGTTTTGTCATGTTCATTTACTTTGAAATACTTTCACACGGCTGGCATATCTCCCCTCTCCCTCTCCGTGCTCTGGAGCTGCAGCCGGAGCCTGGGGGTGGGCACTCGGCGCCTGTGATTAACCCCTTACACGCCAGTCAAACACAGACATTTCTCAGACCGTGGTATCGGTCCACGGTATCGGGAGACTTTTAACGAGTACGAGTACTTTAGAAAATGCGATATCGGGGCCGATACCAGATACCGGTATCCGTGCATCCCTAATTTGTATATGAATAATTTTCCCTTTTAACAAATACAAATACAGATACAAATAGCGGCCGCTCTGCACACCACTATCCTAGACACTGTTGGTTTTAGTTGTTTGTGGTATTTTTAACAAATTATAGTATGATTTAAAATTATTGTTGTGTCCCTTTTATGTTGCGGTCCAAAGCGAGCCGGGCCGTAACACAGTATATAGAAAAAACAACCATACTTTGAACATGTATTAAACATACAACAGTGAGTCAGACAATCAAACCTGTTGTAGATTGTAAGTGTTCTCTATGTAGTAATTATATAGTACTCAACTTTGTTCATACTGTTGATTGTGCCTTGAGTGTAACTTACATGAGCATTGTGCGGAGCTTGAGGAAATCATTGTGTTCGGGGTTTTCTACCTCCACAACACCCCAGGGATACAAACGTCCACGCACTTTCTTTCCCTTCGCCTCAATCTGCTGGTTGGAACCCACCACTGCAAATGGGATACTAGCCTGGAAAAAGCATGGACACGATAAATCAGGCCGTTTCTGCTCCTGAATAGAAGCTGGCTAACTCACGAATGAAAGAGTTGTAGCAGAAAACAGCTTGCAGAGCGGTTCTTATAGTCCATTATAGGTATTTAGGTCATTATTAAAATAACATACAACTAAAACTGTCAGGTAGGATGCCATTAAATTAACAGAACATTAAGAATAGTTAAATCAACGGTATAGCGGCCTTTACAAAAGAATAGTTTTGTTACTTTTGCACAAATCTCTTGGCTGCAGGTTGTTTATTGGCAGCTAATTGAAGAAGATTTAGACTGGATTATTTAGTACAGCACAATGTCTGATGGCACGTAGTCAAATTCCTACAATTTCTTAAATACTGGCCTTTATTTTAATGATAGCAAGCATGAACATATTTGAATGACTAACTTTTATATTTGATTTAAAAAATACAATTATTGACTAAACAATTTCGCAAAATGCCAAGAGGTTTGAAGAGGAGGATTTAAAAATGTAAATAATAAATGCTAATTTGTTTTCAATTTAAATGAAGAGAAAACAGCGAATATTAATGATGACAAACAGTACATGCTGTACCTTCAGAATCCTTGTTTGCTCCTTGAAGTCCTCATCCTCATCTGACTCAGCATCCGGAAGATGATAGATCTTAATGCCATGCTCGTCGATCTCATCTAAAATCTAAGGATGAAACAGGTGAAAGACTTTACACTAAAGATGCACTGAAATTATTTGTGTGTTTATGTGCTACGTTCAGCACGTTCGGCACCACAAATCAGTGTGAGAAGCATTTAGAGAGTTGTACCCTGCGCTTGAGCCTCTCTCTCTCCTTCAGAGTGAGTGTATCAGCTTTGGCGATAACGGGCACGACGTTCACTTTGTTGTGAATAGCCTTCATGAACTGGACGTCCAGTGGCTTAAGACTGTCGAGCAGACAGATAATGGTATTAAAACAAAGCTGTGACAAAATTAATACAGACACTAAAATAAACAGTTGAAGAAATACTTGCCATGAGGAACAATAATATAAAAAAGCTAAAGTCTGTCCACTGTAGTGTTAAAACTTGCAAGCTTATATCCCCATTGCCTATGGGGAACCTTTTTAACGCACACTACTATTTATTTGTGGAGCATGGCCACATCTTAGGTCTACATATTTAATATGTTCAATTCAGCAAATAAATATACAGAACACTAAAATTAGCGGAAATTGTCATATGTGTGGTAATTTTCACTTAATGACCAATAAAGTAAATGTACACTGTAATGGGTGCCAAAACTTTCACACTACACTGTACTTCCTAAACCTGGTGGAAGCCAGAATAATGATCGAATGTGTTGAAAATGAAACAAAGGATTCATTTATAAGATTTAATTAAACCGAAACTCTATTTAAACGTCACTCAAGGTTTTTTGCAGGTTTTTTTCGGCATCCGGAGGCTCACCCGTGTCCGAGCGGGGAGATGAAGTAGAAACAGCAGTGAACGCGATTGTCCACAATGTGTCTGCGGTTCAGTCCACTCTCATCATGCAGGTAACGCTCAAACTGGTCATCGATGTACGCAATGATCGTGCTGAAGCTGAAAATCAAAACATAAAAACAAAAGAGCACATTCAGACTCAAACAGTTTCCTCACTGATCAATAAGTGTTTATGTTTTGACTGGACCGACAACAACAACATAAAATATAAAAGTCTAAAAATCTAAATAAATCCAGTAGAAGCCCACAAATGCTGGTATTAATACTATACATATATAGGGTAAGTGAATTAGCAGTGACACTAACAGTGGTTTGCTCTTGCTGTGACAGAGTTCAGTACCAGTAATATTGATGTAAGTAGTGTCACTCGCATGTTCAAACTGTTGTACATAATAATAATAATGATATGAACCATAATTAAATGATTTAGCCCCCAATAAGAAAACTGCACATGATATTGCGGAAGCTACGACTCTTGCACATAATTGATTATGTTATTGTAGGAAGTGAGAGAAACTCTAAAGGGGATACAGATAATATATATTCAAGATAATTAAATTATTATTCTTATTAGGGCACTGAAGACCACAGAGCTGCAGGAGATTGAAAACTGCAGTCATAACATTAGAACTGTAACAGGAAACATTTCCTTTCAAAGCGGTTCTCCCTGACAGAGGCAGGGGGCAAAAAGAGGGCACCCACATTTCCTGTTTCTGCTCTCTCTCAGACAGCAGCTGCTTCAACTTCCCAGCTACTTTCTGACTAATTCACCACTTCTTCATTCTTCCTGAAATGGTTCTAATTTCAATAAGCTGAGGCGTCCTAAAAGCCAAAGCTATGTTTAAAAAACTATAATAGTACTAAAACAAATAGCACCCAGTACTAAAAAAAAAAGAATCAGACACCAGAGGAATTAGCTGAGTAACAGATTGAAATGGCAGATTCTGGCTACTACTCTGCAAGGGAAAGTGCGGTTTCTAAGCAGTTAAATGTGTAATCTGAACAGGGGAAGACTAATTAAGTGTAAAAGGTAGAGTAACTATGTTGAGTGATAAATAATTAATTTAGCTTGTTAAAAATTCTAAGTGGGTAATTCATTTCTTAACGCAGACATATCCAAATCATACATATTTAAAATCGGTTTTAAATTGTTTTGAACCAATTTTATTTTATTTAACTGTATTATTGTACTGCTCTCCTCCCGCTGGTGCATGGTGACATCATCAGAATCGATCAGATGTTGTAAAGGAATGTAAATGTCACTGAACCTGGTCAGTTTTGATGGAAACCTGACTAAATCAGTACCAGTCTTGGCTGTTAATAGCGTCTCCATATCCAGGCGTGTCCACCACGGTCAGACGCAGTTTAACGCCGCGCTCCTCAATCTCTACAGTGGAGGCTTCAATCTGCACGGTGCGCTCGATCTTCTCTAAAAACACCAAAGAACAAAAAACAACCATCAGGACCTCTCAGAACAGCTCTAACAAAACAGAGCATAATTAAGTAATATATACACACACAAGCAAAACTTTTAAACTACATTTTATATTTTGTTTATTTTCATAGAGCTAAGGTCACATCCTCAGCAGAGAACACATTCAAATATGACTCCTTTCTGCTACTTTTAATGCACAATTTAAAATATTTACCGATCTAACATAATGAAAAATTGTTGTCATATTAAAAGTCTCATACTTCTAAAACAGCAAATAATAATTAAAAAATAAAATAAATAAATAAATAAATAATTGGCGATTCTTAACCTTAAAGTATATCATTGGACAAGCACTTTAATTTCCAGCACTTGCGGGCCACTCATTAACTGAAATAGAATAAGGCCTCAACGGTCCAATAACAAAAAGCGGTTTTGTATCTGCGCTTAATTGGTGTTGACAAGGATCCACTAACAAGTTCTATACTACATGGAATCCTTTCCCTTCTTTTGTGAAGCGACTACACCTAGTTGATTTCCCTGATTAAAACAGTTTTGGTGTGATGGATTGCTCACCCCCTGCTGGATTAATAAAGTAAAAAATAAAAAGGAAAAGAACATTTTTAAGAAAAATAAAATAAGTGGGATTGATTTTAAGGAAGTGAAGACTTTGTTTTCTTCTCTTTTTATTGTATAACCCTTTCATTATTATCTGCTTGTTTATTACTAGCATCTGTTTATTTATTTAAATGGGTCCATACCTTTATGTTCTGTGCTAGTAAATGTGTCAAAAAATGTTAATAATAAAACTATAATAATAATTCCCCAAACAATTGACCCATGGAACATATTCAGTCCCGTAGAACATCAAGCAAACAGCATGTAAACACAGTAGCGACGTTTTCTTCACGTTTGTCAGGATTTAAGTAGTAATTAACATTAAGAAATTAATGCATGCAGCCTTTTTTGATGCCAACCAGGCAGCGCTCAATTCACAGACGTCCCAAAAACACCTGCTTCAGATGCCCGTGAGGACGAAAACGTACTGACCTGCAGCTCCAGGAATGATCCGCTCAGGATAGAGGTCAGTGAGGAACAGGCTGTTGATCAGAGTGGACTTCCCCAAACCTGACTCACCTGGAACATGAACACACACAGTGAGCATTACAGGAAAAAACAAACAACTGAGACAACTATTAATTTATTACAAATTAATTTCTTTTTCTTTAAACGATTATACCATTATATACCTTTGAACAAAATAAAACAAAAAAATTGGAGTTTCTGTCTACATGAACAGTTTGTAATAATTTTCTATTAGATTATTTAAGCTTCAGGTCAATTCAGCAAAGGAAATTAATATTGGCCAATACTTTTGGCAGGAAGCCATTTTCCACGTTTTACTGATCTGCCTTTCAAAAAATTTCGAATGAGGAGATGTGTACACCATTTAATTATTTATTTCGCTTTTGAAGGGTACTCAATTAAAAAAATAAGTCAGTTAACTGAAAAAATCTGAATATATTTACGTTTTTCCTTGGAAAACACCAGCAGTTTTGCGTAGTATCCCTGTACTTAACCTTTTGTTTTTTTGCAATAGTATGGATTCAAAGCAGTGAGATCAATGATGTTGTATCCAGGAGTCTTTGTGTTGGAAAATATGAACATCAGTTTATACACAAGTGACACAGCTGCAATGAATGATCATTTGTATAAATTATTAATATATTCTATATATATCAAACCAAACGCAACCTTGGAATTCTAGTTCTTTTATTTGTGTTTGACCCTTTTAGCTAATTAAAATCAGCCCCCAGAGTAGTCAATGTGTGTGAAGTTCAGCATGCATGTGGAGTTTTCTGTGGGCTATTCAGTTTCCTACCACTAAATAAAAAAAGCTAAATACTGCCCTTAATGTTGGACATCCTGCAGTAGTTTTTGCTATTCACAGACAATAATTCTGATCTTCACAGGAGCATCAAAAGGCCACTGAAGACTTTCTATTCATGAGGTACTTTAGGACAAACAAAATGATAGCTATGATAATTTTCTAAAAGATTCTAAAGTTTCAAATTTTTTCTAATTTTAATTGCAATACTACATGCCATTCCAGTATCAAAGCAAAAATGCAGCTATGTCAAATACAGAAGAATACCCATGATCTATTTAAAAAAGGACCTGATGATCTAATTAATCGTGATAATGATATATCATATCATCCTCCTGATACCAGGTATATGGATGGAGAATATGACTATAACATCACGACTAATTTAAAGGTGATTTTATGTGTGCCATCAACATTTATTTCACTGTATAAAAGAAGCTCCATGCTGCCCTTATTGTTAAAGGTGCTGCAATCGACACTGAATCATATCATGGCATATTGTCCACTGTATACCTGATTTGCTTTGTTACACTATCCTAACAAAATATATCAGGTGTTCAGGTTGCTGATAAACGACACTTTGATGAGAGGGAGAGCAGAACAGCCGATATACAGCACAGTAAATTATTTATTTAGAATCTGTACTCTAATACATGTGTCCTGATTATCTATAGTATAGACAGTTTTTTATCTAGTGTTCTGTTTTTAGTTAAAGGGATAGTTCACCCCAAAATGAAAATTTGATGTTTATTTGCTTACCCCCAGGGCATCCAAGTCGAAGGTGA
>JBBKCR010000001.1:14383845-14395395 GCA_037577295.1 Ladigesia roloffi
GTAGGTCACTGTGTGTCTTAACCAACAGAAACATTCCTCTGGAACTGGTCCGGTTCAGGGACTGGACTGGAAATGAGTCTCTGAAAGTCCTTCAGGAAGCCTGGAGAACTGATTCTCAAGACCACACTGTCATACAAGATAGTCTGGATCTTTGGAAGCAAAATATGAAGAAATGAGGGGTGGTTCCAGACATTTGAACAATATTGTATGTGTGTGTGTGTGTGTGTGTGTATAGTGACTTTTCTGAGAAAATACAAAATCATACTGAGGAGTCTGATGCAGAATACTGGTCTGGAATATAAAATCTTGTTTCTCATAGTGTGTCTAATACATTCTTTAGATCGTGTGTCCATTTGTATGTACAGGCTGAGACATTTTAGTATTGAAGACAAACATCAGGGACTGGATTTCCAGACGTACTTTAGGATCACTGGTGAAAAAAGTAAGACCAGAGTTGAAGTATGTCTGAAACTGATCTAGTGTAAGAGGAGCCCTTTGGAGACAAACATAAAAAACAGCGGGTGAGGAAATGCTGTAGTGAGTGAGGTCATTAAGAGAGATGAGTCCATTAAGGCATGTGTTCGGGTATCAGCGCTGAAACCTGCACCTGCAGGCCTAGAACTGCGGACAAGCCAGCGGATGTGTCTTTTTCGCTAATGCTAACGAGCGGCTACTCAATTTCATTCCCTGTTAGCAACATTAGCATTAATGGCTGAACCTCTCTTTTCATTTCCTGCATTCTGAAGCTCCTGCAGAAATGATGCAACTGGAAGAAAATCTTCCTGCTTGTGATGTCATCCAACAATTTCCTCTGTAATTCAATAAGAAAAATGTCGGACTTAAAAGCATTCTGGGTGTTTGCAGGTGCCTAAAAGGCGCAGGAGGGCGATCCAGGGCTTTGTGTTGAGTTTGAGGGGAGGGGGAAGGAAAGCTAACACCAGTCTGCGATGTAGTCGAAGTCGGCGAACGTCTCCTGCTCCGCACGGCTCAGCAGCCTCGCCTCTCGGGGGGGCGTCAGCATCGGCACCTCGGAGGTGAACTCTTCATCAAAGTTACTGACATCACTGGAGCACCGAACTGTCGGCACGAATGGAGGCTTTACTTTCTTAGCCAGTAATCCGCTCCAGTCGATAGTCTGAGAAAAAAAATCATTTAAATAATAAGGTTAAAATAATCAAGTAGGAGGTTTTCCCAACTTGAACAGATTTTATCTGTCAAGACCACAGCTGGGAGAAAGTAAGTATATATACACACCCACACACAGCCAGAGAAAAGATTTATATATAATACAAAATATAAGCAATTTCTTCCAGGATCAGTGAAGTTTACTGATTCTGGGTCTGTCTGTGTTTTACGTGCTTTCCGGCACTTGCCAGGATATCGCTGTTCTTCATGCCTTGCTTGGTAAAATTAAGGTTAAGAATGAATGAACGATTGAATGAACTAAGAAACAAATTCAGGACAAACAGGGACTCACTCGAAAGAACAGATGTTTCTTCACTTCCTCTGCATCTCGCTCTCCTGCTCCCAGGCGTCTCTCTGGATTCCTCCTCAGGAGCTACAGAGAGGAAGATACATTATAGCTTATAATGAAAACTGCAATGGTTATTCTGCTGGGATAAACAGAATTTATTCTTTGCCACTCACCCTCCGCATGATGGAGATGGCCTCTGTAGAGAGGAACCTTGGGTAGCGGACCTCATCGTTCACAATGCTGTCAAACACCTCCTCTTCATCATCACCAGGGAAAGGAGACTGTGGAGGTGCACAGAAACACACATATCCATTCTGAATGTCTGGAGAGGGAACAGCATGACCATTTTTGATGCAGGAACATTGAAAAACAGCTTGAATCATGAATAAACACTTTGTGGTGCATGAGGTTATCATAGATCTGACTGTAAATGTTGAGAAATAAAGTTAAGTGTCCCCTTATTTCATCATATAGCACCATATACGCAAGGTGCAACATTTTTTTTTTTTCTGAAAGTTTTACCTCCTGTTTGCACTCTACTGTCTATTTATAGTATTGTTCCTCTCATTTCTTGCACTATGTTCAATGCTGTAACTGCCACCTGTACGTTAATTATATTTATAGCGCATTACATTACTGTAAATTGTTGTGGTGTCTATTAATTGTCTTTGATCAGTTGTAACTTGAACTACTAACCTCCCCGACCAACATCTCGAATATGAGCACCCCCAGCCCCCACCAGTCCACCGCTCGTGTGTATGACGTCTCTGTCAGGACCTCAGGGGCCAAGAACTCAGGTGTTCCGCAGAACGTACTGGTCCTGTCCCGAAAACCCATTCCTGATCAAAATATAAACCCACAAAGCACTGAGACCGAATCTACATGAGGGATGAACCTATTAATCGAATTTACATTGGAATAATCAAGTATAACCACTGCAATTGTAATCAGAAGTTTTGAACAAATGCACAGTTATTTCATACCTTCTTTGCAAAGCCCGAAGTCAGCGATTTTAACGTAGCCCTCGGTGTCCACCAGCAGGTTGTCCAGCTTCAAGTCTCTGTAGGTTGAATGAAGTGCAATCAAGACAGTAGCATATGAAAGACCCCTCCCTTCAGTGCAGAGAAAACAAAACTGGCCACGTTTTCATAATGTTTTCATACCTGTACACGATCCGGTGCTCATGTAAAAATTGTAATCCCAAGACGACACAAGCTGCATAGAACCTGCCGGAGGAAAAAGCAGAAAATTGAGTTTAATGTTCCCTAAATATTCCATTTACCATAAATTCCGAACTATAAGCCACTACTCTTTTCTCAAATGTTCACAAATTTTGAAGCCTGCAGCTAGTAATACGGTGCAGCTAATGCCTGTTTTTTTAAAAACAAGCTTGTTTTGGGTTGATATGTTTCTCAGTCGCTTCTGTGACGAGCGTTTAGGCTTAAACTCCCGGACCAATCCCGGTGCCTCATATTCCCAGGGCGAGCCACAGTGAGTCCGAGGGTGGGCACGACCCCCTAAGTCCCGTCCATGACAAAGTTAAAGAAGATGAAGATGGCCAAAAATGACTTTTTCTGGTAGCTGCAGTACATATACAGGATATATTTTTATGGCTGTTATGAGACAGAATGTTGGTCCTGCACTGTTCAGTAAAAAAAGAATAAGCAACATAATGTGTGTGTTACTGATACATGCGTACACTTAAAGGTAGCCGTGTGACAGACACTGTTCAAAAAATTAAACCATGCGCAATATGTATTTGTTTGTTACCGTAACTTTAAAAAAAAATCTGTGTAGATATCTCCTATTTCAATGTGAGACACATGTGGCTTATAATCTGGTGCAGCTTGTACAAGTACAAAGTTGAATTTCTTTCTAAAATTAGACAATGCGGCTTTGAATCAGGTGTGCTTTGTAGTCCTGAATTTACAGTACTAAATGATGGGGTGTGATGTGGAGGATGCATGGATGATGGAAAGAGTGGAGGTAGGAAAATGAGAGCAATCAGTTTGAACAGCACTGTTGTGTTTTTAGTTTAGAGCTGAAGGCTGTGAAGTGAAAATTAAAGTCCCAAAGAGGGTGTGAATGGTTTCATGTACATGTGCATATTTGGGTGTGCATTCATAAAGTCACAAAGGCCCAATAGGGACCAAGTGCACTGATGACATCACAATGGCCCATAAAGAACAGGCTGCAACACCTGACATCACTTTGGACCGAAGAAAAAAGGCCACAATGATGACATCACAATGGCCCATAAAGGACAGGCTGCAACACCTGACATCACTATGGACCAAAGAAAAAAGGCTGCAATTATGACATCACAAGGCCCATGAAGTACCAGGTGCACTGATGACATCACAATGGCCCATAAAGAACAGGCTGCAACACCTGACATCCCTATGGACCGAAGAAAAAAGGCTGCAATGATGACATCACATGGCCCATGAAGTACCAGGTGCACTGATGACATCACAATGGCCCATAAAGGACAGGCTGCAACACCTGACATCACTATGGGCCGAAGAAAAAAGGCTGCAATAATGACATCACAATGGCCCATAAAGGACAGGCTGCAATAATGACATCACAATGGCCCATAAAGGACAGGCTGCAACACCTGACATCACTATGGACTATAAGCTAGGGATCAGGATTTTTGCCACCGATACTAAGTACCGATTTTTTGTCTAGGTGATCGGCCGATACCGATGCCGATTCTGATGCTTCAAGTTTTTATAACTGATATGTAAGCTCCCTGATCACCATTTACTTTTTTTCAGATAAAGTAACACTATAAATGTTGCCTTTGTTGTATGAGTGTGAGTGTGTGAGTTTGTGTGCGCACGTGCAAGATTTCTCATGTGTGTGCCTGCGTGAGAGATTTCTCTCATGGTGTGTGTGTGTGTGTGTGTGTGTATGTGCGCGTGTTGTGTGAGAGAGTTGTCTCATGCTGTGTGTCTGGGTGCGTGTGTTGTGTGCGTACGCGAGAGAGTCGTATCGTGCTGTGTGTCTGCGTGCGCGTGTTGTGTGTGTGCGTGCGCAAGAGAGTTGTGTGTGTGTGTGCGGGAGTTCATCCACACTTCTGTCTTTTTGAATTAGGCGACCGCGTCCCTAGTCCTCCCGCATCGACGTCATCAATTGTGATCGGTTCCTAAGATTGGCGAGTTTAACGAGTCCCGATCGAGTCATAAAGTCTGATTATCGGCCAAAGCCGATCTTCCGCTGATCGATCGGAGCATCACTACTATAAGCGATAAGCTCCAAGTCATGAACATTACAATGAGCCACAAGGGGCCAGATCTGTTAATGACATCATAGTAGCCCAAAAGGGAACAGGTGATAATTTGACCTAGTAAGGAGAGGCTGCATTGGACCAAAAAGGACAGGCTAAACTGAATACATTAAGTCCCAAAAATAAGGAGAATTTAAAACTTTTCACTATGAAAGTAAATGTTCCTTCTCATATTCCTCTCATTTACCTCAAATTATTAAACTAATTATTTATTTACAAGGTAAAGCACCGAGCAGCAACGTACCCTCATGATTTGTGTGTGTTGTGAAGCCCTGTCTGTAAGTGCGTACGTGTGGGACTTACGTGGCACGTGGTTCTGTGAACACATCAGTGTGTATGTGCATCATCAGATCCCCTCCTGCTGCATATTCCATCACAAAACACACGTGTTCTTTGGTCTGGAAGCAGGCAAACAGATTGACCAGGAACGGATGACGAACACTGTTCACCGTCTCAAAAATCCTCTTCTCACACATCAGGCTGTAGACAAAAACACACACCCATCAGATATCAGGAGCAACAAACACACATATTCACCCATCTACAGATACTAGTGTTAAAAAGGACATTCGTTTCATATTTCAATGTTATAATGCAATACTTTATTTACAAATGGCATATTTTAATATTTTTGGATTCCCTTTTCTTGCTATTTTAATTGTTTCTCATGTTTTATTAAACATCACGTTCCTTTATTTTCTTTTGTATGTGTTATTATAAATACACTGAGTAAGCTGCCTTGTTAGACACAGAAATGAAAACAAAAGGTGGTACCTGTCAACTTCGTCACGAGCGACGATGTCTCCCTTCTTCAGAGCCTTGATGGCGAACATCTCCCCAGTGCTGCTGTACTCCGCAAGCAGCACCTGCACAGACAGCCATTTACCACACAGCACTACACAAACAAACACACGGCTGTGAAGAGTGGATCAGTCTTACCTTCCCGAAATGACCTCGGCCCAAAACCGCAACACACTTAAAGTCTCGGAGGCTGAAATGAAACTGCTGCTCCTCTTCCTCATCCTCTTCCTCTTCCTCTTCCTCTTCCCTGCAAAACCAGACATCACGTGTGCAAATAAGCAAGAATGATCGATCTGTGGTGAAAAGTAAGACCTGCATAGTAATAATAATGATTAAAACTGGCAATGACAGTAGAAACCAAAAATATATACATACAATATATATACTCAAAATGTATACACATTAACATCAATTTATCATGAAACCATACACCGTGTGTGTATAAATATATATGTAGAGAGAGAAATGAGAGGATAGTTTATTATTAGTAAATATTCAGTAACATGCAAATGCAGAAAATCAGTGTGTGCCAAAACATTTGACTGACAGTTTAACTAATAAATAAAAAGTGTTTTTACAGTGATGACCAGGCATGTTGATACCGTAATATACTGTGAAACTACTCATGGGTTTCACTGATCTATCATCATTGAATCAACACACACAGCCACAGTGTTGTCTTCATGACTGACCTCGTCTTGGTGTTTTTTGGTACAGATATGAGTTCTAACCCCGCCGACTGGATCTGGTGCTGCGTGACGTCTTTGAGGTCTGGTTTTACTACCAGGCTGTTTCTGTCGTTGAGGAAGTCGAAGGAGCTCAGCGCGTCCTGCGGAGAGGAGTTTCAGTTTTTAGGTGGAACTACAGCGCCGTTTCTCAAACTTTCAACAGCTGTTTACACAAGACGGACGAACACGGTCGCTATCAGGCTAAGTGAAAGCCTCAGGCTAAGTGAAAGCATCCTGCTCCTTCAGATCATGAACATAAGTGTTGTGTCTGCTGTAGATCAATATCTCTCTCTGTTTAAGCGGCTCTGCAGGTCTGGGCCTGGAATCTCCACCTCCACTGATGATAAGCATATCCAGCGTTATCTACAGATCTTACCTGAACTTGTTCTTTGCTGGGGATCTTCTTCTCTGGCAGTGTTTCTCTGATACTCTCTCTGACCAGCGAATACTGTTTAGTTCCAGGCGTTCTGTCTTTATCAAAATCCAGCTTAGTCACCATTGGGTCACTAAAGAGATACAGACAAATCTGTTATTCAGAATCAGAGCCTGTAAACATAATTTAATCCCAGAGGAAACTGCTTGTGTTACAGCTGCACAGCCTCACAGAGATAAGCACACTATTAAATATGAAGTCTAAATAAATCCAATACAAACCCTGCAGAAATACTATGTATGAAATACACTATGATATACAGTAAAGATTATTACAGGTGTTAAGTTCCAAGAGCACTCGCATATTTTGAAAAAACACGATGTTGTATTGTGGTTAAAAAATGCCTAGTTTTATATTGTAAACCCTAAATATGCTCCCAAACACTTTCATTTCATTTAAAATTCAAAATACACTTAAAGAAAACATAAAGGTAAACCTGAATTCATACTGTCCAGTTTACACTGCAATCCTGCAGTGCTACAATGTAAATACCGATGTTACCCCTGTATAGACTGGGCTGTAATTCAAGCACACACATTTTCTTTGGTATGAGCAGGTAAATTAGGGATGTCCCGATCAGATGTTTTTGCCCTCGAGTCCGAGTCGTTTGATTTCGAGTCTCTGCTGATACCGAGTCCCGATCCGATACGTCTATATACTATACTGAGGCGAATGGCAGGTCACTCATTGTGATCATTTGTGCTATCTTGACTGTGATGTCCTTCGTGCCGTCACGACTCGAGGCTTTTTTCTCTCCTCTTCAAACTCTCCTGCACCGTGAGCTGACTCGTCTACGCACTCCTCCAATCACAACGCAGACGATGATCCCCAATTCCTTTCAATAATCACCCACAGGTGTTCTTGTGATCAGAGTCGGCGAGACGCAGTGCACTATGTTCCTGCCGCCTGCCACGCCCCCTAATCACCACTCACTCAGTCACCCACGTCCAGGGTAAGAGCCTGTGGTACTCTGCTGAGTCCTTCTCGGTAGGTAATGTCCAATTTCGAACAAGTCTGAAACCACGTGATCGGGCACGATTTCCGATCATGTGATTTGATCGGGACATCCCTAATGTAAATAGTGTAATAATTTATTTTACAGAAATAAAAAAGGAGAAATAAATAACATTCTTGGATTGGCTGCTTTCAAACCTTCCAACTCTTGGTACAGAGGAATTGCTCAAGACAAGCTTTCTGTGTGTTATCTGGACAATTCCTAATAATGTTTAGTTATGTTTTAGATGGAAATGTAGCTGAAAATATGTTAATATTTTTGTTAGAAAATTAGTAAATTAGATTTTTCTTAATTAGCACTAAAATGTATGGAAACTTATAAATACACGGTATTAGTATTTCAAATGGTTTGGAGTGGTTCCATTCAAGATATAAACTAAAGAATCAGGCAAATCTGTGTTGCACATGTGTGTGTGTGTGTACCTGCTGAGTGTGTGTGTGTTTGGATGTGGCCTTCGCCCTGTTTCTGGCGTAAGCTCCGCCCCCTGGTGGGGGCTGAGGGTGGAGTTACTGACTGAAGGAATCGCTCTGCGCACCAAGCGGCCCCACGTCGCAATGTTAATGTTCATCTGAGGAGCTCTCAGGAACGTCTTCCCTACACACACACACACACACACACACACACACACACACACAAACACACAAACACACACGCAATAATCCATCAATGTCACATCATAACACAAAAAACACACCATCAGCAGAAAGTGATTATTCACTTACAAAAAAACATTGGAATAAAACTTATGCTGATAAATTATATCAGTAAATAATGTGGATGATTTTTGGTAGAAAATTTACATTTTCTGAAGTAATTTTACATACTCCTTAAAACTGAATATTATATATTATTTTTGTGCCTTTTAGTCCATGAAAAGGACAGGTGTAGGTATGTGTGTGTGTGTTAAAATAAAGAAATGTGATCTCTGTTATCTGTTTTCTACTAAAGGCTAAATTACAAAAGAAATGGATGTCTAGATTTATTTATTCATTCATTCATTTTAATTTATTAACCCATCTAATCACAATGTGAAATTCTTTCTCTGCATTTTACCCATTCACCGCAACTTTGTGGTCATCCGGCTCACAGGCAAGTGTTTGACCCACAAGACCAATACCACCCCACTGATAGATCAGCTAGGGGAGAGAGTGATTTGGGCCTGTGGCCACCACCCTTCTACACAATCTAACTGACTGCAGCACAAATATTATCTTATAGAACAGGGCTGTGCACCAGAAACCGCACTCTACTGTGAACAAATGATTTTCCATTACGCATACGGCAACCCTCACCTGAGCCAATACCAGATGCTTGATGGCAAGGCCAAAATTGTCTGCCAACGCATTGAGTGCCTCTCTGATTTCTGATTGGTCAGAAAATGTTATAGTGACAACAGACTGACTTGGAATAAGGCCATAAAAAAGAGAACTTGTTAGTGAGGTCCTGGATCATCTTCACATTTCTCACAGAGTAGGAGTAAGTTTGTGTATCAATTTCTGTTGTTTCATTTTTAGCAGACAGTAAATATATAGTGGTCTCCTTCCATGTTTTGACCAATCAGAAAGCAGTGATTCAGTCAGCAGTAGGGATGCTCTGATGAGGATGTTTTATCTAGAAGATTGGCCGATACCGATGCCGATTCTGATGCTTCAAGTTTATATAACTGATATTTAAGCTCCCTGATCACCATTCAGATAAAGTAATACTATAAATGTTGCCTTTGTTGTATGTGTGAGTTTTCTCCTGTTGTGTGTGTGTGTGTGTGTGCGTTCACTTGCAAGATTTCTCTCATTTGTGTGCGCGTGCGCTCGTGGTGTGGGTCTGCGTGGTGTGCGTGTGTGCGCAAGAGTTTTTTCGTGGTTTGCATGCGTGAGAGAGTTGTCTCGTCCTGTGTGTCTGCATGCGCGTGTTGCGCGTGTTGCGTGTGTGAGTTTATCCAGACTGCTGTCTTCTATAATTAGGTGAAAAAGTACCGGGTTCGTCCCTAGTCCTCCCGCATTGACGTCATCAATTGGGATCGGTTCCTAAGATCAGCGAGTTTATCGAGCCCCAATCGAGTCATAAAGTCTGATTATCGGCCGATACTGATCGTCCGCCGATCGATCGGCGCATCACTAGTCAGCAGTGCTGCGGCTTATTTTTAGCCCTGCTGTCGAGCAGCATGGGTTAGTACCGGGTATAGGTTAGTTTATTTGTAACTGAAAAAACACTTATGAACGGAGTGGAAAAGCACCAGAAGAGCGCCATTAGACACAAATAAAAAGGTGAACATCTAGAAAGGGACTGAACCCACAGGATGTGGTGGAGCATTTGAAAAGAAAACTTCTTGCAGATGGGAGCACTAGCCTTGGCAAAACAAAATTCACTCTGCCGAAAGAGAGCAGGTGCTTGACAGAGAACATTAGTACCAGATCACTGAAGCGTAATGCAAGTCATAACTCCGCAACCAGCCTGTTAAAAAAACTAGCCTGTGAACACAAATCACAAAAGGAACAGTACTGAACAACCAATCAGTACACGGCATATTATACCCGAACTATGGTATACCCATCCTGTGGTGTGTTTTTACCTTGCTGTTTTGAAAAAATCTTCTTTTGTCTTTGGAGTTTGGTTCTCCTCTCAATCACAGGGTTGAAAAAAGTAACCTGCAAAACACACAACTTTCATTAAACAGTGAAACCAAGTCTATTCAGGAAATACGCTGTGGGAGTGTGAGTACTGACACTGGAACAGCAAGGCTGAACTACTTCTTTAAGAGAAACACTGAGTGTGTATGTAGATGTTTACGCTAGGACCAATTATTCTGATTGTTGCGTACCTCTGCAAATAGCGTTCCCTGCGGCTCCAGGTAAAGACACATCCCGTGGCGCTGATTATCCAGAAAATCCTCCAGCCTCAGGAACTTCACAGCACAGAGGGAACGCCAGTCCCTCCAGTACACTGAAATCTCCAACTCCCGAGACTACAGGCAAAAACGCATGAAAAACTCTTGTTTACGCACTAAATCTGGACTGATGCATCACTTTTGGTTAAATGAGAAATAAAAGAAATGTGATTTTACAAAATTGGCACAGGGTTCACATACTGGACACCAGAGTATTTTTATTAAACATATATTAAGACACTTTAGAATTAATACTAGAATCAAATAATAGTAGGGCTGGGACAAAAAACATTTTACGGTTTTCAAATATTTGTTGATATTTCTAAACTCGCACACAAAAAGAACCCTTAATATGTTTGAGACCTTTAAAATGTTTAAAATATATAAAAATATATAAAAATAGAGACTCTATAAGAGAAAAATAGAGAGAGATGGCAACAATAGTAGGGAACAACAAAAAAAGAGTCAGCCAGCTGCTACTGTAGCTACAATTGTATCCTCTTTTGTAAGTTTACGGTTTAAATCATAAAAAGCAGTGGAGAGGCTGACATATAAGCCGAGGTGTGATTGGTCACGGAGGAGTTTTTGGAGATCTAGCTTATCTGACTGTCATAGAACCCAGAGATGAGGACTCCAGTCTGAGGCTCGGACTCGAGTAACACTTAAAGGGATAGTTCACCCCAAAATGAAAATCTGATGTTTATTTGCTTACCCCCAGGGCATCTACGTCGAAGGTGACTTTGTTTCCTCAGCAGAACACAAACGCAGATTATTAGCTTTAGCCGTAGCAGTCGACCGCCTCGAGCCACCTGTGTATGCTCTTTAGCGTAAGTTACCCCAACTCCGTAAGTGATCTGTTGCGTGAATACGTCACTCGTTCACACAGAGCACAGAGATTCCGGCGTTTGCGTATCCTAGCT
>JBBKCR010000001.1:14395495-14411377 GCA_037577295.1 Ladigesia roloffi
CTATAATGAATTATTGTACAATATAATTGTAATATAACTTGCTCAATAGCATACTGTACTCACCTTTTCTGTAGGTGGACGGTCATTTGAGTAGTCAGTGCGGCGATGGTGCGGAGTTCAGTAATTTTTGTTTAGCACTGGGATGAATGCCACACTGATGATGGTTTCCCTGGAAAACACAAACAATCCATAACCGCCAACAATCCAGTAATAAACGGACACTCACCTTTTTTCACCAGAGCACACTGTTAGTCACTGAATGGCAAGTTTAAATATTCTTGCTTGGATGTCATCATCAGAGCTTCAGCCAATAAGGATTAAGCTGTTACAGGATATTGGAACGGAATCCGAGAAGCTAAATGAGACTTACCTGTCAGACCCCGGGAGAGACAAAAACATCCTTTCATTCAGTTTATAACTAAAACTACTTGACGTAGTGTTGCCCTTTCCTCATTTAGAATGAATTTTATGGTTGAATTCCACATATTTCTCATAAATGAAGGAATAATTCAGTGTTTGAGATGTAAACAGTGTCATTCAGTGTGGGTTTGGTGTGAAAAGATTAATTTGCACTGTGGTGGTGAATGGAACCAGAGGTCTCCAACCCAAATAACTTTTATTTACAATTCAAACTCAACAGTGAACCTAAAATTGTCTTCTGAATTTTTATGATGGGAAAATAATGGCAAGCCTGAACTATATTTGAGATTTTATTCTGGGACTATTTTGCTTCACAACTCTCTTCTTGTATCCCTCCACTATGAACAAGGTCTGTTTTCGACCAAAATATACTCAAAACTCCAGTAAAACAACGTTTCAGACAGTAGGTGAATTCATAATCATTTCATATACATTTCTGTGTGGAGCTTTTAGAGGCAGACCTCTACTACAAACAGGTCTCTAGGAGGACCTATTACTTTGTTTACACGATTTAATTATGCAGAAAATAATTCGAAATTCTTTAAGGGATAAAATAAGCCCCATTGTAGATGTGATAATGTCTCTTCTATATAGTCTTACCACACTCTGCCATGTCTTTATGTCATCCCTTCCTCATCAAGTCCTCCAGGCAACTGACAAGGTCTTTAAATATTTAAATGAAGCCTTATTGAAAACGGAACGACAACGATCATCTGAGTGACCTCTTCGTTTGATGTCAATTCAATCAGCCTTTACTCCGAGAGAGAAGCTTCAGAAGACACTAAACCGCGGACAATGTCCATTTAGGGGCCTTTCGTTACTGCGCTAATTAGAAAAATTATCTCTCTGAAAGGGCTCGGTATCTGTTCCCATCATGCAGCGTGTCCATACGCTCTGGCACGTCAGGGAGACAAGACAGAGCCGAACCAGTCAATGAATTATGGATTATTTACATTATTATCTCAGACATTAGAGTGATCTGAGTCTCTGATCACATTTCCAATTAGGGTTCTGATGTGCTGTTATAAAACTAAATAAAGGAACCTTGTTTCAAATACACACCACCTTTCTGGAACATTTTTATGAAAGCTTGGATTTTCTTAGAGGAGAACATGAAGAAAAACATTAATTTACTGAATGACCCCTGTGAGAAAGATATAACCATCATTAATTCAATTATTGTGTTGCCGCAATTGTAATTTGACCATAGATCAACATCCATATAAACACTCAGAAGACTCATGTAGGTTCACTGGTGTGTTTGGATCGTAAATAAAATGTCGATGTCTGGTTCCATTCACCACCGCTGTAAACAAATCTGAGTGTGTAAGATTCTCTACAATGAACCATTCCACACTACAGACCCTTAACATTTTGGAAAGGGTCTGTAAACGGCAGTCTGACCGAATAACAGATTATATGAATGACAGACCACATTTTCATCTGAACTGACTGAATTATGCCTTTAAAGCGCCCTTAGATTAAACTGTTTTGGAAACAGCAGGGGATCCACTGAGACAGACACTTAATCATAAAGAGAATACAAACGCTACAGTTGAATAAAAATGCTTTAATGAGACACATCTGCCACATCAGTGATCCGTACAACTGCATTTTTCACTCAGATCAGATGGCAAACCCAAATGATGAAGGTGAGCAATTAAATACATCATTTACACACCGGCTGCAGTAAAAGCTCTACCCATTTCACAAAAAGGCACAAAGTCCACAGGGCTCCGCATTACACCAAATGTAATCTGTAATTTAAATAACCCAAATGAAAAAGACTCGTCATCAAATTACAAAACCATTCAACGGATGCACTCGAGTGTAAACTGGCACCACTGAATCGCAGGTCTGAGCACTGACAGTCCAAAGAGTTCCCTGGAAACAGCATGTAGAAATGGAAAAATATGAAATAATTACATGGAAGTGTCTGAACCAGTAAACATTCAACACCAGACGTTTTTTACTTTTCTCTCTCTAGAAGATTTCTGATTCATAATATTCCTTATATCTTAAATAATTTGAATTGGTCAGAAGTTCAGAAGACTGGAGACAAAACTGGATATTCAAATTAGGACAAACTGGCCTAATGTATAGGGCAGTGTTTCCCAAACTGGTCCTCAGGCCAATGCCAGTGGTTCCCAAGCCTGGTTCAAGAGGCCCACCTGCTCTGGATAATTTGCAGATCTCTCTGCTATCACCAGCACAAAGAGCCATGCTGTACCACAAAAAAAAATCCATTACCAATAATGCAACCTGAACCAGAGCTGCTAGATGGCAGGGCTAAAAGTGGGATGCAGCCGGGCTGACTGAATCACTGCTTTCTGCTTGTTCGAAATGTCATCACAACATGTAAATATGCCATTGACTGTTTTTTTACCATCTGCAGGATAAAAACAAGAATGGAGACACAAACTAAGAACTGAGAAGTGGATGAAGTTGAAGCTTCACTGTCTGGGATGAAGACAGATTTCAGTTTTCTACGACTCCCACAGATTTATCTTTAACTCTATGAGAAACATAGAGTTTCTCATAGAGTTAAGACAATCCAAAACATCACTAAGAAGTTTTTCATCACACGGGTAAAGAACGCAGGGAAAATATTTAAAAAACTCAAACAAGACTATAGATATTTCAATAAAAAATAGATATTTCAATAAATTTTTCTGGCTCTGACAGAAAAATTTGAGAGAAATGAGTCCGAGCATCAAAACCTGATAAAACTTCAGTACCATCACAGTACAGTTTGGGTACAGCACTGTTCCTGTATATTATTGAAAGGAAAGAGTTCCTTTAGTAAAGGCTTAAACCTAGTCTGGATCTGGGGAAACTTGTCTTTTCTCTCCCATCCCACATCAACTCTAAACCATCAAGCCTTTCCTGGGTAGAAGTGGGTGTAAGGACCGGGCCTTTAGGACCAGTTTGAGAACCACTGGCGTGAGGGACCTCCTGGCTAGGTCTGCAGTAGGGGTGGCTGAAGATATCTGGTGTATGTATCTCTACTCAAATTCAAAGGTATGTTGAGTAAACATCAGTCGCTGCATGCTGTGTTTTCATGTTGTCGTTCAATTGGTGTGTTAAGGGGTACTTGGGCAGGTTAGTAGTCATCTATACTCTTTCACACACAAAAAAACAAAGAACCCACCTAAATACAAAACTGAGAGAAAAACATTTCCCATTCAACATGACTGAGTACAGTGGGAAACCCAAAATAACCAGCAAACCAATAAAAGTATGGCAATTACACCCAAAGAAATGATACAGAACGTATTCCTTACAAAAACAAATATATTATAGGTATATTCTTATACAGCAGACCACTCGAGGGTTAATAACACTATTAACTCACTCAAGGGTTAATGAAATGATGTAGTGTGTCTAAAATCCAGAAGTAGGTTTACAGTTAAAAACCACCTGGCTTTGACTTCTTAAAAATACAGGTTCCTAAACGGTTCTTCGCCCTTTTGAGTTAGTGGAGTTTTGATGAAATCGAGGCTCTTCACACATCTCATTTATAGACAGTCTAAGAACAATTTATTCATTAGGGAATCTACAGCATCGCTCCTAAGAACACATTTTCAGCACCTTTATTTTTAAACATGTATGAAATGAGGTTTTGTGTTTCGGATAATGGCATGAGGAAGACTTCAGTGACCCGAAGCGCCATTTAGGGTGGCAGTGCCAACCCTGAGTTCACTTCTGGACACCTTCAATTACCCTAAACATTCACCCAAAAATGCTAGCATGGCTAACGTGAAATAAAAATGATGCTTCATCTCATTTCCATGATGTGAAAAGCCTCCTGCTTCTATTTAATATGGATGGCAGGGGAATTTAACTATATATGTAATGGCAGGTAAAAGTGTGTTGGACAGATTTTGTAAGAGATGCTCAATTTCTGTGCTCAAATACTGAATTCATTTGACTGCATAAATATCTCTGGAATGCCAATACAGGTTATTTCAACATTTGTGAACAAACATAAAAAAAAAAAATTGATTTCTAGACCAAAATTCCTATATGGGCACATCCCTAGAGATTAGCAATATTTTTGGGTGGAACATTTCTTTAATAAAATCAGGTGCTGTGGCATATTGTCAAAACCAATAGCCATATATGAGTCCCCATGTTCTACATTCGCTTCAACAGTCTGACATGCATCTGAGGCAGTACCTTAGAAAGCTATTCAACTCAGAAACTCCCTGCTACACACAGCCGGCCCACGAGGACCCTTCTGCTTTCAGGTGGCTGAAAAAAGGAAAGGCAGGTCCAGGTGGGGCGGTGTCCGCGACTCTGGGCTGAGTTCTCCCTCTCCCGTGAAAATGACAACAGTATCTGGCACTAGAGTACAACTTCTACACCTCACGTGGTTTTTGGGTAGATTTTCTCGTAGAAAAAGTTCTGTGCCAGAAGATACAGTTCTCCATCTTTCTCGCGGACCGCGTGGGCACGGGCGAACTGGAACTGCTCCAGCGCAAACTCATAAAATTCGTTCTCCATCTTCCAGATGGCTGACTGCTGCAGCCTGGCTATCGACTCCTTAGTGGGCGGCTTCTTCTCACTGGTTTTCCTTAGATGGGATTTCTTACCTGTGAATGGAAACACACATATCAGAAGCTGTTTGCATAATCAAATGGGAACTGTAACAATTTTAATGTATGAATGGTCTATTTGAAAATCTGATTCATAATTCCCACCAGTTGGCATTCTCTGATAATTGGAGTAACAGGACAAATCAGGGTTGTACAAGATTATTGCCTAGTTACGCTGTTTTGTACATGTTATAATCAAACTGCATGTCATTGGGGTTGATTGCAACGTTGTTCTCTCAGGCCTCTGTGAAAAGACAGAATTTATCAGCAGTATTTTTTATTCAAAATACCACTGATAGAATTTCAATCAAAAAGCAAATTCTTCAATACTCGAGCCTTTACACTGGCTTCCGATCAGAACTGAATTCAAAGTAGTATTCAATGCTGATAGTAACTCAAAGGTTTGGGTCCTAAATGTATCACTGTAATGGCTTTGTGCGTATTAGCCACGCAAATCTGAAAAAAAAAAAAAAAAACAGGGTGAAAAGGAATTTAGCCATTATCCTGACGACTGCTGGTTTAAAAAGCTAAAAGTGCCTCAGCTGCCTTCAACTACCAGTTTGGTCTACACACCATTGCATGAAATATTGATATTTAAGAAAAAAAAAAAATAAAAAAAAAAAGTTAACATAATGATTCCAATAAAACGTTCAAATCATTAGAGTTTAAATAACTACACAAATACTGTTGACGTTTAAAAAAGGAAAGGAAATAGCAGAGAATTTAAAATATGATGAAGTATTTAAAACTCCTGGGCCAGCAACACTGGGAAAGTTGTGGAGATGAAACATCCATCTATCATGAATGATCTGTGGACAGATTTTCTTTTAAATCATTTTTAAAAACTTGAGGAAATTATGACAAGACATATGAAAGGCTGTCAAAAAACTGTAAAACAAACTTTTTTTTAAAGAGCAGTGATCATAAAATGAAGGCAAAAAAGGACACAGAGTACACACTGCTTATCAGCATTGTGTAGCTCCTCAGCACTGCTGCACAGTTCATTTGCCTAAAACTCATTGTTGGGCGAAACTAGGACATGTGTGGAGAAAGGAAATGCAAAACATTACAGCGCCGAGTTCTCCGTAAGATTAAAGGAGCTACAAAATCCTGAATACTAACCTGTAAAACACATTTTTAATGAGCTCTGACAAAGTGACTCCTAAACAAACACACACTGTTTACAGCATGAAATCAGCATTTTGTTTTTCCTTTAGTCTTAAAGGCAACTCAGCACTGTAATATTTCGCATTTCTTTTGTCCACACATGTCCCAGCGCCACCCCACAGTGAGTTTTAGGCAAATGAACTGTGTAGCATTCCACAATGTCTGGTTGGAATTTTTTGTGGTTTTGCCTCCTCTGATAAACACATCAGACACAGCTCCAAAACATGTTATACATGGATGTGAGCAACACGTTCTGACTGCTACTGTGCCATCTCACCCTGAAAAATACTGTAATGCAACAATTTCATACTGAAAAATACAAATATTGAATGTTATGAATGCAGCATACTAGGGGTGTGCAGAACAGCCATTATTTTTATCTGTATTTGTATTTGTTAAAAGGGAAAATTATTCGTATTTGTATTTGTATTCGGGTAATATTCATAATGTAGCGTACAAACAAAGTCAGAAGCTCCTCCCGAACTTGAGTGTATGACGGGGAGGGCGGGGGAGGGGGAATATATAAAAGTGAAAGTGATCAATCGTCACACGTGAACACACCACTGCACCCAGTGTGAACAGCACCAAATTCCTCCTCTGCATTTAAACCCGTTCACCAAGTGAAGTAACGGGCAGCCATGAATTCTGCACCCGTGTGGAGAAGTAAGTGGAGACGGTATTGGGGAGCAGTGTGTGAGGAGTGGTGTGTGGGAACGGTACTTACTCAGGTTACCTCAGAAGTTCCTGCAGTCTGAAGGATCAACCCACAACTTTCTAATCGCAGGGCGAGTCCCTAACCACGCGAGTGGGTCCCGAATACAAATATTTTTTTTAGTATTTGTCCGAAGACGGTATTCGTAGAAAACACGTTATTTGTGCCAAACCGAATCCCGTATTTGTATTCGTCTCCACCCCCACAGCATACCATCTCATACTGAAAAATTCTGTACTATTGAAAGTTTTGAATACAGTGTTCTTAATCATCTCTACTCTGTTTGAAAAGCTCCACTTTGTTTGCTCTCACCTGTCCTGTACAGTTCGGTCGCTCCTTTGAAAAAACGTGGCAGTGCAGCTTCCAGCATCATCACGAAGTCCTCCAGCTCCTCCGTCACTCCGACCAGCATGTACTCGTTCACCAGGTTATACTTGGCCTGCTCCAAAGCCCAGTGGCTGCCAATGTTCCTGCGGGGAGTGAATAATCGGATCAGAAGAGTACACAGAATGAATAGGAATATTATAACCGTGATCACGAGTTCATGACTAGGCAGCATTCTCTCATTTCATGTCTCTGACTGTCTCATATTTGAATAGCATCTAATTAATTTACCTGACACCTTTCTAAATATTGTGTTCCTGCATCTTTAGTTTTACAATAATGGACAAAGCAGAATGACTGCTGTTTTTGCCAGAAGATGTATTAAACCTTTTAAATTATATCTAGAAAAAGCAGATTTATTTCATTAATCATCTTGACACTCCGTTGTAAACAGTGATGCGTTCATATGAATGCAGTGCTGCTTTTAGGGCTTAAAATAGCTCTCTTCTCTTTTGATAAATGATCCCCCATTGCACAATATATTAAAATAATAAAATATCAGATATCAGCATACACACACACAGGGTCCAGGCTGTGAAAACACTTTCAATGTGTGCAACTGTTCACTTTTTCATCACCAGATTAAAAAATTGCAAAAGAAAGGATAAAAAAGAGCCTCAGACTGACCAGCACTCGGAGTAATGACCACAGAAGAACGGAATCTGGAGCCAAAGTTTCTCTGGAGCACAGTCAGATCCTCCTGCAGCAACACACTCGTCAAACGTCTGAAAAAAACACACCCAAACACACCACACGGAACAAGATTTAATGAATACAAGAAATATTTGTTTTCAATTAACAACACATCAGATCAGATTTGTAAAGAACTACACAAACCTGCATCTCCATGACTTTTTGCTCTTAAATTCAAAATAAAACATGTGATATTCAATAGCATGCCAAGGTTTTAGGTATCCAAACAAAAGATAATTAAGAAAAATAAAGATGGTATAAGACGGTAAAAAAAAAAAAATCAGGTTGCTAGTGCAACCAGTTGACTAACCAAAACCAATTTTTATATCTAGCGTTCATCATGATAACATCCCAGCTAACATAGAACACCTTTGAGTCATTATAAAGGAGTAGGCCATTCAAAGACTGAAATATTATTAGGGCAGCTTGTAATGCTCAACATGGAGTCTTTTGGTTTTTACTGGCCAATGGATCTGCCTAATCGGCCAACAGACTGGCTTTATCAACCATAACTTTTCCTGTAAATCTGGTCTGTTGGCTTGTAAAGCCAGTCTTTTATCTGGCAAAGCTGGTCTGTAAACCAGTCTGTTAGCCAATAAAAACAATCTTTAAGATGGTAAAGCTGGACTATTGACTGGTAAAGCCTGTCCGTTAGCTGGTAAAGCCAGGATTCCAACCAGTAAAGTTGCTGCTAAAGCCAAATGCAGGAAACCAAAGCTGGTGAGAGAGGTACAGTTAACAGTTCACACCAAAACTAAATAAGCTTCAGACACCAAACATGTCTTAAATTATCAACTACATTTGGGTTTATGTGGAATCTGTTTAAAGCTGATTTTTTGCCAAAAGATTCATTTAAACCCTTAATCTAATACAAGATGCAAAACCGAGACGCCATAAGCTCAGGCAAAAAACAAACAAACAAAAAAACCCAAAACAAAAAGCACTGGGCCAGCCTGACCTTCTTGTCACCTTGTTTCCTGCGCCTCAGACCGGGTCTGTAGTCGTCCCCAAATCGGAGGAAGTAGTAGTAGGACACCAGGCGCTCAATGGGGTCACGGATTACATTGATGTAAATGGGCTTTTTCGTTATACCAAATCTGACAAGAAGGAACAGTTGAATAACATGAAAGCAGCAAATGGAATTGTGCAAAATTACATTATTTTTAATTATTAATTGCTGGACAAGAATATTCTAACTATGTTTCTGCATGTTGTGTCCACAGATTCACTAATGTGACAGGGTTCAATACAGACCTGCATTATCATATTACAGAAAACATCCGGAATTGTGATTGGTCTGTTTGCACACAGTAAAATTACCGTGAAATTCTAATTTGCATATCGCAGCATCAATGGTGTCAGTACAGTTAAGCCAATATATAGTAAAGACCAAATCACATGATTAATATAGAATGTATTGATCAGCTTTACAAACTTCTAGTCCAGCAGGGAGTGTCATGGTCATGCAATTATGAGAAATGACTTGAAGTTACAGCTCTTTTGAGAGTTGGTATAGAAAATTTATTTAAAACTAAACTCAGTTATTTCCCTTCAATATTACACATGATGTACATTATCCTTTAAAGGCCTCATATCCTTTCTTGCATTAAAATTTTTCCCTTGACGTCCTCCCAATACATGCATATATAAATTGCACAAAAGTATAATACATTACCATTTATTAGGCTTATTTTACCTGTTCAGAATTAAACAGGCTGCTTTTGTTACAGTACCTTTAAGAGTGATATGTGTGAACCTCAGTAATGACTGCTTGCCCTGTACAGTAACTGGGCTCAAACACTGTATATAACCATCATAAATGGGTGAAGCTAAACTGCTGTAGGCTGAACAGGAGGATCAACATCAATGTATTGTTTTTTGGGAGATCGCAAAATCATGAATTTAGAAAGCTCCATTCTTGCAGATTAATTTCGTTCTGAAACTGCGCTGTTAATGTTTACACACTACAATAGACTATTAAATCTAAAGAGAGAGAGAGAGAAAGAGAGAGAGAGGGTTTTCCATTATAAGAGCCCATCAATACAATGGTACTGTAAATTCTGTACTACCACTTTTTTCCCCAAAAAATGGGGATACGTTTTTTTTAATGCCACCAAAAACATTTTGCCTCATAACCAGACCCGGCCCCAGACTCAGATTTGCGGACAGACCTTTGGGGAGGCCAACATTTTATAGGCTCATTTCGGGTCGATATGTTTTATGCGGATTTCAGCCGCATCTGTGACAAGTGTTTAGGCTCAAACACCCAGACCAATCACGGAGCCTCGTATTCCCAGGGGGCGGGGTCGAGTGAGTCCGAGGGTGGGCACGGCCCCCTAAGCCCCGCCCATGATGAAGATAAGGAAGATGAAAAAGGCGATTTAGGTCTTTTTCCTGAAAGGCTGCAGTATATGTACCGTGTATATATTTTAATGGCTGTTAGGAGATGGAATGTTGTTCCTGCACTGTTCAGTAAAAAAGCAGAAGCTGCATAATTTGTGTACTACCGTTACATATGTAAGACACATGCGGCTGATAATCTGGTGCGGCTTGTACAAGTTCAAAATTGATTTTCTTTCTAAAATTAGAGCATGTGGCTTTTGATCAGGTGCGCTCTGTTGTTCGAAATTTGCGGTATGTTTTATGCAGAACATCAAATGCCATGACATAAATAATTCGATTTTTACCACAATTCACCAAACTGGTTCCCAAGGTTCTCTTTCAAATTCAAAATAAAAACCTGAAACTGAGTTAAACTCACTTGGTAAAGTCCAGGAATGAAACATGGCCATGGTAGAAGGCTGGCTTCATTTCCTTCCAAGAGGTCACATTCTTAACAAACCGCACCTAGAGATTAAAGAAATTTTTCAACATTAGACAGTTATTTAAAATAAAGAATAAAGAATACAGTAGTAATAACACAAGTAACACATCTGGCAATGTTAGGATCATTTTATCATCATTTTTACTTATTATTACAATGTTTATTAGATTTTTGCTGGCATGCAACTGTTTCTCCTCATCCTATCTAAACAATACCAGAGGAAAGTAGGGAAGAAATGAAATTTCAATTTCTCCCGTCTTCTCTAATAAACTTGAGATTGTGTCATTAAATTGGGCTAATATCAGCAGGGCTGGATGTGGGAGTGGAATAATAATGTGTCTTACAACACAACAAAGTGCATTATAATATTTCGATTATTAAAATCCTGTGTACTGATAGAGTGGATGAGACGAAGCTGAATATTTATTGCAATATAAATAACTGTGAGCGAAACCCTCTCCCTGAACATGCAGGGCAAATGTGCTGTAAAGTGTAAAAGTTAACATAAATGGCTTAACCCTATACATCCAATTCACACTGAAATTGTGATCAGCTCAAGTATTTTTTTAGTCAGGTGGTTACATAACTACCAGTGGGTGTCTGACCTGGTCCTGCAGGGACATGACAGGGTTGTTCTTGGTGGTGTTGATGTGCAGGACATGGTAGTGGTTCCTGCTGCAGAGGTCGTAGGCGAGGTTGGTGAAGGAGGTGCTGGCTGTTTTAGGCACTCTGTTATAGATCACCACCATGTCCTCCTCCTGATTGGCTTGGGCTTCTCTTACTCCCTCCTGAATGTGACGGCCATCAACCTCACGCACCTCATGTCTGGCTATGGCAAGTTCTGCACAGGAGAAGATGAAAGTTTGCTCAAAAATCGCATTCAAACAGAATCCTCGCAGCAAATGCAGTCCACCAGCCAAGACAAGTTTGAAGCCTAAAGGTTTTGCTGTTTGTTACGGAAATGTAAAAACATCAACCCGAAACCTATTCTTTAGCAAATAGGGCTTTTATTCCTGTAAAAAGAGGCAAGGCAGGGCTGAAGCTTCCAATGCTCAGAATCCTCTCAGCCCTTATATAAAAGGTTTCTGTCAGATGTCTTACACAATATGATTATATATGGTAAACATGTTATCAATTATCTGGACTATTCTTTGAAGCATTTACAGATAAAACCAAAAGACACTGAAATAGGAATATAGGCACAGTCAAAAAACAATTTTGCTCCATTCTTCCAGAGTCATTTCTCCTTTATTCTTGCCTCTATAACACACAAAACACGCCTTCTTTCACAAAATGATGATTCGCCCTTTCATAACATAGGGTGCTCCAAATATACATTACTAAATATATTTCCAACATATCCAAAAGCAACATTAGAATACATTTATCAGGTTAGTGGGTCTTGCTAACAAGGAACTCCATTAGGCAGCACTTCACCTTCCTTGGGGACAATAGGCCGTGCAATCGGGGCCCATCGTCTTCCTTGGTAACTCTCACTTCTGCATTTTTTCATAAAAATTACCCCAAAAAACACAAGTACACATACTGTATTTAATAGCTTCGTCTGGAGTCATGGCACATTTTGTTCCTACACTGTTTTAGGAACCGGTGCTATGACACTTATTATAGAAACTTACACTGCACCAATTAACTAAATCCCAAATAATCTCACAGCCACTTACAACCTAGTTGATAAGTTAACTCTATTACACTTGCTTGTGTGGTTTCTGACAACACATGCCACACTGTTTCTGTTCTAGAGTGACTTAGGACATCAGAATTGTTGGCTGTGTAGGTTTATGGAACCCGACCTATGCTTCTAGTAGCTCTTTAACAGAAAGTCATTATATGGAATATAATAAATAAGTAAATATGATTTAGAATTTTTTATATATTTTTTTTATATAGATTTAAAATGTTTATATTGTGTTTTTATGGCTGTGCTTGAGAGACACCATCGACCGGAACCAAATTCCCTGTATATGCACACGTATACTTGGCCAAATAAAACGATTCTGATTCTGGAATGTGCTGCCTAATGTCCAAAACGTTGTTTTGCCTAATGTCTAAAACAGGGAAGATTCTGATCTTAAACTGCAGGGATAAATGCAAGACATTGTGAGACAAAACAGTGCCCAAAGAAACCCCACTCTATCTTCTTGTACTACATAAATAAAGATCTAGGACTTAGAACCCTCCTCTGGTACTGAACTTCAGTGTTCCCTCATTGTTATTCGCATTGGATAAAAGCATCTGCCGAACGACTGTAATGTAATGTATTACTGATTTAGTTCAATGTAGGATTTGTGTAGTTGACATCTGGTTCCATTCACCATTTTTCTTTGCAATTAACCACTTCTCACCAAACACCACAGATTTACATCCCAGTGAAGAATGGAGATTAGAAAAATCCTGATTTAGGAAAGTATGAATGTGAAGGAATTCTCCTGACCTTATCTAGTTCACTGGAGGAGTTTGGTTTCTTTTGGTCCCAGTAAAGCATAAAGATATGATGAGCTCATGAAATCTAAACCCTGCACGCGCCACACAGCGCAGGTGAACCCACTATGCTCGGCTCAGCTGTCAGACAGACAAATTAGACTCAGATTGATGTCTTGTCAAAGTGGTCAGCCCCGTTCTCATGTTGTTTTTAGAGTTGTGTGCCATTTCCATCCTTTCCATGATCAGTGAAACACACAGCAGTTAGTGTTCAGGCTCTCCAAACAAAGAGCTACAGAGTATAAAACAAAACTGGTATGGTTTAATAATGGTTCACAGGGATTTGTGGAATTTGAATGGAAAATACATACTGTGAACATTCATTACATTATTTTTTCTAAACAAAAGAGTAAAAAAAAATTTTTTTTTTTTTTTTTTTAATTTTCTAGACCTAATGAATAGTACTTGTATAGGTAGTCTTGTTTTTGCTCTGAGAAAACACACAAAGACAAACTGGAAAAGTGTAGATATTAAATCAGTCATCTTAATTTGTTATGTAATGACTCATCTGTTATTACAGTTTAATGGTGTTTCAAAACTAGAGTACAACTGTTTGTCCCACATTACAGCTTTAATCAGGCAAGACACTTTGAAATACACTTCATCCAGTTGAGCCAGCCAGCTCAAAATCATTTAATAAACTGGCCTTAAATCACAGAAACCTTCCTTGTATGAAATATATACACTTTTTTCATTCAGTATTAAAAAAAAAAAAGATTATATTGCTCTTTGATGAATATGATCCCTAAACAAACATGTTATTGTATAAATCAGATGCACTGCTGGTGTAATGTGATGTTTGTCTTCTAGGTCAGACTAATCTGTACTTTTCCAAAGTGATTAACTGTTTACTTCTTCCTGAGGACCCAGTGGTCTTTTGTGTGTATGAATCAAACATGTAGAATAACCAATTTAAATTTATGAAAGTGTTTTGTACTGAGCACGGTAGCACTTCACCTGGTACTGTCGTGCAAATTAAATTGTTATATTGCAGGGATCATGTCAGTATTTCTTAATCATGGCCATGAAATCCATTTTTCCCTCTAAGGCAGGATTATGTGCTTCAATCTGTGATAGTAGTCAAAAATTTACATTGACCAAAGACACACTGCAAATAAAAATGTTCCCAGCTAAAGCTCTGCTGCAGGGCTGGGTGTGGAGCAGCTGGACGCTCTATTTCACATCGGTGCTCCAACCATAGAGGGCGAGCGATCCATGAATGATATGTGGGCGTTGAGTTACAACAGTACCGATAAACAGCGAAAAAACGTGCTGTTGTATTGTGGTTTAAAAAAAGGCCTAAATTTGCACATTTTTAAAGTTTAAACCCTAAATATGCCTGAAAATGTGCACCCCAAACCTTTCACTTCATTTTAAACTCAGTTCAGTAGCTTAAAGAAAATATAAAGGTAAACCCGTATCCGTACTGTACAGTTACAGTTTACACTGAACTCCTGCAGAGCTAGAATGTAAATACAGATGTTTTCCCTGTTTAGACTGGACTGTAACTCATGCAAACACATTTTCTTTGGTATGCGCCGTCATTTTCTTTGGTATGCGCCGTCATTTTCTTTGGTATAAGCAAGGTAAATACGGTAATAATTTAATGTATTTTTTACTAATAAAATACAGTAAAATGTACAGGTAATCATCAATATTTTTAGCATGAATAATTTACTGTACATAATTGCATGCTACAGTGGCATCATTTTTTCCTTCCTGGAGAATATCCAGCAGTTCAACCTTCTCCTGGAATTTCAGAAGGCGCAGGGTGTTTAGGTGCATCGTAGGGCTTTTAGAAGGATAAAACAAAAACATGAGCACAGGAGGGCAGCAGCAAATAACGCATAAAATGATCAGTTTGGTTCTCTGAAAAAACCTGCATTAGATTCCATGACTCCTGATCCATGTAAAAGTGGGGGGTTACTGTATATACACACATGGCCTGTAAAAGCAGTGTGAAAGGGGAGGGGGCTTTTCGTCTATGTTTTCCAGCTTAAATCATGGAGTCAGCTATGCAAGAACAGCCAGCAGTGCTTTCATCAAGATCCTTCAGTATCCTAATGACTGTTTGGGAACTCGAGCCGTGAAGTACTTCAGTTTACAGTGCCAAATCATAACACATGATTTAGACGTCTAATAAAAACACGGTTGAAGGACTGGGCAGCATCCAGCGGGTCTAAAAACAGCCCGAGACTAAATGAAGTCCAAAATCATCCCAAGAGCTCATTTGCAAATGGATGGAAAACAGTCATCTACTCACATTCTAACAGAAACCCTGGTCCACCATAAACCAGCTACACAAATAGCTCACAAGTACTGTATAAAGTTCTGAATCACTGAAGTACAGAACAGACTGAAATATGGGTTCGTGATTGGTTATAATGCTTATTTGCATAGTGCATCCTCCCACAGTATTGATCCCACAAAAGCTAGTAAAGTAATAATGATTATAAACAAAATATATGGTGGCCTGATCTGTAACATCTACATTACAAAGACATTTTAGAACAGTATTTATATCATTTTTTACCTCTGAAAGACGACCGTCTCGAGCTAGGATTCGCAAACGCCGGAATCTCTGT
>JBBKCR010000001.1:14462542-14483835 GCA_037577295.1 Ladigesia roloffi
CTCTCGCTCTTGCTCTCTCGGTCTGTCTCTCTCGGTCTCTCTCTCTCGGTCTCTCTCTCTCGCTGTCTGTCTCTCTCGGTCTCTCTCTCTCGCTGTCTGTCTCTCTCGCTCTTGCTCGCTGTCTGTCTATCTCTCGCTCTTGCTCGCTGTCTGTCACTCTCGCTGTCTGTCTATCTATCTCTCTCTCTCTCTCTCTCTCGGCCTGTGTCTCTGTCTAGAACCTGAAGGGGTTGGGTGCAGTATACAGTCCATTCTTATTCCCGTGTTTCCTACACCCTTAACAGTTGAAATATTGTTGTTTATAATTAATGATGCCCCAAGTATCTTGCCTTTCCATGGTCATTCCAAAAAGGTTTTTTTTTGTTTCTGCTGGTTGTATCTGCTACTGAGCCTCGCTGTTCTTTCGCAGTGCTAAGAAGTCTGAAGCTGAGAGCAGCACTAAGAAGGAGGCCAAGCGCAAGAGAGAGTCCTCCATCACCTCTGACCACGAGAAGTCACCGCCTCAATCACCAGAGGAGGATGATGAGGATGGCATCCAGGTAACTGAGACTCATCTGTAGGGAGTGAACAGATGTGCATGTATTTGCTACAAAGGTTTATTACTGATTCGTGGTTTACTAAGTTTGTAGATTTATTTTTGTAGTCATAAACTCTCCTGAGAAGTTCAGCACCAATGTGTGGATTTAAACTGCTAAACTATATATATAGATCAGTGTATTTTCGCGTTAATATCTCTAAAGTAACTAAAGAGAGTAAATAGATGTTCAGTATATTACTATACATTCAGTATAGTGTGTTTGTTGTGGAAGTCCAGTTTTACTGTAGCTTCTTCAGAAACCTCGATCAGTCCTTTATTAAATTAAATCAAGAGCCGCTGATGGAGATTCACAAATCCAAACAACGGGCGGAACTGAGGAGGAATCTGGAACCGAACCTGTGTTCTCCGCACCAGCTCAAATGATCACATTTTCTAATTGACATTTGTTAGCTTGGCTAGCGGCAAGACATTTTATTTTAGAAGCCGGCTTTAACTCTTTAAATTTGCCCAAAAATGGCTGTAACATTTTATATATTTGCCCAAGACTTTTGCACAGTGCTGTAAATTTTATTTTTTTCAAAATGGTAGATGGTGTGGTGTGATTTTGTGCATTTTTAAACAACGTGGCCCTTTTAAATGAACCCAGGTTTCTCTGTAATGCCTATAATTTGTCAGTGTAACTCCAGTTCTCTGGTCCACTGTGATTTCGTTTCACCTTGTTTTGGATGGTGGCTTGGGTTCCATCCTGGCTGCGGCCTGCTGAGCTTTACCGCCCCGTTAGGCAGCAGCAGGATCAGCCAAATCAGACCATCTGCAGTTTTCTGTTCTGGACCAGATCTTGGGCTCTGAGCTCTCCGATTGGCTGCTTTCCTTTGTTTAGTGGATGAGACATTGTCAACATGGCTGCCACACATGGCCGACATGGATGTAGCAGTGGTTAGCGAGGGGATTGTTTTTACTCATCGCACATATTGTGCTCAAGAAAATGTGCATGTCCACATTGCTTGATTGGATTTAAAGGTCGTTATCTAAGACCTGATGGGTTTACAGAGGCTTTGATTGGCTTTAAACCAATATTCTTCGAACAGGACAGCAGTATTTTCACATCACGAGTGAAATACTTGCTGTGTGTCTGTGTGTAAGTAAATAATTTGGCTGTTTTATTAAATATTGGCTATTTCAAAGATATTTGTGTATTCCTGAATGCCTGGGTTCCGCTTTAAAATACTCAAATATACTTTTGTAATAGTAAATATACTACACTTAATGTGCTGCGTAAACTTCTCAACTGTTACAACCAGCAAATAGTGAAATCAGAAAATGTAGCTCTCCCAATTGTTGAGTGTATGGAGTAGACTGCACCACCTATGGGTGTTATGAAACCATTAATATATTTTTAGAATTAGTGGACAGTGGAATTAAAGCAGTGGTTTTCTTCCAAAAAACATTACTTGCCAATTTTACAGGTGAGACTTTATATTTATTACTAGCATGAAACACGAGAGGATTTCTTTACATCACTGTGTGTGTTTTGGGTTTTTTTTATGGCCACAGAAAAGACGCTCGAGTCGACAGGTTAAGAGAAAACGCTACACTGAGGACCTGGAGTTCAGGATCTCTGACGATGACGATGGAGACGATTCACCAGGACCCAAGTCTCCCTCGACTACATCAGAACAGACGGTCAGTTTCATCAGCTCTTACAAACTCGCTGATATGTCCAGGAGTATTATCAGTTGTAACATCAGTACATAAGGCTTAATCATGTACAATAACACTCAGTATAGAGAACTACTCCAGACCACTACTTGTGTGTGTAGTTATCTATCTACTTCAGCAGTAATTTTATTTATTCACTTATTATATTTCCATTTACATCGTAGCATTTTGTTTTCAGTAAACTTTCTGCAGTTTTAGTTAGACTTTATGCTGTATTTTATGTTTGCAGTAGCTCCGTAGCTATTTCCTCTGGTTTTCTGATTTTGATATAAGAGACTGTGCTGCTCTGTTGGAGACTGAGGTGACTGTGTGTGTGTGTGTCTGTGTGTGTGTGTTTTAGGAGGTGCCTGATGCAGAGGGCCCTGTAGTGGAGAAGATCATGGGCTTGCGCACAATAAAGAAGCAGGTGAGTGAATATTGCCAGTTCTCACACTCTGCCACTACCCAAAACCTCCTCCACCTAGGAGGCTAGGCTTGGTGGGGATCATTTGTAAATTTTATTTGTTTGTTTGTTTATTTATAGCAAAAAAATAATTTTTGGAGGCTTTCATCCAGGCACCCAGATGTGATGCGCCTGAAGTGCTCATGGCAAACATGAGCCAAACATTTGAGTGACTGTGAATTTGCACATTCTGTAATGCAGCAGAGTGTGGACAGGTTTTATTTCACCGTAAAGCAAGACTCAGTAGAAGTTCCCGATCCGGCAGCACTGTGTAGTAATAGACCTGTGAGCCAGCTGGTGACGAATGGTGAGAGTCTCCTCTCTGAGCGATTACTCCGAGCTTCAGCAGAAAACGGGCAACGCTACTACCTTTCAGAACGGCACTGTGAGACCGCCAGCCAAAAAAAATACACAAGGCACACGTGGCTCTCAGTAGCGCAGCTGCAAATGGGCTCCCGCCCGAGGAAATGGTAGGTTTTGGCGTCTGGCGTAGCGCTGTGGTTTTGGCAGGAAGCCAGGCCTGGGTCAGCTCCCTGCGAGTGAAGCTGTGTGCGGTGGAGGGGCTGAAGTGATTCATGACTCATGACTCAGGCACACCGCACTGCTCTTTACTGAGAGGAGGAACTTTTTTTCCCCTCCTCGTCTCACTATTGTCGTTCCTGTCTTCGTCCTGGGGCGGTACAGATGAGCAGACACACACGTGCCAAGAAAAGGAGAACTTTCGTCACAGGAAACGCCAAAAAAAAATTATCTTTCTTCTCTTTTTTTGTTTTGTTTTATTTAAACCTCCCCCTCTGCAGCAATGATTTGTAGGTTCTCATGAACTCTGAAAGTATTAAGTTAAGCAAATACTGAACACCCAAGCATATTAAAAACCAATCAGTCCATCCTGCTTTTCCTTTTACAGCTGGAGTCTGGAGAGGAAGTGGAGGTCGTGGAATTTTATGTCAAATTCAAGAGTTTGTGAGTACTGTCGCCACATTTTTGCTGAACACGGGGGAATTTATTAAATAACTGTTTTTAATGTGGTTTTATTCATATTGAAAGGCAAATAACTAGCTAAAGTGTTATCTATAATGAGCTTATTATAATTGCTAATTAGAAAATGCATAAATGACATTTAAATTTTTGGTACAACATGGAGTAGAAGATTTAAACAGCTTCAGCTATATAAAAATGTATTAGTTTTTTGTGAGTGAAAGCATCATGGGAGTGGAATTTGTGCATGACAGAGTGGCCAGTTGTAGTACAGAGCTGCATCTGCACAAAGCAACAACACATGGCCAGCCATGTGCAGCATTTGGGTTTTTGTAAGTTTGTGTAGTGGGTGTTTTTCTCGCATTTTTCTGATTTAAGGGAGATTTTGGTTGTTCGTACTTTGTCACCTCTTTAATCGGCATGTTTATGGCAGGAGTGTGAATGCATGCGTCCCTGTAAAATACTGTTTAAAGGCTGCCTGTGGGAGTGCCAGCCAGAAACTTTCCAGTGAAAGTGGGCGTAAAATGTCCTGGGTTTAAAAAGGGTTTATTTGCCCTGCAGTGCAGCTACACAATGATCTCAGGAGTGAACTATATTTGCAGATTGTTCCAAACGGTGACGTAAATAGATAAAATCCCAACCCTTACTTTTTAAACAGAACGCCTGTTATGCAAATCTTATTTTTTTTCACACTGTCTACCTTTTTATTCACCTTTCTGCACGTCTACGATTCCATCAGCCCAGATCTCAGTTAGCCAACCTTGTGTTGTTTGTTTACATTTAAACAAGCTCTGGCTTTGTGCCCTGTTGCTGTTGTGTAGCTCGTACCTGCACTGTCGCTGGGCCGACATAGAGGAGCTGGAGAAGGACAAGAGAATCCACCAGAAGGTCAAGAGGTTCAAAGCCAAACAGGCACTCAACAACTTCCTAAACGAGGTTAGAGCCCGCCCTTTTCCCGCTTTGTCCACCATTTTGTTTTTCCTCTCCCCCCTCCCCCCTCTTCCTTTTACAGCTTTTACTGATAATGGTGGCAATGTGTGGTGGTGCACTCTTGCATATGTTTGTGGTTGTCTTTTGAACAGTCTCAGGTGAAGGCAATAAAACTGAGCCCTTCATGAGTTTATCTCCACTCAGTTTACTCTTTACTCTGATACTGTGAAAACCAAGGAGGACTTTGAAAGTCACTTTGAAAAATTCATTTCAGAGAAAAAGACCAGGTGTGTTTGGGGAAAAGCGTGCATGAATTGTCCCTCCAGAACATCATGTGAACGCTGATGTGATGCAGCTACATTCACATTAAGCTTAAGGTTTTGCCCTTTATTTACATCAGTTATTATTTGGGAGGGTGCATTTGGTGTACTAAGAACTTCCTATGGACTGGTGCATGCAAAAATTGAGTAAAAGCCACGAACACCAAGACAACAATTATTACATTATTAACACCATCAATCCACCAGAGTATACACAATATTGTATGTGTTTAATAACCTGCAGATGTGCAAAGGGAATGCTAATTGACATATAAGCTATGTATAAAATGCTAAAAGTGTATAAAATGAACCATTTTACCTTGAAACTCCACCATTCTAACCAGTGGCATCATTCTCCCTCAGATTGACGATGAACCATTTAACCCAGACTATGTTGAAGTTGACCGGGTTCTGGATGTAGCTGAGAACACAGATGAAAACGGAGAGGTTTGTAACCATGACGATTCCCAATAAAAAATCTGGTTGGAGCACTGAAGGCTAGCTTGGGAACCACTGGCTTTTAGAAGCTCAGTTTGATGATGATCTGTGTCTGTTGTGTAGCATCACTCAGGAAAAATAAACCCTTGCTCTGGACAAGTTGAGTCTTATCTGTTTTTCTGTCCTTGCAGCCAGTCACTCTGTACCTGGTGAAGTGGTGCTCTCTGCCATATGAAGACAGCACGTGGGAGCTAAAGGCAGACACAGACCAGGCCAAGATCGATGAGTTTGAGCGGGTGATTGCGCGAGAGCCGCAGCTGAAGCGCGTGGTGAGGCCTGGCACTCTGCTCCATCTCGCTTTGTTTTCTCTTCTGAGTGCCGAAAGTAGAAGAGAGGGGCTGAAAGGGAAAAGGGCCACGTTCTTGCGGTTGGTGAAAAACCACTAACGGGAATTGTTTTATTTGAAACAGGAGCGACCTCCCGCCAGCGACTGGCAGAAATCCGAGAGTTCCAGGGAATATATAAACAGCAACGCGCTCAGGGAATACCAGCTGGAAGGAGTCAACTGGCTGCTCTTCAACTGGTTCAACACGTATGTATGCAATTAGTCTGCCGTCCAGCTGCACTGCTTCTCACCCTCATTAATACAGGCCATAAGGCCTCGAGTACACAAGCACCTTTTTTCAATGCACTAATTTAAATCAAAGGATTTGATTTAACTGCAGCAGTCCTTCAGCTTTGTTCAATCCTGTTTGTTTTTTTCTTTACACACTTCAGACGAAACTGTATATTAGCTGATGAAATGGGTCTCGGAAAAACGATCCAGTCCATCACATTTCTCTATGAGATATACCTGAAAGGCATCCATGGCCCTTTCCTGGTGATTGCGCCTCTCTCCACCATACCCAACTGGGAGCGAGAGTTTAGGACGTGGACTGAACTCAATGTGGTCGTCTACCACGGCAGCCAGGCCAGCCGAAGGACCATTCAGGCCTACGAGATGAACTACAGGGACGCGCAGGTAAACACATCAATTTCTAAAACTGTTAATACACGTTGAATCCACCGTGTACCATTTTGTGAGGTCCCAGGTCAATGTTGACTCTCTTCCCTTCCCTTTTTTTTTCAGGGTCGTGTGATAAAGGGAGCCTACAAATTCCATGCCATCATCACCACATTCGAGATGATCCTGGCTGACTGCCCGGAGCTTCGCAGCATTCCATGGCGCTGTGTGATTATTGATGAGGCTCATCGTCTTAAGAACAGGAATTGTAAACTGCTGGAGGGACTCAAGATGATGGACATGGTTGGTATCACTAGTTCTTCTGGTTTAAACCTATATCCCTGTGTGAATCTCTAGAAGGGTGAGCTAACAAAAGCTTTTTATCTATTGAGCCTCATATCAGATACTGAATGATACTGGCTTTCACCTTTGCTAGACTTTGTCCTGCCAAGCGTCAAGGAAAAAAAAATAGCCGCGGGACCCTTGCCTCTGGAGCTCAAGAGGCGCTGGATTAATCTTTGATTAATGAGCTGCAGATGACCCCTCTAATGAATTTCTTATTCACCTGGGACGCTGGCTCGTGATTTTTAACGAACCTCTTCATCTTTTGCAGGAGCACAAGGTCCTGCTGACAGGAACGCCACTACAGAACACAGTCGAGGAACTATTCAGCCTCCTCAACTTCCTGGAGCCGGAACGGTTCCCTTCAGAGTCTACCTTCATGCAGGAGTTTGGAGATTTAAAAACTGAGGAACAGGTGCAGCATTCATTAGCAAAATATTTTGTATTTTATTAAATAATTATTTTTTTGCTGCTTGCTGCCTCATTACAGAACATCAGATTGACCTTTAGCGTATAGCCAGTTCTGTGGCAGATGATAAATTAAGCATTGGTTTTAGCTGATAAAGCATTCCGATTTTGCGGGGGGATATGAAGGGAAATAAAATACAGGTTATCGGGTCATTACAGAAGAAATATTTTTGACAGATCGCTTAACATTAGCCATTCTAGCATCTGCTGTAATAGGGATTGGGTGCAAGTGCTGAGCTTTGTCTCACTCTGCTCTCAGGTGCAAAAGCTACAAGGCATTCTGAAGCCCATGATGCTCCGAAGGCTTAAAGAGGATGTGGAGAAGAATCTGGCCCCTAAGGAGGAAACTATCATCGAAGTGGAGCTTACCAATGTGCAGAAGAAATACTACCGCGCTATTCTGGAGAAAAACTTTGCCTTTCTGTCCAAGAGTGGAGGGGGCGGTGGTGGGGGTGGAGGGTCCGGTGTCCCCAACCTGCTGAACACCATGATGGAGCTGAGAAAGTGCTGTAATCACCCCTACCTCATTAATGGTGAGGCAACACATCACAACATGTGTCAAATAGAAAGAAGCACTATTTAAAGGGGAAATAATTTGTCCTTGTGTGCTAATTTGATAATACTGTTGGTTTCTCCCTTTTTTTTTTTTTGCATGTTATTGAAAAAAAAAAAAAAAGTCAGAAGATCCTCGGGCAGTCTTTGTAAAGCAGCTCTTTTCTTTTACCCTCTAGGTGCTGAGGAGAAGATAATGGAAGAGTTTAGGGAGACCCACCCTGCAGACTACCCAGAATTCCACCTGCAGGCCATGATTCAGGCTGCAGGGAAGTTGGTTTTGATTGACAAACTCTTGCCCAAGCTCAAGGCTGGTGGCCACCGCGTCCTCATCTTCTCCCAGATGGTGCGCTGTCTGGACATCCTGGAGGACTACCTCATCCAGAGACGGTAATAGCCCTGCCAAACAACGCACCGCCAATAAAGACTAAAGAATAACAATGCATGAATTTATGTCGTTATCACTTTACAGTCTTTCTGTACACGTTTTTCCGTAGTTTTGACACACCAGCCGTTGAGTCTGAATCTCAGCCTTGATGTGATTTGGCTACTAATTCAAAGGCTACTGTGTTGGCAGCGTTTATCTTCAGTTGATGCTTGTGATGTGGAAATGAGCTATAACACTCTGTACTTTGCCTTACTGCAGGTACCCATACGAGCGTATTGATGGCAGAGTAAGGGGAAACCTCCGGCAGGCAGCTATTGATCGTTTCTCTCGGCCCGATTCAGACCGTTTTGTGTTCCTGCTGTGTACCCGAGCTGGAGGCCTGGGCATTAACTTGACTGCTGCTGATACCTGTATCATCTTTGACTCTGACTGGAACCCTCAGAACGACCTGCAGGTAAGAACAACGTCTATTGCTCCAGGGCTGCAGGTCATTAGCGACAAGCTACACCGCCAGTATCCCCCGTGGGAAACTATTTTATTCAACAAAAGCCCTTTTATAATAGAACGCTTCCAGACGAGTGAGTGGATGGAATGTGGCTCTTGTTATTATGCAACCGGAGCGGTTTTCTTGGTTGTCAGCAAGGGTCTGCTCAGTCTGGCTGTTTTCGTCTGACTCCCCTGCCCCCGCTGTACTTTCAGGCACAAGCTAGATGCCACAGGATCGGCCAGAGCAAAGCAGTGAAGATTTACCGCCTCATCACCAGAAACTCCTACGAGAGGGAGATGTTTGACAAGGCCAGTTTGAAGTTGGGACTGGACAAAGCTGTGCTTCAGTCCATGAGTGGAAGGGAGAACGCAGCCAATGGGGTATGAACTGCTTGCCGCACCTCCATTTTATGGAGCTGCCCTCGAAACCCTATTCCAGATGGTTCATTAATCAAACATACTTTCCACATGCTGGCAGCTGGTGGATGAGCTTTTTAGAACCTTTGAACTGCATGTTTTTTTAAACCCTCTCCCTGTCTGCCAGTCTGTAACCCTATTAAAAATCAGTGTTTTTACTATATATCTGTACTTTTAATGTGCACCGTTTTAGGTTCAGCAGCTCTCAAAGAAGGAGATCGAGGACCTTCTGCGCAAAGGGGCATATGGAGCCCTCATGGATGAGGAGGACGAGGGCTCTAAATTCTGCGAAGAGGACATCGACCAGATCCTACAAAGACGCACACAGACCATTACTATCGAGTCAGAGGGGAAAGGCTCTACTTTTGCTAAGGTAACTTTATTTACTGAAATTAATAGAGCAGTGTGTGAAACCGGTTTTGGCTGGCTTGACGTTCATCTTGCCCTATAAACCCTAATTAAAGGGTAAAATGTTCGTTATTGATGTTTTTTTCCCCTCTCCAGGCGAGTTTCGTGTCCTCTGGGAATAGGACGGATATTTCTCTGGAGGACCCAGATTTCTGGCAGAAGTGGGCAAAGAAAGCAGAGCTGGACCTGGACGTCATCAATGGCAGGGTAAGCCACTCATCAGTTTTAAGATGGAACGAGGACTCGTGTTTGTGATGAGGGGAAGGAAAAAATGCCTCGTGGGAGATGTAGTTTTAGCCACATGCTAATCTCCAGCACTTTCGCTTGTGTAGCAATGTGTGAGGGATTTCTAGTTGACTGTTAATCATTGTTTCATTAATGCTGGGGTCACGCATTAGCAGCTTTTTGCAGGTATCACATTTGTAGCTGCGGCTGAAGATTGATAATTAAAGGCGGGGAGAATCCAGGTCTGGGTAGATTCGCCGGCACTCCATGGTGTCACTCCTCATAAATATGCTATCTGAGCATAATTAATGAGGCTTATTTCCCCAGGCTAACAGTGCGTGGAATGTAGTCGTAATTGGGCAAAGGCGAAATTGTTTAAACTTGGCCATGGGAAGCGTTTTCTGTAATTACCGTTGTTCTCTCCACTCTGGAGAATTTAAGGCTCTAAGCAGCTTACAGCCGCTGAAGGGAAACATAGCTTTACGTCAAACCAAAAGTGCTTTATCACAATATTGTTTTCTGTTGGTGCCCTTGAGCAAAGCTCTTAATCTAAACAATATAAGTGGATACCAGCAGCAGACAGCACTCCTCTGTACGTGGTTGACTGCAGGCCGTTTGAAGGATAAGTGTGGATAACTGATTGAAGGCGCCTATTTTTTTTTTTTTATTCCACATTCGTCTGTAGATGTATTAACAGCAGACTGTATCTCTTGTCAGAATACCCTGGTGATTGACACCCCTCGGGTCAGAAAGCAGACTCGTCACTACAGCTCCATAAAGGAGGATGAGATGATGGAGTACTCGGAGCTGGAGAGCGACTCCGAGGACAAGCCAGTTCAGAAACCGCGGAGGCCCCAGGACAAAACCCAGGGGTACCCCCGAAGTGAATGCTTTAGAGTGGAGAAGAACCTGCTTGTCTATGGGTGAGTACGGCTCATGCTGTTTTCACAATGTAATATCTGACGTGATTTGCTTTCTTTTATTCGGCTACAAATGTCCTCTGCCCCGAAAAGCTCCACACAGCTTTATCTTCACAAACATGCAGTCTTCCTGTCCCAGTTACACACACACGCACTGTGCCAAGCCCCGCCCCCACTCTGCCTTTTCCAGGCCATGTCCCTCAGATCCCCTAATGGAGCTGTGAGCCAGAGCACTCTATGGAAACCGGCCATGGTAGGAAGTCCATCCCAATGCCACGAGACGGGATATTCGGCTTCCTGCATCGTTTCATCGCCACCCAAATACCCCTTGTCCTGTCTAGTTTTCCGTTCGGGATGCAGATATCTGGTCGCTTGCAGCCCACCAGTGTGGTGGCCGAGCTTGTCATGCTTGCCTGTCCCCGGGCAGTGGCAGACGCGGCGCTATCTAACACACAGTTAATTAAGCGCCAGGCTTCAGCGCTCTTGGCACTAATCATGGTTGGCTGCACACACCATGTCTGACCAGTATTTTTTATTTTTAAAATCCCCCCCACCCCCCCTTCAGTCAGACACGTCGAGACCCCTGGGCAACACAGCAAATTAGATCCATCAACTCTGAGGCCTTTGTCTCATCTGATGTTTTTATGAAAAGCATTGTAGGGCTGTGGAATCGGAGCAGACCTCTCTCGCTCCCTCTCTCGCACACTTTCTTGTGCTGCGGAGGCTTTTGCGCACTCTCACGGTCTCTCCAGAATGTCCCGTGGGGCAGAGCTCTTTTCTGCTCAGAGAGCCTGAGTGCTTCCATCAAATAACAAGGGCATCCACATGGCCACTGACCATGCCGGCAAACCCGGGCCTGCGCTTTTTCCTGCCCACTGCGGTTCTTAACACATAGCGGAGCGAAAAAATGCAAATATACCACCTTCAATTGCCCCCAGACTGTAGTGTGCCAAGAAGTAATCACCCAAACCTGAAGGGACCTGAATACATACAAGTGGTTCTCATATCTCTTACCTTCGAATGTATTTGGATTTGCGTTTGTCTTTGCTGGTAATGTTTCTCTCTATTTTACGCCATCTCTGCTTTTAAGCATGGAAACAGTAATTGTAAAGTTTGTGTACTCAGCAGTGTTAACTGATTTGTGAGTACTTTCTTTAAGCCTTAAATAAAAAGATTTAAGACTCAAATAAAAAGATAATATCTGGTAAAATATCATTGTATCCAAAATTATGTCTGTTTGGAGGTTCCGTGGGTTGGAGTCGGTAGCGGAGGCCTCAGACATCATAGGAAGCTGTTTTGTGGTCATATTGAATTGACGTGAATTCAAGTGCAAAATCAAAACTTAAAAAAATATTATTATTGGTTAAATGGCGTCATTTTTTAATTCTGGTGTTTTCAAAGTTACAGTAACTAAAAATATGTTTTTTATAATTGGAAAACGGCACATGGTGTGAGATGCCCAGTCATGTGTGAGTCGGGAATGTGAGGGTGGGGTTGCACATACTTAAACCCCACCTGGAATGGACTTGCGCGATTATAAACATGTGTTCATAATTTGATTTCTTTCTTTAAACGTTTTTCAACGTTACTTTGTGGATATAAACGTTTAAAAGCTGTAAATATGAATGTGTGTGTGTTGTTGCGGATTATTTGGTCATGTGAGTCCAAATAGTTGAATTATAAAAGCAATTTTGTCAAATTTTATGGTGCTGAAATGATATTTTATTGTGCTGAAAGGATATTGAATCACATTGTATAAAGACTTTAATTACTAAAAACGGACATATAATGCATGAACAGGAAAACTACACTCGGGGTTCTGAGGGTCTGATTACATAAAACATTTTCCTTTCCTTCTATGTTCATCCTAAAATTAGCCTGACTTAACTTCTTGACCAAAATTAGGCATCTTACATCTACAATGTCACTGAATTTCAGAAATATCTGAACAGAACGTGCAGTACAGTGTGGCTGGTTTGAAGGAGCTTTTTTGCATGTGTGTGTGCGCGCCTCGACTGACTCTCTGCTCTTCCCTGTGTGTAGCTGGGGCCGCTGGAGGGATATCTTGTCCCACGGGCGCTTCAAGCGTCCTCTGAGAGAGAGGGACGTGGAGATAATCTGCCGCGCGCTGCTGGCCTACTGCCTGCTGCATTACCGCGGAGACGAGAACATCAAGAGCTTCATCTGGGACCTCATCACCCCCACAGAGGACGGGCAGAGCCGCACGCTCTCCAACCACTCCGGTACGGCGGAGCAAACCTTTTAAAGAATTACCATGATCCGAGAAGGCTCTGTTTAGATATGAAGTTTTAGCTGTACTCTGTGACGTATGCCTTAAAGCAATATTGCTACAATTTAAAACCTAATCTCAGGTGCCTCTGTAGCATGTAGTTGATTATCACAAGCAATAACTTCAGCATTTCCTATTAACAGAGGTTAGAATCTGATAAATACCGGAGTATTCCTCTAAACTCTTTGTGTGTTTGTGTGTGTAGGTCTGTCTGCTCCTGTGCCCAGAGGCCGTAAGGGTAAAAAGGGCAAGCTGCAGGCAGCGCAGCCCCACATGCCCCAGGCTGACTGGTTGGTCGACTGCAACCCAGACGTCCTGCTCCAGGAGGACAGTTATAAGAGGCATCTAAAACACCACTGCAACAAGTAAGAAATTTGGCCAAAAATGGATAGTTACAATATTCAAAGAAGCCACAGAACCTCTTGTGCACTGTTAGCCTCCTTGACCAATCTGAGGGTGTTTGTTTTGTGTGGGGGTTTTTTTTTTTAGTTTTTTTTTTTATGGAGTTTTCAACAAGGCCAAGTATACTTAATTAGTCAATAATGAAAGTCTATGAAAACGTTTTAATGCATACAGTGCCAAGCTCTAACTAAATAACCAAATATCTATGGCATAAGCCCTCCCCTTCTAGCGTATCTGGGGTTTGTTTCCGTAAAAACAGTAAATGAAAGAAGATAAACCACCCCAACATACTGTTATATTTTGAGAAACTTTAAAATGGGTTTCTGTAAAGTGTTAAAATTAAAAGTCAAAAAGTGCCTGTGGTTTGGTTTCTGCAGTAAAAGGAGCTGGACGACTTGAGCTAGACAAAGTGAAGAGAATCCTGGTTTTCACAATATGAGTTCCAAACATTTTGGGGGACCCCCCCACCCCTCCCCATTTTATTTGGCTGAAATGAAAGATTTTAAGATCTTGTCGATTCATCTTTTCACTTGTCGCAGCAGGCTCTGTTTTGTCTCTCGGCCCTCTTGACCGTCACCCTCTGCACACTGCCGTCTGCCCTCTTTTGTTTTGCAAGGCCTCTCTGGTTTCATTTGATAAATAATTTCTGCTGCCAGGCCTGTATTGTTGGGTCTCGCCTAGGCAGAGGGAGAGCGAGAGCGAGGGTGTGTGTGTGTGTGTGTGTCTCTCTCTTTCTCTGTCTCTCTCTCTATCTTTTTTATAAGAAAACGGGCAGAGCAGCAGCTGAGGAAGCGTCGTTCCGAGTCAATAAATTCTAAGCGCTCAGACCGCCAACCATCTGCCTGCCGCACTGCAAACTTGTCCCTCGTCCCGTTAGCACCTCGCAACTTCAACAGCATGCACACAGGAAATGAATGAGTGGAGGAGAAACAGAAGGAGGGGTAGAAAGATGGTGTAAGAGAGAAAGGCAAGTTGAAGGGTAGGGTACGACAGAGAGGGAGAGAAAGACATGTTGGTTGGGGAGAGAAATAAAGAAGGCAAACAGCAATACGGAGGAGGAGGAGAGTGTGGAGAGGTACTGTGATGGAGGTAGATGTGTTACATATGCACGAATACACATCAGGAGAGTGAGAGAGAGAGGGGAGAATGGAAGGGGTGAGGGATGGATGGATGGAGGGGAGGGGTGGCAGGCCGTGGACTGGCAGGCGTTTCTCCCCCTGTGCAGCAGCGGCGTGGTGCCAGGCCAGGTGCCAGCCAGGCAGACCTGTTGGAAGCGGGTGAAAGGCGGCACACACAGAGGTGATTATGTGCTGCCATCTGTCAGGCGCGGAGGCTGGCGCACAGCGTGGCTAATCAGGCCTGGCAGGATGATGGATGAGCCGTGGCACACGCCAACGAGCGGCTGCTGCTGCTGCCTCTGCCTCCACCGCTGCTGCTGGCACCGAGCACAGCGGCCAAACTTACTCAGGCTTTTGTCTTGCTCTCTCTTTTGCTCTCTCTCGTTCTCTCTCTCCCTCTCTCTCTCTCTGTCTCTCTGTCTTTCTCCCTCTCTCTGCCTCTCTCTCTCTCTCTCTCTCTCTCGCTCTCTCTCGTTCTCTCTCGCTCTCTCTCTCTCCCCCTCTCCTTCCCTTGTTTCACTCATTTTTTTCCCCCGTCTTCCTCTCTCTCGTGCAGAGTGTTGCTGCGGGTCCGCATGCTGTACTATCTGCGACAGGAAGTCATCGGAGACCTGGCAGACCGCATCCTGGAGGGAGCGGATTCAAGGTTGGCATCTCCCTCCGTCCCTCACTCCAAATTCTGCCTGCTGTTATCTCTCCTCTCCTTCCATCACCTGCTCCTCCTCCTCCCCCTCCCCCTCCTCCTCTTCTTCCTATCTCTTGTCCCTCTGCCCCCACCCCCACGCTCACCCAGATGTGCATGCATGGGTAATGTGCAGACGTGCCTGCCATATTGATGCTCTCAAGGACTCGACTGAAGTTCTAATTGAGCCACCGGTTGTGCCGGCAGTGAAACCAAAGCTAGAGGCTCAGATCTTTGACCATAATCAGGTTGGCCCTGAACAGCCAGGCTGAGAAATGGCCTTTAAATGAGATGCGGCGCATTAATGGCCACATTTCCTTCCAGATGTCTGTGGATCGACGTTACTGCCGCACTCATCAGATTACTCACGGCCACGGCCATGGCCACAGCCACAGCCATCTCCAGCTTAATCACGCTTCCTGTGTTTGTTTACCCTTTTCTTTCCCCGTTTTCCTGCAGCGAGCTGGACGTCTGGATCCCACAGCCTTTCCACGCTGAAGTCCCTGCTGATTGGTGGGACCTGGAGGCCGACAAGTCCCTCCTCATCGGAGTCTTCAAACACGGTGCGTTCCACCCCCCTCAGAACCTCTTTATCCTCTCTCGCAGCCAGAGCCGTATGATTGGTGTTCTCATGGCGACAGCGGCAGGCGTTTGAGGGGGCTATAATTGCCTGTGCTGACCCATCATAATATCGTTTGAAATTTGATCGACCACATTTCTCACACTGCTGCTTCCTCGGGAAAGGACGTCAGGGAGGCAACGAGTGTGAAGAGTAGAAATTGAGCTGTGACGCCTTCTAATGGTCAGCTGGTTTATTAACCTTGACCTATAGGGTTAAGGAAGGCTCCAAGCGAGCTTATTAAAGAGCCCGTATCACTGAAAGCCAGTTAACACCTTTGCATTTATCCGTTCGGCTTACAGCAGTTTGGCACTCCCAGTTCTCACCGAAGTTATAAGGAGTGTTTCAGGAGCGTGTAAGTGGTTTCTGTAGTATATGGCAACCAATCAGAGCAAAGCGGCCTGTTGAATTTGAAGGCTTCAAAGGAGGTATGAAAAATAGGACTGTTTTCGTACATAAAATCACTCCATTGGTGGAATTTAGCCCTTTTAAATCCTGGGTTGGACTTTTCCCCCATTCTGTTGACACAGCTTTTTTTTTTTTTTTTTTGTGGGACAGTAAACATGTAAAAGAGAGAAGCCCTAGGCTGCAATTGCCTTACGTGTAATATTAAATGCAAAAATAGGCACTTTTTCTTATTCAGTAATGGCCACTGGCTTATAACTGCCATTAATCTAAGATGAGAGGTTTCAGCGTGAGCGTTCTGAATGTCCATGCAGAGACCTCGCTCTTTTTCGCGCTCTCCTTCTCCCAAGAGCCCCGTGCAGCCTCGTTAACTCTGCCACACACACACACACACACACTCACACACACACACGCAGGGGTGTGTACAACACAGGCAGCCTGTTCTTAATCATAATCCCAATTCAGCGGGGAGGTCTCAGGAGGAAGCAGCAGAGGAGAGGTGGCGGGTTCCGCGCTGCAGAGGGAAGAATGATAGCCTATAAAACCCCCTCATGATTACAGTTTGGCTCGGGCCGCGCCGGCAGTTAGGAACAATGTGTCACCGCATAAATCCTAATTGAAATGTGATGTTCTGGCAGGGGGGGGGCACGTGGAGGGGAGGGGAGGGAAAGGGAGGAGGAGTAGAGAAGTAAAGTGGGGGGGGGGGTGGAGGGGTAGATCAGCAGCTCTCAGCTGAAGTGGGTCCAGCCTGCCAATCATCTCCCCTGCCGTGCGCGGCCGGGATCCGCAGCCTCAAATCTGTTCTGCTTGGATAGTTTCAACGGGCACTTTCCTCCACAACTGCACCTTTTTTTTTCTTTCTTGCCGTCCTTATTGGTGAAGATATAATTAAAATGTAGTTTGGTCTAGGATATAGTATTAAATGGATGAGATTCATCACTTCTTTCAGAGAACCTTAGTTTCCCAGGATGCTTTACTTGGTTTGATATGTCGCATGTTCGTTTCTCAATTAAAAGAATGAGAAACTAGAGTCCATATTTGCATATCTTCCCCTCTTTTATTGACGCCCTGTGGTTTGGGGTAATGTTTTGTCCTCCTTTTAATTTGAGAGCCTGATTCAGTATCGTTTTATCTTGTTTTAGTGTGTTTGCTGAATGCAGTTAATTCGGGTTCTAGCCTCAGAGGGGTTTTTTGCAGGGCACTTTGTTTTTGCCGTTCCTCATTGAGTTGACTTTAGCTTTATTATATGCTATTTAGGGAGATTTGTTTCAGTTTTGTTTTAAAGTGAGTTGGATCTATAGTGTGAATTGTTGAGATCCAGCTGTGACTAAAAGTGAGCTCCAATCCCCATTAGGGGAGGATGTGTGGGAACATGTTGGGAGGGGTTGTAAATCAACAAGTGTGACCTCCCCTAATCAATTCTCTCCCTAATTATTATTTTTCCATGGCAAAATCACTGTACAAACAACTATGGAAGAAAAATTATATCTCTGGTTGATCATGTGTGTTTCCCTGATGTATTTCGGAGATCAGGCTGACTCATATGAGCTTCCTCTTGGTGAAAGACCCCCTGATCAGTTAAGTTGTGAGCAAAACATGACGACCTCAGTTGAAGTGAGGACCATCCAGCAGTCTGACTACTTTAAAAGTCATGTATCGTGTCCATGTCTTTAACTGATTGTCGTTCAGGCCGAGGGTTTCATGGGAATTTCCAGATTTTTCAAAACTACTCCATAATTCAGTAGTTAACATATAAGTCACTCTCAGTGTGTTTGTTTTTTTTACTGTGGCAATGATGGGAGCCAGAGGTCGTGATGTCTATAGCACAGATATAATTTTTACTGCAATATAACATTCACAGATACCATTCAGACTGAGGTCTTAGACAGGCTTTGGCAGGGGTGTTTTAAATCAGTTGATGCGATTATCTTGCTACCACCCCACCCCCCACGCCCCATTTTGTGTTGTTTCCTGATTTGGTTTCTGTTTTGTTCTGTTTACAATTTGAACAAAATGATTTAAGAAAGCAGAAAAACTGATAAACTGGACAGCTTGTGATGTAGGGTTAAATGAAACTGAGGCTTGCTTTTTGTTTTCTCCAGGCTATGAGAAGTATAACTCCATGCGTGCGGACCCCACCCTGTGTTTCCTGGAGAGGGTGGGCATGCCTGATGCCAAAGCCATCGCCGCCGAGCAGAGGGGAGCGGACATGGTGGCAGATGGTGGCGAGGGGTAATTTTGGCCCGAAATCACAGCCTCAGCAAGAGGGACTCCTCTCCCTCTTCACTCTCTTTCTGTCTTTCTGCCCTCTCTCTCTCCTTCTGTCTCCCTCCCTCCTACTCTTCTGCCCTCTCAGCTCTTCCTTTTACTTACAGAGGAGTCCCCCCCCCATATAGTGCCTAAATAAATCTGATCTTTAAAGATGGTCTAGAATGTTTTTTCTTAGAAACATTCTTTTAGGAATAATGCATCAGATGTATGTAGTCTGCCTTCTTGGTCACGTGATCAGTCAGCTCTGAGACTAATGCATAATGCACGACTTGCTACGGTTAGCCTTTTACGGACAAGCGTGCAATCTGTGGAGCTCTAGTTTAGTCCTTTGAAGGACATTAATGGAAAGAAGTTAGTCGTTTATTTAAGCCTATGGCACTGAGAGATAGACAAACACAAATATTTTGCTTTTGTTCCTGTACAATCTGATCAGTTGTAAAGTTTTATGGTTAGTTTTCAGTGCTGAGTTTATTTGCCTTTGTGTGGTGGTAACAAATTATGTCCCTTTTACCTACAGCGAGGAAGAGGACCCTGAATATAAACCACTTCGGATGCCCTTCAAAGACGAGCTAGACGTGAGTTTATAATCACACTGCTGTCTCATATAGAAAGAGTGCATATTTGAGCATGGGTCAAAAAAATATATATTTTTTTGCTTCCAGGACTTCACCAACTCGCCCCTTGATGATAAAGAGGAGACCATGGATATTGAGAGTGGCGAAGGTATCGCATTACATGCCAGGAATTGTAAATGTATTTATTTTTTGCTGCCATTACATTACAATCTTCTAAAAGGCTCACATAAAATTAAATGCATTAACGTTTGTGTTCTGTCACCCCTGCAGTCCCTAAACTAGGTGAAAACGGTAAGGCAGGTACCCTGTACTGGCCACCCGCCTCAGCTCTGACTGCCCGCCTGCGGCGCCTCATCACCGCCTACCAGCGCAGCCACAAGAGGGAGCAACTGAGGCAGGAGGCTTTGACCAAGCCGGACGGCCGCCGGCGCCGCCGTCATCGTGATGACATTCTCTCCATGGTAACTGAAGGAGGGGCGTATGCCCAGGATGTGGCTGCTACTGCGTTCCTGGCTGACAGTGGGCCCTTCATGAAGAGCTCACCATTCCTGCCTGAGAGTGCCGCCCTGCTGGCAGATGGTGCTGCCTATTTTAAAGAGAGACGGCAGAGGTAAACCTACATCACTGTTAAGTACAGGCTGATGCTGACCCCAACAACTGAGAATAATGCTTTATGTATTAAAGTAAACAGATGCTATGAAACACATATAACATTCTGGTTGGATGCCACCCCCTTCATTATTTCACCTATGACCACTTGTGTAATCCCCCTCTCCTCTCCTGTCCTGCTGCTGTCTGCTTTCCAGATGGACCAGGCGGGAGGAGGCCGATTTCTACCGCGTGGTGTCTACATTTGGAGTGGTTTACGATGTCGGCCGCCAGTGCTTTGACTGGACGCAGTTCCGTGCTTTTGCTCGTCTAGACAAGAAGACAGACGAGAGTCTGGAGAAATACTACTATGCCTTTGTGGCCATGTGCAAGCGTGTGTGCCGCATGCAGGTCAAAGGAGACTCAGGTATAGCCCCCAATATCACACCCAAACCAAGATCTTCAAACGTAACAGTATGATTTATGACCCTTGTTTTACTGCTAACACATCCATTGACTTCCTATTACTCATTTTCTCTTGTTTTTGTTCATTCATTTTGTACATTTCTCCCTTAATTATTTCTCAACATTTATGCTTCATTTACTACAACTCAAGTCTTACTACTTCCTCTTACTCATATTTACTTTTGTTCTTATGCATTTCCTTTTTAAATTGCTCCTTTCATCCCTTATTTCTCAACATCTTTACTCTTTATTTGCACTGTTGTTTAGTTTATTCATTTACTCTTCCTTTTTTCCTCAACATATTTACGTTTACTTTCTCTTACAGCTGATCTAGCCGACCCCTCCCTGATAATCGACCCCATCACAGAGGAAAGGGCATCGCGAACTCTATACCGCATTGAGCTGTTGCGACGCATTAGAGAGCAGGTGCTGCCCCACCCACAGCTAGAGGAGCGTCTGCGCCTGTGCCAGCCCAGCCAGGATCTCCCTGCGTGGTGGGAACCCGGCCGGCACGACCGCGACCTTCTCCGTGGAGCTGCAAAACACGGAGTCAGCCGCACAGACTACCACATCCTCAACGACCCTGAGCTGGGCTTTCTGGAGGCCCACCGCAAGTTCACCCAGGGCAGAGGAGCCGAACCTGCACCGGCCTCAAACCCTCTCACTCCTGTACCTCTAGTTAAAGAGGAAGAGATGAAGGCAGAGAATGGAGACATTGTGGAGGCCAAAGTGGAAACCAGCGAGGAGGTGAACGGAGAGGTAAAGGAGGAGAATTGTGAGAAGCCTGAGGAGAAACCTAAGGAAGAGATGAAGTCTGAAGAGGAGGAAAAGGACAAGGAGCTGAAACAGGAGGAACCCAAGGAAGAGAAGCTTGATTTGGAAAAACAGGATGAGGAGAAAGAAAAGGAAGGAGAGACGAAGACTGAAGAAAGCACTAATGAACCATCTAAGGAGGAGAAGGACACTGAGCTTGAGGTTCTCCCCCTCCCTGTTCCAGCGCCCAAAGAGATACAGCTGGAAGATCAAGAGATGCCCTCAGGAACTCCTGGTGACGACAAACCCAGCACTGACAAAGCCTCTGAAGAAGAGGAAGAGGAGAAGATGGATGAGGATGACAAATCAGAAAAGTCTTCTCAGGCTGAAGGTAAATTATTTATTATATAAATAATAAATAATTTTATATATTAGATAGATAGATATAGATATAGATATAGATATAGATATAGATATAGATAGATATAGATAGATATAGATAGATATAGATATAGGTAGATATAGATATAGATAGATAGGTAGATATAGAT
>JBBKCR010000001.1:14497597-14508437 GCA_037577295.1 Ladigesia roloffi
CACACACACACACACACACACTCACACACACACACACACACACACACACACACACACTCACACACACACACTCAGGGTGGAGCTTCTTTTGCCACACTCACTATTAACCACCCTTACAGTTAAACAGGTTGTTTTTTACTGCGCCTTGAGGACGGACATATGTAAAAATGCTCTGTTCTGATTGGCTGTCCTGCATTGTACCTCATTCTAAAAGCATGTTGGACTGAAAGCTGGAACTGAAATCCTCAGGGCCGAGAGAAAAAATAAACTGAGCCAGTCCTGTGGGATGTGAGGAAGCTCTGAACGGCTGCAGCCAGAGAATTTCTCTTCTATTCCACAAAATGTTCTCAAAGTTGTGATGTCACAGCCATGGCCTTTTAAAAATGGGCTGTTTTCAGTTTATTTTTTCACATATGGATTCTATTGCTTATAAAAAATGATCTAAGGAAATCCTTTTAGTTTAAAGAAAGCACTGATTCCATGGTATAGGCGCTTTAAATTTACATTTCCAAAGCATGACAACATGCAGGAGAGCATAAAGTTTAGAGTACGAGAGATACAGGCATAATTAAGATAATGCTACGATGACTGGAAAAAATCTTTTAGAAAATAGTCTTGTGAGTTCGGCTTGTTTATGCTGTTGTATTTTGTGTCGCTTCTCATTCTTGAACACAAACACACTCGTCTGCAGCTAAATTTCGGCTGAGGATCCTGAACCAAAGCAGTTTTTTTCCTCCTGAGTGACTGAGCTCCACGGGGAGCGTCAGTAATGTCCTTTTGGGCGTCTCTGCATGCAGTGTGTGACAGTCTTGCTGCTCTTCCAGGGTTGAACAGCAGGTGTCTGTTGCTGCGCTGCCACGCTGAGAGGAACTAACACATTTAAAGGTCATTTTTTGATGGGGCTGAGGACGAAAATATTACATTTGCACTCTTCACACAGCCATTTTCTGTGTGTCTGCTTTCGTCTCACACAACCAGAAATAGGAATTTGCATTGCCAAAATAACATATTAAAGGGCGGCTCCAGCATTTTGCAGCTTAATCTCCATCACTCGCATCTGTAGCCTGATTAACGGAAAGTCACTTCAGTGTGTTTTACTGAAAATCCCCTCATGACAAATTCCTTAAATCCATGGTTGGCTCAAGTCGCATTTTACAGAATTTCATTATTTGCTGCTACTTTCGACTCCAATAGTCGTTCACAAAATTACCCTCAAGAAAATGTAACATTATTTTAAGTGTTTCTGCTGCTGATGTTTTAAATATAGTACAGTGTATTAACTGACAGCAGCTCACGCGCCATATGTTACTGTAGAAGCTGCAGTTGTTAATTTTATATCAGTTACTCAGTGTAATCGTTTTATTATTGTTTATTTTATGTGCAGCCGCGATTTAGTTAGCGACCCAACATGCAGATTTGAATCAGTTTGTTTTTAAGTATCACTATACTCACATATTTCAGACCACTCCTCAAAATCAATCTCATAAATGTTTTTCTTGTGCCGTGATCATTTAAAGCTTCTTTCCGCATGTGATTTCTCAGCATCCCTGCTCTTTTAGCTTTAATGACTTACCATATATTATCATTAACTGACCTTTTTAAAGGTCTTTACTGACCACGTGTACTGCTGCTTAGTCAAAGCTTCCGAATACTAAATATACACTGAAATATCAATGGAACAAAAGAATACTTGAATATTCAGATGATTAAGACAAGCTCTATATGTGAAAAACGCAATTCAAAACGTTACACTCCAACATTATTTGACACTAAAATGTTCTATCCAGTTTTTCTAACACAGAATAAACAGCAGTTCTGCTTATTTTTGCTCTTCTAGCGAGGCAATAGGCCTGTGAAAAGTTTTTTTGATCAAAAATGACTCAATTTCTTCCCTCTGAAAAACAGAACCCACTGAAAATGGGTTTACATACTAATGTGTCTTTCGGATAATTAATCAATAATATTTATTTTTTTAATGTATGATTTTTAAATAAACATTTGCCTTTTGAGTGATTTTTAAGTCAAGGTCCTTCTTCTCTAAGAAGTGTTCAGATGAATATTCGCGGTAATTGATGGAATAGCCACTGGAGACAGAAAGGTTCCCTTCAGCGTGGCTGTAGCAGGAGGGCAGTGCAAGCAAACCTCCCGATGGTTCTGAAGTGTAAAGCTCAGCCATTTACACTCCCTACATATCTTTACCTGCCCCAACAGCCGGAATTAGCATTACAAAACAGGACGCCCCCTCCCCCTGAAGATTAGAAACTGAACTCCAGTGGATCCTCCTCCAGCCTTTTCGGGCCTGCGAGTGAGGACAATATGCAAGGTGGTCAGGCTGTAATCTGCACTAGTGAGTCCTGCTGTTCTCACTGACTAATGACCTCCCCTCCCCCTCCCCCCGAACCCTCCTCTCTCCTCTCTCTTGCTCTCGCTCTCTCCATTTTCCCCATGTGGCCTCGTGCCATCCCCCATCCCCCCAACAAGCAGGGGTGGGGTCCTGTGGCCTGTGCTACTGCCAGAGAGAGGCGTCCATCACAGGTCTTTTAGATTAGCTGCATCACCGCTCAGGACAAAAGAGTCTCATCCCCCACCCACACAAACACACACACACACACACACACACACGCACACCGGCCACCTCCCACCTCCCATTCTGACCCACCCCCATTCCCTCTGCTCTGGTGTGGGGTGGAGGAGGGGGCATGGATAGCGTCCATGGATGGCGTCATGGATAGAAAAGTGCAGGCTCGTGGGTCTCCACTGATCTCCCCTGATGGCCCGGCTGAACAGCAGTGCGCCAGCAGGCCCTCTCTTACAGCAGCGCCGGGTCCCAGGACCGAGCCCTGAGGAACCCCGCCATGCGAATTTTCCTCTGAACACATCCGATCCAACTCATTTGCTAACTGACCCCTTAAATACTCAGTAATACTACATCCTTACGGCCCATATTAAAAATAATGCCTGGCTTGCATTAGGACTGTGTAATAGAAGTCTGGGCCCACCAGCAGATCCTATAAGCGTAAGGGAATACAGCCATTTAAAACACTGGCCTGAGGTTCTCCTATTAATATTAAAACATATTATTTGGTCTGTACTGGCAAAAGATTGAGGAATTGCATATGTATATGGGTTCTTTAGAGTTTGAATGGCTGTAAGTGAAGTTTGCAGGCTATTTTAATTGAGATAAAGAAGAAAAACATGAAAATATGCAGAGTAGGCTGTTTTAGTTGTTTAGTTGTAGAGCGTGGGTATTCCAGGACCCGGGTTGGGGAAGCATTCGCTTACAGAAGCTGTGCTCGTAAGTTAAAGACCCTGAATTAAACACCCTTGTGAAAAGAGATGAAGAAAAAAATGAGTACAAATGCAATGCTTATATATGGAAAGTCAATGGAGAGCATTTGCACACTCCTGTGAAGACAAGCCAGTGATACAATATTACAGGCTTTAGCAACTAAACCTTCTTTTCTATCCTGTATTGCCCTCTCTCCGGTGGACTCCATTGTAACCATTTCTGGCCTGATTGTGTAATCTCATCCTCCTGCTGTCCACTGCGCCATTGTGGAGGAATCATCTACGGGTTCACATAATTATCTCTTGGCAAGGAGACAATTTCACATCATTTGATATCCTCCCAACTCAGGCAAAAGAGTTTTGTTGAAAATTACTGCATGTGTTGACTAAAAATAATGAACTAGCTGCCTTTCGAAGTGGACCCACACTTAAATGGGGCAAGACCAGGCCAGGCCAAAGGTCACTCTCCAGGACAAACAGAGAACAATAAAGATTAGTGAGTTCTTCACAAGAACTAAACATAATTATTTGTTTAAAATACAAATTTTCAGCCTTTTTCCCCAAGAAAGTGTCTGAAAAATTGCTTCCCGTAGAAACTACTACCAGAAAGAATAAATCACATGGTCTCTGCACATAGGAGAAAAAGTTGGGCTGTAGCGCCCTCTGCTGGACACTCAGCACGTGACATATATGTGACTAATTTAGCTCATTCGTTCATTTTTTTAATATTTCCGGACTATAAAATAATTCTGCTCCATTTATGCAGCATCTGTTTTAGATATAGCACTTTTATTTTAGAAGTACAGCAATGTTCCCTTAAACACAGTTACACAGCAGCAGTTCAAAATATATATTGTAAATATCTTAAACATTTAAACTTAAACATTTGTGTAATCAAATCAAATACAAAACCAAAGATATTTGCCACCACAAGGCATTCATGTTTTATCTAGTTTGTTACAGAAAAATATGTTCCCCTCAGAGTCCAGGGCAGTATAGCAGCTGTAAAGTGGCCCAACTCCGGATGAAAGTCTTGAATGCAGCATCATCTGAAGGCGTCCCATTATTTTGTGCATATACATATAGACAAAGGTAATGGGACACCTGAAAAATAGTCAAATCTGTAATCAAAACAGATTCTTCTGTGGCCTACAGAGAAGTCCAGCAAGTTCATTTCAATATCGTCAGTTGAACAGTTCATGTCTTGCATGTCACATTCAAATGTCAAATATACAAAAGATAAACCAAACCTTGGGCCCAGCTCTGTAGCTCACAGTTTAAGCTATAGGCTCAAAAACAGAAGGTTGTGGGAGCTCATCTAAATGTTTAACTTTTGTCCTGCATGTCACATTACTTTATATACCTTAAATTTGTGTGTCAGGTTTTAGGATCTAATCTGTTTCTTAATTTTAATGTCTTGTATGTCACTCTTCATCTGAAAGTCAAAGGCATTAGACAGTAGGAACTGACAAACAAGTGTTTTAAGTTTTCTGGGTTAACTGTCTTAAAAGTTTGCTCCTTCCAGTATCCTTATGCAAGATTTAAAACAACAGCCTCCTGTTTTGGAGGCAAGGACTTTACCACTACTCCACCGAGTCTCACACAGTACAAGGTGTTTTTTGGAAGGATTTATCTTGAAGATTGGAAGATTGGTAAAAGCCCTTTGCAGCAATAGAAAGAGCCCACTTTGGGTAAAACCATCCTGTTATGAGATCAGTAGGTGGTCCAGAGTAAGAGGAACATATCAACAGTAAGAGACCCAGAATCACAATCTGAAGAATCCTTTTGGATTCTGGAGGAAATTGCTAATGGACTGTAGATTTGAATCCATCTGCATCCCATCTGTTATCAGGTTTATCGGTGCTGCTTCTTAAAAGTATGGTGCTCTGGTTTGTCCTTAGGCTTCTTGTTGACAGAACAGGAAGACTTGGACGGACTGAACAGAAAAACGACTTTATGAGCCCTGGATAAATCAAAGGTAAATAAGATAAAGGTTATAGTGACTTTAGAACATTTCCTGTTCTAGTAGCTTGGTTTCAGCAGGTGGATCATCAGTGAGGCTCTGACGACTTCCATTTGTCTGTTTCTCTGACAGCATCAAGTGTTTAAAACAAAATAATGCTGACTTAGGAAACCATGTTAGAGAAGAAACATCACAATGGGGGCAGTAGTGTTCCAGGATTGAGACTGAGAAGAAAAAAAATTTCCAGCATTTCCCAACATTGGTCCACACTACCCTGTGTGTTTAAGTTCTTTCGATTTTTTAAGAAACCACTTAATTACAGAACTGGCTTGTTAATAAACTGATTAGTGGATCAAGTGTGGTGGAGCAGTAAAAACACCTTAATGTGGAAAGCTGGAGTCCATCGGGACCAGGACTGAGAAAATCGGATGTTACTCAATGCTGTGATGGTCAAATGCCAGCACTTTTCCTTGCTTTTCACGCAAACCTGCAGTGGATGAGTCTCTAACAGTCTCAAATACTGAAAAATCATCAGACTCACTTAAATGAGTGGAAACATCCCTGTTTTTTGCAGATTTTCATTGAGTTATTCAAATTAGTTTATATGCAGTAAGAGTAGAACTATAAAAATGTAGCACTAAAATGCATGAAAATTTATAGAATGCCATAAAAAAAGCTGAGAAGTCAGGAGTTGGTCCACCACCCCTCCTCCTCCACTTGCTGGGTTGTTTATGTTTGGGTGTGGTGCTTAGCAACCCAGCACTTTTTGAGCCTTGCTTTGGGCAGTTTTCATGCTGGAATAGAAAAAGTTCTACCTCTGTGAACACAAAGTTGGAAGTACGGCTTTGTCCAAAATGTTTTGGATTCCTGAAGCTTTAAATTGTCGCTCACTGGAAGTAAGTGGCCTGGTCTAAACCCTGAAAAACAGGTGTGTCCCAGTACTTTTGTCCATATAGTCTATATATGCATACAAACAAGTAGCCCAGAATATATTCATCCATCCCTGGCTCAGGTAGGTTCAATTTGCAGACAGGCAAACCATAACTTTGTAGGATTTTCAGACCTGGAGGTTTTTGACAACGCAGCTGGATTATGTACAGGCCTGTGTAACTGACAAACTGAAAAGTCCCATATAGTCCCATGTGAACATGGCACTAGCACTGCTGGGATTCAAACCCACAACCTTCAGATTGCAGGGGCAATTCAACCAGACCACCACTTGCCAAAGCATATTATGAACAAAATGTTAACAGCACAAATTATAGCCAATTTGACATTGTAATCTGTACCAGGGAGGAATGTTTGATATATTTCTAAATCTCCAGGCAAGATAATTAGTTTTTGTTTGTCTGCGAGTTCATGGGAGTTCCTCAGCCATCTTCCCTGCTGTCACGTCTCTTGGGAAGGAAAAGGTCATGCTGTGGATGATCTCAGTCTGCTCCACAAGCTGTAATTCTCTCCTCCCTATTTCCATAAATGTAAACAAGTTGTGCACTGTCCCACAATATTCCATACATGGTCTGATGTGCTGTATAGATTGTTACTAAATTCTCAGTGGTTAACCCTGTCCAACTAGGACATATACAAACTGCAGTTGATTTGACTCTAGCCAGGCAGACCTCTCCTCGTTGGTATCTTTGCTAAACATTAAGGTTTTAATCTGGAAACTTTCATCTCCATTTAGGTTTATTTCTATTTAACAGTGTGCTATTGTTTACAGACATGAATTTACGAGTCTTATTTATGGAACATCTTGAAGTTTCCTTTGGGATGTCAAACAGTGCAGTTGTCCGAGATCCTTTTTGGAGGATATCTACGGTAAAGTGACTCCTGATGGTCACATGTGAACACACCACCACACACAGTGCGAACAGCGTGAAATTCTCTCTCTGCATTCAGCCCATTCAGTAAGTGAAGCAGTGGCCTGTCCCATCAGCGAGGGGGAGCAACGGGTGGTACCTTGCTCAAGGAAACCTCAGTGACGACACTACCAGTGCTGGGATTCAAACACACAACCTTCTGATTGCAGGGCAACCCCCTAACCACACCAGGCCACTTCTAAAAGGTGCAGGTCAGTAAATACAGACATGGCTCTCTGCCTTCAACCTGACTGATTCAAGGATGAGACTTTATCAGATTTTTTTCTCTGAAAAAAACATCTCTGAAAACTGTTTCTTCCTTTTCAGCCTGGTGAACATCATTTTAGCTGTTTGTAACATGGATAGGTCACTGCCAGATTAAAAAAAAGAACATTTTGGCTGGAAACACAAACACATTCAAACTCAAAAGGTGAGCAAACATTACATTTAAAGGGACATTCTGATCTAAAACTAAAACGAAATGTTATTTGAGGGGTCATGCAGTGGTTCTGTAGAGCAGTGTTTCCCTCAGCCTCATACATTTGACAGGATTCATGATTTTTTAATCAAGTTCACATTGTGTTCATCCAAGTTCTGCCATTACAAACTCCAGCAAGCATTATGTATTACATCACTACACCAGTGGGAATCCCTATAGTGTCAACCAGTCTGGACTGGTAGCATCCCTGCTAGGCTATAGGCTTACAAATACAAAAAAACTAGCTAACATTGCTTAATCTATTTATAAAAATATAATGCATGATCAAATCAGGAGGGTAGTAATTTTACCTTCATTCAACACAAAACACACTATATACAAAAGTTTTTAGACACATTGCGGCCCTCTTCTCTGCCAACAGCAGCTACAGAGGAAAAACCAGGCTGAGGTAAGATTTCTAGATAATATTTTCATTTTTAATTTTCAGCCTCTAGATTCAGTCTGGAACTGCAAACCTTCCATCACATGAATATTAAATGATCTGTCCATGCTTTACTTGAGGAGAAATCAGCTGCCTACCAGAACAGATTAGTGACACTTAGAACAGAAAAGACTTGCAACATACAGGAATGTCCAGTGCAACGAGTTGTAATTATATTTATATACAAATTCGAATAAAAAATGACCAGAATTGTATTTTTTGTCCCAAACCTTTATTGCAGCACTCAAACAGAAAATGTACAGTTTACAGAATTGTGACAAGTTCCCCAAAAGTCCCTAAAACTGCAATAACTTAAACTGTGTTAGCCTATACAGCAGGAAATCATGTAAACCTAGTAATTAAAAAAAAGCCATCGGGGTAAACTCCTGTTTAGTGGACTGCAGTAGGATAAATCCTAAACTGACAGGTTTATTGCTGGTTGCGCTTGTCACCGTTTCCCTTGAAATATCATTCTTAGCAAGATACTGAATCCTACGGTTTACTTATGGCTTTAAAAACATGACACTTAGATTCTCTAATTACAAACGTCTGCCTAAAAACTCTTTAGAATCTAAAAAAGGAAGATCTATTTGTAAAATTTGTAAAAGTTAATACCACTTGAAAAATTCACATTGACTGCAAAAGTGTAGAAAAAACCCTCGAGTGTTGTAGAAAACGAAAAATAGATCCCTCAAAAAAAACTATTGCAATCTCTTCTACCGGTTTTGAAAATATTTATTCTGGCAGGGCCCTAAAGACAGTAATGTAAGTACAATATAACACTACACTAAAAAAAAAAGTAAGTAGATGTGGGGGTGAGGTTGAATCCACAGTAACACAGTGAAGGAGCCAAAACTGACCGAATTTCCCTAAAAACAGTATCTGACCTTGTCATAAGTGAGAGCTACATGGTTGGTGTAGTGAAACTAGCCGTGACCATAATGTCAGCAACAGTATTATTGAGAGAAAACACAGATTGGTGCGGCCTTGTCAGGAATGTAGTGTGACCACATATACTTGGCCATATTCCTTTACAGATTTACTACAGCATCGTCTATTACTAGTCTTCCTGTGCACATGCGGGACTGCAGTCCATACACAGGTATTGCATGAAAAGTGTCAAATCCCCACTAATCGAAATCACCTAGATGTTAAAATAAATAACTTATCATACAGTATTATCCAAAAGATTAGGTGCCCCGAGTTAAAATGTGTTTTGTTGGTTTTCTGAGTGAAAATAATCTTCAGAAAACACTCTATTGCCTATTTGAATGCACAGTAACAATTAAAATACTGAATTCAGCATATTAGAAGAGTTCACATACCCCCCAATCTGCTGAAATCAGAAAATATGGCCTCCAAAAAAATGCTCAAAATGTTGATTTGATTAACAAAACATGATTTGATCCGAGGACTCAAACTTTGGAATCTGACTGTATGTCACGACGTTCTAATTTAGGGTCTTTAAACTCCCTTTCCACTGAATGCTCGTGTTTGGGAAGACTCTCAGGCTTACTGTCTCACAGACCCTCGTACAAAAACAGCAGCTGGAGCGTCTGAAACAGTGATGCTTAGCTTTAGTCAGATGGCTGGTAAAGTGTAAGCAGAAAAATACTGATCATAAGAGGTACTGGATGTGCTCTTGGCCACCACTTACTGCATTTGTTAGTCAAAGTGCAGCGTCACCGTCGAAAAGTACGTCTTGCATCTCAGTTCAATCAGAAGGCAGGAGAGAATACAAACCCGTGACTGCCACGCTCGCAAACCACCCAAAACGCTTGTAAACTAACTGGAATGTGTCCCACCGCCTTCCTCTGCACCAATTCTGTGCAAAACACACGCGGTATTAGCAGGAGTTTGATTGAAAGAGATGCTAAAAGCTACCGAAAACAAAAACGACGTGTCGCCGAAAAATTCAAAGAAAAATGGCTCATAGGATTGTTTTGCAAAGTTCTACAGACGAACACACACACACACACACACACACACACACACCACAGCCTGAAATTTGCCTTGGTTTAACCTGCCAGCATAAATTTGCCTTTGATATGCAACATTAGAAGAGTCTCAATACATAACGGTAATACTACACTTAGTGAAATCACTGTCAAATCAGTGCAGCTTTGCATAGTACCTTCACATTAAAACGACGTGTCTTTTATATTCTAACAGACAACAACAGGGACAGACTCCGATGTATTCACAAATCAAAAACAACACAATGTGAAGATATCAAAGCAACATGTAGATCTATTCTTTTAAAAACAAACCACAGCGCAGCGGGGAAAAAAACAGAAGCTAGCCTTGCGTCTAATTTAAAGGCGGAACGAAAAATATTTCACTAGGAATTGCAGTACAGAAGCTCAGAGGGAAGGGAAAAATGACAGAATAATCCAAGCAACAAAAACACAAAACATTAAAAAAAGTGTACTTTAGTACACAAGAAACCACATTATCATTTCGATGTCTAAATGGAACAAAAACAGAAAAAAACCCTAAGAAGAAAAACAAACAAAATAAAAACAAAACAAAGCAAGTGAAAACAGAATGCTATCCTTTGTTACTCCATCATGGGAACTCTGAGCAGCTCACTCACAGTGGAACTCCACATGGCTGCTCCTCCACGCCTGCAGGGACATGCAGCCTCGAAATTTTACGTTTCTGCAAAAACATCGGGAGCGTTAATATTCTACACAATCTAAACTTAAAGCGATAGTTCACCCCAAAATGAAAATGTTTATTTGCTTACCCCCAGGGCATCTAAGTCGAAGGTGACTTTGTTTCCTCAGCAGAACACAAACGCAGATTTT
>JBBKCR010000001.1:14512241-14524842 GCA_037577295.1 Ladigesia roloffi
CTAAACCCAGAAAATAAATATAATCTGAAAAATAAAGATTTGCTGAAAGAAGATGAATACAAACAATGTATAGTTATATGTGGCTCATCTGGTGTCTCCGGGTTTCTTTCAAAGTCCGAAGACTGTGAAAGAAACCCAGAAACGCGGAAGGAAGTGTGTGTGCTTGTGTGTGTGAGAGCCATGGGGGGCTGGTGCCCCGCCCAGGGTGTGTCCCTGCCTCATGCCCGTAGACCCCAGGATAAACTTCAGTAGGTTACTGAGGTTACTGAAAATTTCCTATATTCTCTTAAAATCCTGATAATAATAATACAACCACAGACTCGCCATCTGAAAGTGTTCCACTGAATACCACAGAAAACACTTTCTTCCCACCGCCATCGGACTCACCTTCTGTCATGCACCCACACAAAAATCTGTGCAAAAGCCTTTGGCTACTTTGTTGTGCAAATTCCTACAAGGTTTAAATAAATATTACTTTTGTCTTTCACTATGTGTATTATTTTTCTATGATGTGCAGTGGTCTACCATGTGCAATATTGTGCAATATTCTGATTGGATGCTGAAACAGAGCAATATTTTATGAGCAACCATGTGAAATATCACTTCTTATGTCAATATTACTTATATACTACTGATCTATTACTTGTAATAATGTTCTCCAAACTATCATCTGTCATCAGAAATCCACTTATCTGCAAATGATTTATCTCTAGTAAATATACCCAGCATTTGTGTACATAGAACAGTGTATTTCTTGTGATATTTTTTTTTACTGAATGTATTAAAGACTATTTTTTTATATTTTCTGTTGCTATTTAGGAGCCATATTAATGTAGCCTGTACTATTAATGTTTGGTTTTTTTATATTTTATCATTTACATATGTTTCATGTACTCTTTGGTCTTTATGTGCTTGGTTACCTTATTCTGCCATATTTTTACGCTTTTATATATTCTGTGTTATTTGTTTTGTTATTCTACAAATATTTGACTGTTTTTAATTAAAGTTTATATTTGTATTGTTCATAAACTTTTCAATGCTTAAACTAGTTCAATACTTTTACCTTTTTAATAACCTTTTGTAACCTCTGCTTAAAAAAATGCAGCATAAAACACTTTATAACTTAATGTGAGTGAAGGCAGATGTCTGGTTTCATTCCCCATCACTGAATGGAATTCTGATTCTGCAGAGTGGGCCATTTCTCTCCAGAACCTTTCATCTTTCCCAGTAAGATTTTTTATTATTTGGGGCTTTATTAGAGGAGTTTAAAAGACAGCAATATGACTGGGCATGTTTAGAAGGGTTAGCCTGTTTATGTGCAATGAACACTTTAACCATGAACAATGAAAATATTTTTGGTATTTACAGCATAAAAACACTCTCCATTCTCTATTTTAATGTCGATACAGGCATTGTAAATGCATTGCAAATTTACATTGTGGGTCTGACTTTAACTTCCTGTTGCTTCTGACAAGTTTGGTCTGAATGAAGCATGTCACACTAGAAATCTTCAATTATCCAGCGAGATGTGCATTATGTTTTTCCTGAGTAAGATTTTTGTGCAGTCATACGATTTTAAAGACATATTTCTGATTGGATGTATTTAGAAGGAGGTGAAAATGTCTTGACATTTTTGCCATGAACAATTCAACATTTAACGTATTTAAATCTAAACACCCCTCATGTTGCATTTTAATGTCGACAGAGCAACAAAGTAAATACAAATGAAAACGTATTTTAAAACCATTTGAAATCATTAGAAGAGCACATAAAACAAATCTGGCTTTATGAGTGGTGTGCATGTTTATAAGCAATGAAAATAGTTTTAAGACTTTTGCCAAAACAATTAAAGATTTTAGATACATAGAACACAAAAAAGTATTTTGATAAAAGCCGTGTAAATCAAAATGAAACTAATTTTTCATCGTTACCAATGTGCGTCTGAGTTTTAACTCCCTGCATCTTGGTGAACGCAGCTCGCTGCTGCATCGCTGGGAAAATGGCGGACAAAACGCCAGGCGGGGCTCACAAGGCCAACTCGAAGGTAATTTATCGTAATTTAGTGTCTAACTTGGCTCAGAATGCGCCTTGAAATGTGTACAAGTCTTCTTTTTGCGTTTTTTGTTCCACTGATCTGGCTGGAAAGCACCTGTGTGCTTTTAATCCTCTCATAAGGTTGCTCTATGTTGTTAGCTTCCTAGCAAGCTAACCGCTAACTCCGTGTTTTTAGCCAAAACGGGTTTTTTTTTTAAACACACGTTATATCCAGACATATCCAGATAAGATAATTAGTGATAAAATACTCATTGCGACCCATAAATGTGAATTTAAATGATTATTTAGTGGCTTTATTGTACAGGTGGAAGCAAGTTAACGTGCTATCTCTGTGCTGAATTAATGTTTCTTAACAATTTAACGTTCATGTTGCATTATCTAGCAATTTTTTAATTAAATTGATTGCACATGACGTGCTGCTTGATTTAAACTCCACTTGGTTAATACACGAAGCGAACCCAAAAAAATTTGGACATTGTGCCACACACGTGACTGAGTAAACAGTACTAGCTAAGCTAACGTTAGCGTGTATGTCTGCTCTTCTAGCAAGTTGGGTCTTTTTTGTCTGGCACTCCTAAAGTTAAGACAAAAGCATGATTTCCCCAGAAATGCAGTACTATACATGTGCAAATCTGCGTGAATTAAACCAAACGATGGCTGCAGGGTATGGTCAATATTGAAGTGTTTTCATTGTACTGCAAATTACAGTTCTCCAGTTAAAATAGTTTGAAACATAGTCTAAGTTCTAAGGGATAAACAAAAACAAGAAAATGGCCACATAAGGTTGAGTTATGAACAATATTTTTAGAAACGTATAGGAGCATGTAGAACATGCAATAATTTTTATTGTGTTAAAGGGTCCATAATCATATTTTTCTCCAAGTAAGGTAGCTTATATTCTAATTCAGAAGGTTACACATAGTGTGGTCAAATAAGAACACCGTGGCTAGGGATGAGAAAAGTATGATTTTCCCAGAAAAGACAAATTGTTGAACATCGCCATTACAGTATCTTACTTTATATTAACGGGCCTATGAAATCACTTTGCTCTAAGTGAATTGCTTGAATTGATATCTGTGGAATGTGGGTACTTTAATAACATTTTGGGGAATTGATCTCTTGCATGATTATAGATTGGCCAAAATTACCGTATTAGATTTTGTTGGAATACATGTAGACTGAGTCATTGAAAGACCCAGTAACTCAGCTTGAGATATGATTGGTCACCCTGTCTGAAACAATGTGATTGGTTAGAGGTTCATTTGCCTCCTTCTGCAATATCAGTTTTGGAGGGCTGATATTCTGCAGCCTCAGACCAAAGTCACTCATTCACCTTTTTCCTTTGAATCTGTACAGTGATGGGGGTGCAGACTTTTGTGTTTGGTGAAAGCCATTCATTGTCTCTGAAAGGAGAGAAGAGGGTGCACTAGGAACAGTCCTGATTTGTTTCTTGTAAAGCATAATATAAAGTGTTTTCCTTTCTACAGGCTTTGTTAGAAAGTAAGCTGAAAGCCTTCAGCATTGGTAAGATGGCTGTGGCTAAAAGAACTCTTAGTAAAAAGGAACAAGATGAACTCAAGAAAAAGGTGAGTGTACTCTAAATATTTTTGTGGGATTTTTATTGTATATCTGATTGAAGACCAGCCACATGATGCATCATAAATGTGTAAAGAGGCATGACTTTAAAATGAGAAAGAAAAATGCATGCATATATAAATATTTACACACATACATACACAACTACATACATATATTTATATATGTGTATATATGTGCACATGCACATACACACATACATACCTACATGTATACATATATTTTCATAAACAAAATTTTATAAATAAGTTTTACATATGATGGTGATCCAAAATGGGTTATAGTGAGAACTGGTTCGCTGTAGAGAAATGGTCTAGAGTGGTCAGTACATACCAAACATGGAACAACGAAGAACCAAAATATGCAAATATGCTATGATTGAAAGGTGTCAGACCTCAGTTAAATTCAATTCAGTTTTATTTATATTGTGATTTTTTACAACCAGTGTTGTCACAAGCAGCTTTACAGATTCCAGGTCCAAACCACTTGTGAGCGAAGGGTGACATAAACTGGATGAAGAAACCCTGGCAAGAAGCAGGACTCAAATGTAAACATGTCCTCTTCTGGTGAACCTGGAGAGAAAGAGTCTCTGTGGAGAAAACAAAAGAAGACCTGTGTAAAAACAATCACTCTTGCACAGATTGGCCATATATGGTCAACGGATTTGGCACAGTTAAGAGTCAGTAGAGGTAGTGTTTGTTGGAAGAGTGGCTTGAGAACACACAGTGCATCACAGTTTGCTGTGTATGAGGCTGTGGAAAAAGCTGTGGATGTTACTCTGACACCAACCACGCAATTAAACATAACTGCAGCCCAAGTTCATGATGAGTGACACTGTTCCCTAATGGCTGTGGCCTCTTTCAGCAAGATAATGCACCCTGCCACTCTGCAAAACTGTGGAATGGTTTGAAAACATGGCAAAAGGTTTGAAGTGTTGACGTGACCTCTAGTTTTCTCAGATTTCAACATGAGTCTGTTCAAAACTATTTTTTTACCACCACTTTCTCTGACTTTCCATGTTTCTCTAGAGCGAAATGTTAAACTCCAAACCCACTCTGAATTACTTTGTTGGCCTTAATCATTTATACATGCAGGAGTGTTAAAAAATCCCTCTCACTGATGAGGGTCCTGAAGAGTAAGCCCCTGTTTAATCAAACTGCGTAATCAAAATGTGTAACAACTTGTAGGATTTGATTTGTCATATATGTTCCCATTTAGGATTTTCCTCACTATTATACAACAATAATTGTGTAGTGGAAACCATCAGAGAATATCAAATGCAGAATGTGACTCTGTTATCATTTAGAATTTTGTTAAATGTTTTGATGTGCTGAAAATTCACAGGAAGATGAGAAAGCAGCTGCAGAGATCTATGAGGAATTCCTCGCTGCCTTTGAAGGAGGTGAAGGCCGAGTTAAGACTTTTGTTCGAGGGGGCGTTGCGAATGCCACCAAAGGTAAATTATATGTCCATATTTTGTTCTTTATTGTAGCTTGGAACTGCTGTTGGAGTTGCGCTGTTTTGGTTATTGAAGTGATTTTTTGTTGCTGTAGTATTCCTGTCTGGTTTGGAGGCCAGAACTGTACAGGGAAGGAAAAGCTTGACAATAGTGACTGTGAGCTGTAAAACACTTCAACTTCCATCAGGCAGGATTAGGGATGGGTACCGAAACCCGGTTCTTATCCTAATTATCAGTAAGCTCTGACGTTAACCGTTCTGCTGTCGGTACTGGAGAAAGGAAAAGAAAGAAAGAAACTCGAGAAAGTTCGCGCTTATGGAGTGACGATGTGTTCTTAATTTTATTTTTTTTTAAGTACAAAATTTACCAAAAAGTACTGATAAGAATGGCGTTAAAAACTTAGTGATTCCCATCCCTAGGTAGGATGATGAAAGGTCCCAAAATAAGATGTGTTTCCAAATGTAAAGGAAATCATGAATTCTTAAAGGTGTCATAGGTTTCCAGATCTTTTAATCAGAATATTTAGAGTTCAAATGTTGCTTTGTATTTTTTTTTTACATTTTCACATTAGCACTTGAAGAAATGCTACACTACCTTGCAATGATAACTTTAGCTACATTTAGAATCAAAACGTTTCTTGAAGAGCTAATGTGTAAAAAAAAACATTCAATCTCCAAATATGCTGAAAATGGTTCCATTTAACACTTTGACCCTTGTTTTTATATAAGTACACTTTTCTTGTGTGTGTGACTGTTTTGTCATTTTTGTAAATTTTTTTAATGCCATAACACACATCAACTAACTTCGGAAAGCTTAAGTTGTGCACAAGAGGTTATGTGTCTCTCTTTATTTCTCCGAGCGTTTTTCTGTCTTCATTTGTCCTTTTCTTTTACAGAGGAAGCTGCAGCCGATGAAAAGAAAGGAAAGCTGTACAAACCAAAATCAAGAGTTTCTGAGTCAAAAAGTTTTTTACCCCTGGATACACCTCCACAGTTTGTTGCGATAGACAAGCGTAATGTGAGTACTCATTGAATTATAATCTCTTTAATAGGTATCATATTTTGGATAACATTATAATTGTCTTTTAAATATCCCAAGACATCGAAGAAGGGAGAAAAAGAAAAGAAAAAGAGCAACCTTGAGCTTTTCAAAGAGGAGCTAAAACAGTAAGTGTTAATTTTCCTGTTTTAGTTTGTAACAAGTGGAAGCATTTATTTATTTATTTATTCATTCATTTATGTATGTATGTATTGTAATTAATTTTTTTAATAAACGAATTGTGGTCTCCTGCTTTCCCGTAGGATCCAAGAAGAGCGTGATGAACGGCACAAGTTAAAGGGAAGAGTCAGTAGATTTGAACCTCTTTCTGCTATGGAGGGAAGAAGATCATGTAAGTCTATTATTTTAAACCTTTAGGTGACGTACGTGTAAAGGTATGGTTTGTAAAGACATTGTTCAGGGAATATATTTGGTTGTGGTTAGATTCAGGTGTGTAGAATGTTCTGTGTAATGCTGGAGGATGTGCTTTCACATAGGGATGGGTAATATGACAGTACTTTATTATTATTGTGATAAATTATCATCTGTACTTAAAGAACACTAAGCACCCGCAGGTTTCATTACATAAATAGTTCTACTTCATTTACTTTAGACCACCAATATGCTCACCTTCACCCTCCCAGTGTTGTGGTATCATGTGACTGGAGGAGTCCTAATTACTGAGTGGAATTGGAGATGATTAAATTAGAAAAGTAGTAAATAAAAAGGCATTGTAACGTAGTGTATGGAGCTCACCTGTTATTTGTCCACTCAGAATGGTCAAAACTCAAATATTAGATATTACATTTGAACGATATTCTTACTGTACCACCCATCCCTCTTGTGATACATTTTAATATTTTTCCAAAGGTAAATATTAGTGATATTTCACGGACCATGAGCATCCTGTTTCTGGTCCATTGTATATGTCCCTCCATTTTAAAAGTGTAATTTACTTAGTCTTACGAAACCTGTATAGTCCAATTTACACAGTATAATATCCTTGGAAGATTTTTTATCTTTTTTTTTATCTTATCAAAGGCAATTATGTTAATATTGTCTTGATTGCTAACTTAATCTGACGCTCTGATACGGAAATATATTTTGAAAATGCTGTGATATCAAATTTTCAGTTAGTATCGCCCAGAAGTATTTATGTAAAAGGGGCTTTCTTTTTGATTCAGTTAGACCAGCAGTCCTCAAATCCAGACCCTGAACCCAGTTTTCAGTTCTGAGTTTTGTAATAACTGGTGCTTTAATTAATATTTGGCTGTTTAGTGTGATAAGAAAATCCAGAACTGGAAACTGGATTCACAGTTCAGTTTTTACGACCAGAAAGCTGGCACTTAGCTATTTCTCACTATGTGAAGCTGTCCCACTCATCATATCGCCATGTCTTGGCCAATCTCACTATAGAGCAGTGTGTGTTCTATCGTGAAAACTAAATTTACAATGCGTTTCTCCTTCTTTTAGCGGATGGTTCTTCAAGAAGAAACCGTCCGTCCAGTGGTAATTTTGCTTTATATCCTGTGTAATGCAATCACTTGAGCATTTGTATGTCTGTAAGTTAAAATGGATGAGTGATGATGATAATAGACCTCTGGTGACCCTACGAGTTAATCAGCAAGTGCTTTTGATTTTGCAGTTCTGGATGATTCTGCTCCTGGCTCACATGATGTTGGCGATCCATCAACCACAAACCTTTATTTGGGAAATATAAATCCTCAGGTAACTGGATATTATTAAATATTTTAGCATTGCTGGGTTTTGTTTACATTGCAAAAAAATATGCAAAAAAGGCTTTGAACAATAAAATAGCACAGTAACAAAAGCAGCTCTGACAGAAAACACTTTCCAGTCCAAGGCTGCGATTTTGGGATGACCACCTATAAACTGGGGTGCAAATTGTGTGGCAGAATAAGTGTGTCTTACCATACTGAGATACTGGAAAACCAAAACTTGCTGAGGCATCGCAGCATGGTTTAGGTACAGCATGGTTCCTGTAGAGGAATGGGAAATTGGCCTTGTCCAAACAGCAGGAAACATAAGCAAGGGAGTCGAACATTGAGTCGTACATATTTTATTGTGTATAAAATAATGGCTGCTCTAGTAATAGCTTCAGAATTTCTCTAAATCAGGTCACAGTGATGCTTATCCGTGACCAGTCTTATTGCATCCTTTTGCTGTCTCTGACTCTAGATGAATGAGGAGATGCTCTGTCAGGAGTTTGGCCGCTATGGTCCTCTGGCCAGTGTGAAGATCATGTGGCCCAGAACAGATGAGGAGAGAGCCAGAGAGAGGAACTGTGGTTTTGTCGCATTCATGACAAGACGAGACGCTGAACGAGCACTTAAACACTTAAATGGTATTGTACATTTTTCCTTTTGGTTTCACTGTGACTTTTTAAAGCCCTATATCACAACAAATCTCAATGGGATTGCCTTTTTTGGGAATGAGTCTATGCTGTTTAATCGCATGCTATCCAAATTACGGCATGTTATGCTGTTATGGTGTAGGAAAGATTCATTCAATTTGCAGTAGCTCCGCCAAGATAAGGTATAAGCGGTACTGTTACTGTACATTTTAGCTGTGAAGCGTTTATGAATAAGGCTTTTACATTTACAGGCTTTTTAATTCTTAATGAAATAGAAATAGGACATGTAAATATGAATTACAAACATCTGTGTTACACGAAACCATACATTATAAATGCAGTTCAGGAAAACAAAACTCTATACAGTAAATACAGTAAAAAAAAAACAGTAAAACCTTGTTTGTTAAATAACATTACTTATGTTCTGATTGTCGCTTAGAATTTTAGATTCACATTTTGATTGTACCTATACCCATCAAACAGGAAAAATGATTATGAATTTTGAAATGAAACTCGGATGGGGCAAAGGCGTGCCAATTCCACCTCACCCCATTTACATCCCCCCCTCAATGATGGAGCACACACTGCCCCCTCCGCCCTCCGGCCTGCCCTTCAACGCTCAGCCCAAAGAGAGGCTGAAGAACCCCAACGCGTCAATGCCTCCTCCGCCCAAGAACAAAGAGGAGTTCGATAAGGTAACTTGGCACTATGGGAACGAAGAAATGCGTTTTATTAGTATTGTCGAGTTAGTTAAGGAAAGAACATGTTTCTTTTATTTTTTTCATTTTTGAGAGGATCTGTTTCTGAGAACCTGATCATGTTCCTCATAGTTCGCTTGCCTTAGGTGGACATTTAGTCATTATAGTAGCAATGAATAAGTGGTTAGTAATTTCGAAAATTAAGCAAAAATTGATAAGGGAAAAAGGGTACTTTTAATAATAACCACACAAATGTTTAACAAAATTAAAATGGTGGGGTAAAAAGGGGAATTCTGTAATATAAGAAAATCTGCATCATTTAGGGACTGAACAGTCATGCAGAGTAGGTTTGGTGCAGAAAATGTGTTGCCTTTACTGTGAATGGAACCAGGGGTCACATTGCTAACAACACACACGTTATTTACTATTCAAACCCACCAGTGAACACAACGTGTTTTACTCGGAATGTTGTTTTTTTAAGACTCAATCATCTTGTAATATTTTGATGCAGACGTCTGGTTTCATTCACCACCACTGTGAACAGAGCATCTTACACTAAACCTCTCAGAATAAAATATGGTCGTTTTGTTACATCTATATTATTTAATTATGTAGAAATTGTGGAAGGTAACTGTGCAGTAAATAGATCAACGCAATATGTGAAACATAAATATGAATGTGTCAGTCATTAACAATATGCTAACTAAGTAAATATGCTAACTAAGTAAATATGCTAACTAAGTAAATGCATATGAAAAAACAGGTCCTTTGAAATAAATTGTAATAGTAACTGCCCTGTAGAATGTCCATAGTCGGGTTAGCTGGCTAGGTGAGTAAGTCAGCTATGAGGAACATGGGGAACTCGGACATACAAACATCATTTAGCTGTAGATTAGTATAAATACTATACACAGGGACCGGTAAGTGTTTTAGATTCAATATTTGTAGGCCTTGATGTTATTTCTTCAAATCAGGTTTTGTTTTTTCAGAATGCCTTTGTTTGTCTTTTCTCATTTGAGAGGCTTATAGTACTAAATTCATCCAGAGCAATAGAAAATGTGGTTATTAGTATATTTATAGTGTATTTGAGTTTAGTGCAGATTTATATTGAAGGAGCTAGTTTAGTTGAAGTTTTAAAACTGACCACCGTAGAACACTTTTGTTGTTGTAGGAGTTATGTTGCATATAGTAATTATGCTTGTTTCTTTTTAACAATACTCACATATATTCTATGTTTATTATCTGATGTGACTTCATATCCAGACTCTGTCGCAAGCCATAGTCAAAGTGGTTATCCCAACAGAAAGGTACATGTTTTTTCTTTTTTTCCAAATTCATATGAAATGTAGAGAACATCTCTATAGTTTGCTTGATTGGGCATATGCATGCTACCGGAGTCGGGTTTGGGTGAGCAACAGTTGAGGCCATGCATGAACAAACACTGACACTTTCTGTCTTTCACACACACACAAACACACACACACATTTTCCACATCACGTCTATAAAAATATTGTGCTTTATGCAGTTGCTGAGGAGAGTTTTTTTCTTGAAATGTATCTCGGTAGCTTTGTAAACATCTGTAAGTACATCAGTGTTTCATAACATCCTGTTTGTCACTCTGTGTCTAATGGGGCTGTCACGTTACCGAGTGATCTACGAAAACTTTTAACATCATTTTGCGTAGCCTTTCCGTTGTTCTTAAATGTATTTTAGGTAAAAAAACAAAACAAAACATAGATACAAAACAATTGTATCTCAAGTTTTTTTTTTAACAGACACTATACGCTGATATTGGGTGGTATACTCATAATTAATAATCATAATTAAAGCCATGTTGCCACCCCTACTTCACTGATCAAATATAAGAATGGTGTGAATGACTGTGGCTATCAGACTCTGCATCTGTGGAATTTGAAATATTTCAAATAATATATGATTAATCATACATTTTAATCGAATAATCGTGACAGCCCTAATGTGTTAATATATTATACTACGGCAGGGCTCACCAGTAATACACACATCTGGTGGCACTGTGGCTGCAGGTTTGCATTCCAGTCAAGCTGGAGCTCCTTTAGCTCATCAGCTGGTCCCAAACTGCTGGAACATGTGGATCCTGGTGAGCTTCGGTTTAACAGTAGCGAAAATCTGCAGCCACACTGACTCTTTGTGGGTTAGATTGGTGACCCCTACTAAGGCATGCCCTCCACTTCCACCTGTCCTTTCTTTGGTAGGTTTGTCCAGGCTGATAGGGCTTAGGGACTTAGGAATATACCACAAATGCACCTTTCTTTTCAGCAATACTCATTACATCTCCATACACTGTTAGTAACACACACTGTGCCCCTGGCTATTGCTCACTCCAACTGCCTCAGTAGCATGGATCAAAAAGCAGCACCCAATCCCCATAGTATCAGTGACCTTTGACATTGGCCTTGGTGAGCAGCACAAGTTGAACTGTCTGCAGCAGCGAGGGACCAGAAAAGCGTCACAGGACGGATTGGGGAAAGTATACAGAATGATTGCCTGACATTGGTATGATCGGCTCCAATACTTTGTGATTTGTGTTACAATACATTTTGACCCCATCAGAGATAAAAGCAGCTTGTTTTATTACCTACTCTGGGGGCCAGTCCAAAAAAAAGTACCCTGTTACTGTCCCTGACATCTTTAAGTGCCAGCATAGAAGTGTAAATATCTCTTCTCTCTCCTTCCACACTTTTTCCATTGTCTCAAGTTTTTAGAAATATCACTTGGCCTCATAACCTAAGTAGTGACTTTTGTTAGGTGACGTTACATGTGCAGTGAGGGAGCAAAGCTATGGCTGTGATTTTATTAGCAATTTTGAATCAAAGCATTTTAATTTTCAATTTTAGACTGCCAGTCAGTTTTAAATCTTACTAAAGTTTGTGAACACATTTGTACTTCCTGAGTACTTGATTTACGGTAATGTTGAATTATTTGGAATGTTTTGTGTGTGTATGTGTGTGTGCTTGTTTGTGTGTATGTGCCAGGGGCAGTAAGCTGTAAAATTGGAGGCTATGCTAGAGTGTTAGCAGTGTTTGTGGTGTGGCTGTTGGTGATGGCTCTGAATCTGTTTCGCTTTAACTGTGTTTTTCTTGTAGGAATTTACTCTCTCTCATCCACCGAATGATCGAGTTTGTGGTGCGTGAGGGACCGATGTTTGAGGCCATGATCATGAACAGAGAAATCAGTAATCCTTTGTACAGGTGAGTTGGGCTTTCGGTTGATAATATTAAACAGTGCAATTTATAGGGATGCACCGATACCACTTTTTTTGAAAACGAGTACTTGCATTTTAGTACTCGCCGATACCGATACCGAGTACTTAATAAAAACATTATTTAAATGAACAAGTA
>JBBKCR010000001.1:14558975-14573954 GCA_037577295.1 Ladigesia roloffi
AGAAAACAAAGTCACCTTCGACTTGGATGCCTTGGGGGTAAGCAAATAAACATAAAATTTTCATTTTTGGGTGAACTGTCACTTTAAGTGCATCGTAAAAAGACAGAGTTATGAGGGCACCTGCTGGACAACCTGCAAATTGCACTCACAATTTACTCCTCTTCAAATCATTTTTCATTTTATTTGTACATATATTTTTATTCATTTCTATGTTCTACTTATCTCACAATTCATTATAGAAATAATAACGAATAAATTAATAAAAAATGTTTTGTAGCAATATTGTCCCATATTGTTTGTTTTTCTCTATTTGTATGACTGCCCTTAAACCTGCTGAAAATGATATGTTTTTGTCACTCCACTTCCTCTAAAATAATATTAATTTCCACTTTATAAAAATGTTATGTTTCAGGCATTTTCTAGTGTCTCCACCCCTAGGTGTGTGCTTATTTAAATTGTTCTATCAGTAAATGCACATCAGGTGAAGATAATTAGGCTAAATTTTTCAAAAATAATTGTAAGAGCTTATTTATTTATTTACTTATTTATTTATTTTGATGTGAGATAAGCAGTTGTTGATAGAGACGTTGATAAATAATTCTACTTAAATAATTAAAGTTTCATATAATTATCGAAAATGATGCTGATGACATTTCGGGCAAGGGCTGTTAGATTTTGTTTTATGCGAGCAAGACAGTACAACATTTCCAGATAAATTATGTTTTTAAACTTGCTCAAGAAGAAATTACAAGTCTTTTATCTTATTCAAATTGAATATAGCTATTGAATATAGCTGGATTGCTATGACAGCACGTGCAACAATGTCGAGCCATTCTACAGCGTGACATTTCAGCACTTGACATAGCGACTCCTAAGTAGCACCTAAAGCAGGGCTTCGTGTAACTCTGTTAAGAGCATTTTTGGGAAATGCACGTGAAACAATAACGAACATTTGTGAAATGAAAACACTCTTAAGCGCTAAGATCAGTCGTTATCGGGAAACGCAGCCCAGATCAGTTTTTCTTCCCCTTTTTCACCCAAGCAGGTCAAGATAAGATTTGTTTGGTTTAAATCTAGTTTCAGTAGTGTGCTGAGACAACCCGATCTCGTGATCGTGCGAACATCATGAAACACAATTTAATCAAAATACGTGATATGATCACGATTAAGGGCTTTTTTTGTGCTAGGACAATGCTCTACTACCCTAAGGAAATGTAATGGGCACTAACCTGTATCTGCACTAACTGGTGTCTCTTACGGTTAGGTTAGGTTAGGTTAAGGTTAAGGTTAAGGTTAGGTTATGGTTAAGGTTAGAGTTAAGTTTAGGGTCATTTTAACTTTAAGGTTAGGGTTAATGTTAGGTTAAGGTAAGGAATCAACTCATTATTTCTCTCCTACTGTACTGAAGCATTGTCCTAGCATGGAAAAAAGCTCTAAATTGTGATCGGAGCAAATATTTTGATTACATTTTATTTTTGTGATGGCTACATGAAAACTCGTGAGACCAGGCTCGCTGAGATTAATCATTATTGGGAATTTTTTTTTACTAAAAATATATCCAAATTCAGCAGATGTTGTTACAACTCTGATGTATTTATTGTGTACTGCTGTTGTTTTAGAACTTAGTTGTTAACCATAAGTGTGTTGCTTATGTCTTACTAATGGTTAATTTGTAATATAAATGCGATATTAAGTCAATGTCAGTCCTACTAATGCAAGTAAATGCTAATGTCAGTGATATTAATGCTAGTACTGCTACGTTTAGTTACATTAACTTTATTAAATGTAAGCATTAGCTATATTACCATAGTAATTGTTAAGATTAGCAACATTAATCATAGGAAACATTACAATATTAACATGTATTAATGCTTAGCAATATGAACACAAGTGTATGTTGATGTTACCAATATTTATGCAGTTGAAAACATTAGTAAAAGTTTTTATTACATTTGTTACAACTTGCCATGCCTTTTCTGTCTTTTTTCTTTTCTAGGTAAACAATAACATTAGTAAGCAAGCATTAACACCTGTAAACTATGTTATTATATTCATTTTAGTATCCAATGTTGTTTTTTTTTTTCATTTCTTATTTTTTACTCAAACACTGACCTTATGAAACACTTATGTCTGTTGCAACACTGGACAGTGTGTAAAACTGACATAAGAAATATTTTTAAATGAAATCACATAACAAAAAACTAGGTTGCTTCTCTCTTTCTCCACCAAATGATCAATGGATGAATGTACATATTTTAACAACAATGTAAAAATGTGCTAATTTCCTATAGACTTATTCATAAGAACTGGCACCCCAACAATAAAGGCTTCTGCTGTAAACATTTGCAGAGGAATTTTTCCCATTTTAAACGCCTGAAAAGCCACACAAACACAGTGGTGCACTGCAGGAAAAGTTGGGTATAAATTAACAAGTTTTGACATTTTTTATTTATTTTCAGAGATTCTCAAAAGTAAAATAAAGAAAAGTCATGCGAACACATGAAGCATCTCATCAAAGTGGGAGAGAAGGTCTCCTCAAGTTCTTTTATCTTCTGCAAGCGAGACGTACATGAGATCAGAGAAAATACACTTGGAAATACATATATATATATTTATGATAAAAAAACTCAAAAAAACTAAAAATCGTTGCACACTAACAGGTTGTCTGATGTATCACAGCGCCTGTAGCTGTCAATCTCTGTGCAGAGGATTGGATTTGCATAGATTTTAATGTGTTAATGACAGAAGTGACCAGGTTAGAGGCAGTTCATCTCAAGTTTTTATGCTTTAGCATATGGGTTTAACTTTATGTCCAATGATTTGGATAAAAACACTACAGCAGGTTTATTGCTCTGGTGTCATTTCTGTCGCATAAATACTCATCCAGTTGATTGTCATCTTACAGTGAATTTGTACAGAATTCCTTCATCACCTCAGCTTTATTACACACATCACTATAACACTGGCAGTTATAGATTATAGATTTTTTTTTTTATCCAAATTTATAACTCCCCACCCTGCCACTCAGTGGCAGAGCCGAACACGTGGGAAAAAGAAAACGAGATAAAATACAAAGACATTTACAGTGGCTATAGAAAGGGTTGCAAACAGTTGGGCTACAAAACACAGCACTACTGGACATGAACACTTCACATATATTATATATTACACTAATTACATAAACAACAGAGATATACAGTAAAAAGAACCTCAGCGGCTCGATGGTGTGAGGAGGGAAAAGCTTGACAAATACATTTTAATGAGGTCTCCCAGTTCTTCCCACTTACCCCAAAGGTGGTCAGTCAGCCAAGATGAGTTTCTCTAGTCTTAGCAAAGGAGCTATGAGGCTAATGTGAGAACAGCTTATACCTGACCAATTAACAAAGTACTAACTGAATGTCTAAACCAACACAAACCATGTGGTGGTCAGAAATCTTGAATACACTTGCTTACATATAACAACATGGACTAAACTTTTATATAACAACATGGACTAAAGCATGTCCTTTTAGCTAAACTCAGCAGCAGCCAGAAAAAGCAAATCAATTCCTAAACTATTGTTCCACATGATTTGTAATGAACCATGCCACCTTAATATGATGCTAATTTGTGTTTATAACAGTTAAAATTAGCTTAATTAATTTTAAAGTTTGCGGAACACTAGATCTTCCCTTAAAGTGTTTGACCTGGAGTGGTTTGATTGGTCTGAAAAAGAATGGTGGAGAATGCGGACAGAGGCAGGTTGTGGCACAGTGTCTGGGTCTGCTGGGCCTTTACTAGAGGAGGGTTTAAGATGATCATCCAGTCAAAAAATAAAGGGTAGGAAAGTTCCCTTCCCTGGTGCATAGATAATACTACAGTCACTATTTAGCTATTTGACTGCTTTAAAAACAGCAGGTCCAGTAAAAAATGTCTGTGAATATGCAACGTATTGGATGGGCGAGACATCTTAAATATCCTGCAGCCCACAAATGATGGCCTGTTTGAAAATAAATCTGGTTTCTACATTTGTCCATCATTCTCCAAATTTAGCCAATCAGCCAAAACATGCTTGGAGTCTGTGATTTGCTTTATTCGTTTTCAACTGAAGCCAAATGGCTGAGAAATAAACTAACTTCTAACTGTGTCCAGGTGTTCAGTCATTTTTAATAGACTTGCTCATGTGGTTTCTGGCACTATATGGCTCACTGATATCTATAAATATGGATTAAAGTAACAAAGTCTGAGTTAGAGTTGAGTACTGCTACTCTTTTAAACTACTTTTGTAGCTGTCGACCACATTTGGGGTACGGATAAAACTGTACACTTGATGTTTCACGGACTTATTCCCTTTAGAATCAAAGGACGGACTGAGGCAAGAGGCAAAACCTCTCCCACATCGAGCTCACAGTGAATAAATAACACCTTCACCACTCACTATTCACACCTTTATACAGGATTACTAGTCAACGTCAGTCTTCTTAAACATTCTCAACACACTAGAATAACTTGTCTCAGCCGTCTAAATCTCCTTTTAGCTTTTCCCGAAGTTTACACACACACCTAGAACAGGTCTTTGTTAAGAGGACAGCCACTTTAAGCCCAGATCAAGCATAGTCTACTTTCAGAAAAATATGGCTGAGGCAGGAAAGCATAGTAGTTCAAACAATAACATCTAAGCATATAAGATTGTCCTTTTTTAGTTTCCACACATGGGAAGATGTGAATATGGAAATGTTTAGTGAAGTTTGAAATTTGATGTCTGTTGTCAAGTTTAAAAATAAGCCTAGCAATTCTCTACCTAGCACTAGGTAAAATCAGCTCATGTTTTAACATGCAATGCCTCTGGTGACCATAAATTACTATTTCAAAGTTAATGTGCAACATTTGCTGTTTCTGTTTCTCCACACTTTGCTCAAATCTATACAAGGGATTATTGTCTCAACAAGTTTTTGCATGTGAAGTCCAATGCCTAATACCACTCTAGTCCACGGGCATGGTGACCTTAAACTCATGTGCAGCTGCTTCAGAGCCTGTTTTATTGGTCAGTTCTTTTCAATGGAGATACAAGATGTGTGTTTACACCTGCATAAAGAATGGGAGCTCCTTACAGCTTTGGGACCCAGTATTAATTTGGTGTATTCACTTCTATATGATTCACGATTTCACTGATGTAAAAAGTATTTTAACCTAGACTACTCTACAAACCTGTGATGATGTGTTTGTTGACAATATTGGTTTTGATGAAAGTTTCAAATGTGTTCCTGCCCCTCAGGATGCTATTACCTTTCTAGTTCAATATGGGTGATGGAATAAATTAAACACCGAATAGTAATTTAATACTCTTACTGCATATGGCCAGTCAAAGTTTCGGTTTATAAGTATCTCCGACATACTTTTGGTTTTGAGGCCTAATGTGAGCATAGCTAAGTACTAAACAACCAAACAGTTCATTGGTGTCTGCAGGGGGAGGGGCTATGCAAATTTCTTATTCTAGATATAGAAGGATAGGCACTGAGCACAATAACATAAAAATACCTTCAAAAATATGGCAGCAATATCATTTCACTCATACTAAAGCACTAAAGTCTAAAGTGTCCTAAAGAGTCCACCTCTATTTCACTCTTCTTTAAAAGGGGTGGATGGAACCAGCCGGCAGTTTGGTTTGTTTGGTTTTTTTTTACACGGGAGGGAAGAAGAGTTCTCAGTCAGTGGAACAGAGTGATTACAGTTAAGACATATTGCACATGAAGCCTTAATGGGAGCCCGAAAAGCTTTTTATAAATACACACACACACGCACAAAATGTCTGTTTCTGAACTGTAGAAAAAAAGTGTAGTTCCTTTAGTTTTTTGAGGAGAGAGGAAACTGTGGTTGGAGAGAGCATTTCTGATGGGCGATCACGCTGAAAGGTCAGAAATCACCAGTTTGTCCATTTTATTTCCAATTTCCGAAGGGACCGAAAGCTCCTCAGAGTCGTAATCATCCTCAAAAGACCTGCAACACAAAACACTGCACTTCAGAATTCATGCAGCTTTAGGTTGTTTTTTATTCATTGTTTATTTTTTGTTGTTTTAATTTTTATGGTCTCTTTAATTATAGAACTTGATTATAGAATCTTTCTGTCCCTAAATAAGGCTTATTAATGTGATTGGATAAGCTTCCACACTACAGTTCTTCCTAAGTTTTATTTTTATTATTATTCTTCATTGTCTAAATGTCCATTAATATTAGGGGTGCACTGAAAATTTGGCCACCAAAACCTTTCGGTTTCAGCCAATTTTTTTTTTATTTCAGACTGAAACTGTGTTGACGCAATCGTGATGCAGATGATGCAACCACGGCCTCCCCGCACCAGATTGGTTTAGAGTCAGCATGTCTGCTGTGTCCTCGCATTTCTATATTTCAAAGAAAGAAATGCGGAAAGCCGTTTGTTTCAATGTCAGGGTTAATTTATCAGATGAAATAAAGCCTCCTGATCGCCTCATTGGCGGTGTAGTGGTTAGGGCACTCGTTAATTTCACTCAATAGCCTTCAGAATAATCCAATGATTTTCAGTTTTCTGGCTGAGGCCACCAAAATTCTTTTAGGTTCATTTAATGTCCTGGTACATTTCATGATGCCATGCACTCTAACAAGGTTCCCAAGGCCTTTGAAAGAGAATCAAGCTAACAGCATCACATATCCTCCATTATACTTAACAGTGGCCATGAGCTGTTTTCCCGCTTATTCCTCCTGAAGTGTTCATTACTCACGATTCTAATTAAAGTATCAGGAGTGCTTAGCAAACTCCGTTTTTCCTGGCATGCCTCCCAAACAACATGTTGGCATGTAGATAGCATCTCATGGTTGTTATGGAGACTTGGTGAACCCAAGATGCCACACTTTGCTGCATTTCAGTTATCTCTGGAGAATGTTTGACCTACTGTACCATCCTCCTCCTGTGCGTGGTCCAGCCTTGTTTGTCACTGTTCCTGTTGTTTTAAACTTTTTAAGTAATGCTGTATGTATATTGGTGACTTAGACGAGTTACACATTTTTTGTTGCCTTTTCCTGACTCATGAAGTCCAACACACATCGGCTTTACTTAAATTTCTCTTAAGTGGCTAAGAGAAATGGGCCTCTGTTTCACATTTATACCCCAGAAACACCAGAAGTCATAGACTACGAATTAAAAGTTCCTAGACACTATATATTATATATTAAATATATTTTACAAAAATTATTTTGTTACATTTATTTTATAGGATTGTTAGAGGTGCAAATGATTGTGGCACTAGTGATTTTGTTACAAAATAATTATCTTTTAATTAATAAAACATTTTCATTTAATTGAGTTGAAGTTTAGATTTTCCTAGTTTTTAGTGTGAGAACAAGCTAGTACAATAAAAATGTGTATTTTCAGGGTGTCGAAATAACACATTCACTTTGGTTAATTAATCACTGAAAAATTAAAAATAACGCATAATTTGGTCAGTTTTTTTCCAAACTTACAATGAGTACAAGATCATTTGTTTTGAAAAAAATGCAAAAGCTCAGAGTTCCCAGCTGTTTTCCAGACAATTACTCACCCTTCTTGTAGCTGCTCACTGGCCGTTTCTTCAGCCACCAGGATCTCATACTCTTCTGCAGCATATTTATCCCAGTCTGAGGGCTCAGGACCATCTCCATCCAAATCCTGCAATACATACACAATTACCGATTGCCTGAATTTCATTTATATCTTCTGATGTTATAAACAAATGTTATTAAGCCACAGTTTAAACACACAAACATATCAATGTTTTTTCATACAGACAAAGTAACATTATAATTATCATAAAAGCACACAAGAAGCACAAGAGTCTGAAAATGTTGGTATGTATAAGTTGATGTGCACACTGTAAATCTGAATGTAAAAGGTGATGTACACATCATAATTGAACTCAGGGGTAAATAGAGTAACCATTACACTTTCATCACACTCCACCCAGAGACACCTAAACTATCTGCAAACTCTTTTCTTTAACAAGAAAGAGTAAGGTGCCTTGCTATCAAGTTAGCTCGCTAGTTTCTTCTGTATAGTTTTTAACAGTGACAGCTGGCAAGCACTTTAGCATAAACTACTTCTAAATGTTGCATCAGGTCTGTCCAATCTGGAGTTTAAACCTTCGTATCTATGTTTGCACAACTACAGTAAATAAGAACAAAACGAGAACTGTAATAAATAAGAACAAAAAATAACTAAAAGTGGGGTCTCAGATCTTGACAATAAATCCAAGTAAATAGTTTGGGCATTTTGACTGAAGAATCTATTTAAATTTGTTGCTAATTTACACCCTAAAATGTCCTCCTCTCACAAGAAATGACTGGGCCTCTGATTGTGTGTCTGCTGGAGTGTGTCCAGTTTGCTGAACAGAAATCCCTTTTGCCCTCTGTAACTGTGCTAGGCAAGAGGGTGTGTCTTACCTTTTGCACTGCAAATGGATCTCTCTGTTCATGGTCCAGGTACTTCTCCAGGTTGAAGAAAGTGTCAAAGAATATGTGAGCCATCCTGCAGCGCTTCAGGTCTCGCAGAGTTATCTTACCTGCAGAAAAAATTCAAAGGATTTTCTTAATATCTAGAATGGATTAAAACCTGTGGTTCTACAGTCAGTGACATTTCTAAAATTGATTCAAACCTGGCTACACTCTGGCTCTACAGTCAGTGATATATATATATATATATGTATATACAGCTTACTAAACCTGCCTACACTTTGGCTCTAAAGTCTATAAAGTATCTAGTACTGATTGAATGTTCACCCCTGCTCCGGCCTCTAGAGGGAGGCCCAAGACCACTGATTCTACCCAGGCTAGTAGGTGAAGGAAGGGAAGAAGGGCATGCCCCCTAGTGTTTATTACCACCATCATTAATCTCAGCTGCACCTGCAGGTTTTCAATAAAGCCTTCTCTAACTGTCTCACTTTGTATCTGGGTTCTTTCTTAAATTCTGAGTGGGAAGCTACCCAATAAACTCCCCACCCACTACAGAAAGACTTAGCCTATAAAAAGACCCCAGTAGAGTCAGATTAGGGGGGTAAGCAACAAATATCAGAGATGCTCCACAGGCCTATGCTGCTTACCCTGGTTCAGCGAGCACCAAGCACACTCCCCTAGAATCCCCTCACACATCCTCCAAACTCCTGGCCATGGAGAGGTTTAAGAGCAACAGGGAGTTTACACTAAGGGAGGAGATTGGTGGCAGACTATGTGGTTGAGTTCCGTATCCTAGTGGCAGTGAGTGATTGGTATTTGTCCGCCCATATGATAGCCATTCCTGGGCTCTAAGGCAGATGCAGCTTCTCATACTGTGCATTGGCCAGCACAGCAAGCTAATCCAGGGGTGGATTCTTTTGAGGTCTATGGTTGCCATGGAACCCTGTTGTCAGGGGTCCTGCTTGCGCATGACTTAGCCCTGGAGCCTCAACTCTTATTCCCCATCTGGAGCATAGAGGTCCAGGACCTTGCAGTGGTTGTCAGCAAGCAGAAGTCCATATGACTATGTCTTCAATATCCTTTCTGGCTCTACACAACCAGTTGCCGGCTATACTTTTTATCCCATCCTGAGCAGAAGACCATGGATGGTTACATACAGGATCTATTCATGCTGAACTTCATACGATCCTAGACCCCTCAGGCAGAGACAGGCCCCTGAATCGGCTGCTGGGACCTGATCAAGATCACAATCAATGATTGTTGTAGTCCACCCTTCATGACCTCAGCCTTTGAGATGCTGCAGCAGCCTCCATTTGTTTAGTACCTACAACCTTATCCACATCTAAAAAGTTGATGAGTGGAAGATGCAGTTCATCACCCCATTTGGTCACTATGAATACTTTGTGATACCCTTCAGATTCATGAATATGCCTGCCATCATTCAATGCTTGATAAAGTTGCTGAGGGAAACCCTGGACCTCTACATGACTGTCTACCTGTATATTTTGATTTACATCAGTAGAAGAGCACACAATGCATGTCAGACTGATCTTCCAGCTCCTTTAGAAATACCAACTTTTTGTGAAACTGGAGAACTGGAGAAATCTTCTTTGCTCTGCCTGTCAACTGTTTGGTATTCAAGGTGGGCTGAGCCTGGAACCATTTCCTGGACAGAACGGATTCCAAAAATGTAGTCCCATGTGTTTTTTGCCTCAAGACTGTCTCCTGGTACCATGCATGTCAAGCATTGGTAACCCTGTCATATTCTTCTTAATAATCTACCTTTCCAGTTTGGTAAACAGCTGGCATGAAAACAATAGCATTTTGCTCATATACTACTCAGATAGTTGAAGAGGGTTTAATTGAAACTTGCAGCTTGTCTGACCTTGGCACTCTGGTTTGACGAGGTCCAGCATCTGACAGAGCAGGTCCTGGAAAGGCAGTGGCTCGATTCCCATTCCCTCCATCCGCTCACACTGCTCCTCATAAAAAAACTCCAGCTCGTACATGGAGAGAACACCATCACCATCCATATCCATACAGCGAAACCAATACTCCACACTGCAAAAATACACACACACACACACACACACACAACATATATTTAACATCTAAATAAAGAGAACACCCGAGAGGTAAAACACCTGAATCTCAAAGCAATGTTACCTCGTAGGATTCTTCTTGTCTTCTTCTGAGATGAGAAACCACACAAACTCTGCGTAGCTCATCCTGCCTTCTCTCTGTACAGAGTTTCCCCTGAAACACAAGAAAATAACTCAACAACCTCCACAACCACAAGTCTCAGAGTCATTACAGTATACAGTCAGTGATGTATCCAGATCTGACCCAAACCTGCTAAGATTCAGGCTCTTAGGCCAATGACATATCTAGAACTGAATATATTGAAAACATTTAATCAGTGAATATCAACTGACCATAATCAGCATTGAACAACTATGAACAGAAACATAATCATTATCATAATATACTAATATAAAAACAAGGCGTACCGGGTCACAGCTCCAGAGAAGAGCCTCTCGATTATCCTGCTGGATGAGGCTGCAGGGAGCGAAAAACATGCCCCATCAAAAATTTGCTTAGGAAAACACAATTCTAAGCATTTTATTGTGAGCACACTTGTCCATTACAGCACTCACCATGGTCGTTGTACCTAGCCAGATCCTTGGGGTCAATGAAGAGGTCGTGGTCAGTGTCTAGCTCCCAGAACTTACAGTAAATAACATAAAAGTGCTCATAGGAGAAGTAGTCTGTGATTTGATTTATGTCATCCTCCTCCTCCAGCAGGGCAAGAGTCTGGCAGGAAAGAAAGTTTAGTGAAAACAGAGATTTACCCAAGTACGTTCACCTAATCAGAGATTAGAGAATAGTTTGGCTTTGTAATCCTTACAGTCCCTTAACCTGTCATTTCATTAAGGCTGTACAAAGGTTAAAAAGCACTCATTGTGATTAAATGTAAGATTGTGTGTAATCACAATGAAAGATGGATAAATTCATTGCAAATGTTGAAGAATTAGTAGATGTTACTTAACAATTCATAGTAAATAGTGTATAATTGTAATAAATCCACAGAAATTCATAGATGATACTCAAAATCCCAACACAGCAAGTACTGAACAATTCATAGCAGTTACTGAATAATTAGGAGTAGGCACAGAACAATTCATAACAGATACTGAATCCATAATAATAGATACTGAATAATACATAGTAGATATGAAATAAATCATACAAGTTTTGACCTCACTGCTGTGATCAACACAAGAATGCTGGCTTACCTGCAGAAAGTTGCTTCTCCTGAGCTCAGTCATGTTGATCCTGCCTGTCCAAGAGCGATTGACTGTGTAGAATATCCGCTGGATCACCTGAAGTACAGGAGACAACAGGTGTTTGAAATGTGGGTGAACATACTGAGACAAATCCAGTGGAAAAGGCCTTTTTCTCTGCTTCCACTCAACCCTTCAGGATACACCAAGCAACATCAGTCCCCTAAGTACTGTTATCCTACAGTCTGTAGTTTTATCAGATGGATAAAATATGTCATTGTGTTTAACTGCATAATTTTGTATTGTTATTCATGATATAATCCTTTTTACAGGGTTTAAAAGCAGTGCATTTTGTTGTAGCTGTAAAAGTGCTTGATAGTGATAAAGCCTGCACGTGTCTAAAGGTCAAACTTTAAAAATGCATTAAAAAAATGCATTATGGCATTTTAAATATACATTTTGAATAGCATTGTTATATGCAAAATTACATAATTAATTCAAAAGTAGTGTATACTTTTATTTTTAAAGTACTGTTATTTGAACAAAAGTGCAATAACATTTGGTTTTAAACAAATAAGGGGCTTTTTAACAGTAGTGTCCGCTTCAACACAGTTACACAGCTGTAGTTCAAATATTCCAGTAAATTGAAATGTAAACATTGTAATAAGATCAAATAATAAACCACAGCTATTTTCCAGTGCCAGAGCTTTCACGTTTTATCTAGGTTGCTATAGAAAAACAAGTTCCCTGCAGAGTCCAGAGCATTAGAACTGCTGCAAAGGGGAACCAAATTCATATTCTATGTATATGAATGCAGTGTCATTAAAATATTTGTTGGTGTAATGGTCAGGCGTTCCAATGCTTTTGTCTATTTACTATGAATAAAATAATGGGACGTCTGACCGTTGCAAAAACCAGCCGAGACCTAGAGCCCTGTGTGCTTGAAGCAAGAATTTTCAAAATAAAAGTATAAGAATCCTGTGTTGAAACACATTAAAATAATTGTCAGCGTTAAGTAAATAATGCATTAATGCGATATTAACACATTGCCTATATATATATATATATTATATATAATACACGTATGTGTCTGTGTGTGTGTGCATTAGTCCTAACAATTAAATAATGCTTTAAGGTGATAAAAACATTATTCATTATGTAAGTTCACTAATAATGTGTTTTAATTCCTTACAAAGTCTAATTTAATTTCTCTAAGGTTTACACAGATGTAGACAGTCCCTCCTTCAGTGGTTTTAAAGTTCAAGATTTCAGCAGGACAATGAAGGTGTCTCTGTAAAGCTATGTACATCTTGAATCGCAGAGGAGCTGTGTGTGTGTGTGCGTCTGAATTAGCTTGCCAGTGACAATAGCAGGGGGCTCCGGTTTCAGGACTTTGGAATATTTCCTGGTAGTTTTGAGCTCGGGGGAGCAACTGGACAGCTGGAGGAACAGGAAGTGGCTAAATAAGGGCGTGCATGTGGGTCTGGGGGTGGCAGCCTGGTGTTTCAGTCTTTCCGTGATGTCAGGATTCACTAACGCTGCAAACCCCCATAACACCCCAACACGCACACACACGCTTCAGCTGTCCACAAGCAGATGGACATGGAATGTCCTACTGTACAGGAGACTGTCTAGCTCCCTCTTCCAGTCTCCACCCACTAACACATTCTAGCACAGATACTGATATGAGATTTATTGAGCATGCAGGTAAAAATCTCAACTACTAAATAAATGTAGGTAATGAGATTGAACTGAGCTGGTAATGAGTAAGTAATGAGACTTGAACACATTGGGCTGAATGGGATTTTTTTTCTGCCTTCTTGAAAGACCAACCTCACAATAGTTATGGAGGTACACGTCTGTAGGCAGAGCCTAGGGATCTGAATTCAACTAGCCAAACTTGGATCATCACAAGCATTTAACAAATGTTATGTATAAATCATTACTGATTTACATTCGCAGATACAAAAAGGTATACATTTTATAGTAGATACTAAATAACTCGCACTGAATAATTAATTACAGCTGAATAATTCTGAATTATTCATTACAGCTACTAAATTATACACCATAAGATTAATAATAAAACTGCACTTTGAGGCTTAAATGTTTAGAGCACAGAATGGATGTCCATTAACTGTGCAGTGTCTGTAAAATGGCTGCTGCTATAATCCTGAGAGATGTAGCCACAGTGCCATCATAGCCTTAATAAAGACACGTACAGTGGTGATGTAGCGGGAATGGAATTCTGGAGCGTCCTTTAAAAACGTCAGCCCTGGGTGAGTGTCCACGATGTCCTAAAAAGAGAAAACACCACAGTCAGATACAGCTGAACGTTCTCTCCTTATATCTTACTGTTTTAAAGCCATAGCTTCTCCAGTACCAATCACCCTTCCACCAAATGTAGGCATGTTTAGTGCCTGAAGTATCGCTATTTTAGGTTTAGCACTAATGTAGCTAAACAGTAATGGAAGCTTATACTCCACCAATTAGCACGGTGCAATCTGCATGCCTGAATCATCACACACACTTCTCACTTCACCTAAACACACTTGCTTATATGTCCACTAATGTGTTTAACCATGCTAACATATTTTAGTGCCTTGTTTCTGGATAACAGTGTGTCATATAATGTCAGAAACCACACCAGCCACAGAGAAGAATTTTGGATAAACTACTTATTCCAGACTTAGTCATCTGCATTCATGTTTAGAAATAAGAAACACAGCTCTTTTAATGTTTGTCCTTGATACTAGTGCACTTATGCCATTTATGCCTTTATTTGATACAGCACTTTGGTCAATTACGTGTGCCCTGAATCTATATAATTATCATTTACTCCAGAGTAGGCCACTGTCTGCATAGTATTGGTCACATAAGTGACACCATGCTTTTGTTTATTAAAGTTAGAAATTGTGCAAGTTTAAAACCAAAGAAAACCCTCAGATTCTAAAGACAATTCTCAGGTAGAGTTCCAGTCTTGATATCACTACAGCAGATAGGAACACTAATGAAAATATAGTAATGAAAATATTTCTGCCACTCTTTGCTCAAACTGATTGATAGATAAAACTATTTTTTATTTGGTCTTTGTTGTATTAACTGGTCACTCTGTTAGACTGTCAGGCAACTGGCTGGTCAGGCAGTCATTCAGTTAGTCAGTTAGCTAGCTAGTCATTCAGTTAGGCTGCGTCCGAAATCGCATACTACGTGTGTAGGTACTACATTTGAATTTGTACGTACTGCTCTACCGTTAAAT
>JBBKCR010000001.1:14576880-14588350 GCA_037577295.1 Ladigesia roloffi
ATACTATGAATTCGGACATACTACTCGCCTCGCATACTGGGTTTCGCATACTGTATAGCAGGGAAGTATGCGATTTCAGACGCAGCCTTAGTCAGTTAGCTAGCTAGTCATTCAGTTAGTCAGTTAGCTAGCCAGTCATTCAGTTAGTCAGTTAGCTAGCCAGTCATTCAGTTAGTCAGTTAGCTAGCTAGTCATTCAGTTAGTCAGTTTGCTAGCTAGTCATTCAGTTAGCTAGCTAGTCATTCAGTAAGTCAGTTAGCTAGCCAGTTAGTTGCTTAGTCAGCTAGCTAGCTAGCCATTCAGTTAGTCAGTTAGCTAGCCAGTCAGTTGCTTAGTCTGTTAGCTAGCTAGTCATTCAGTTAGTCAGCCAGTCAGTTGCTTAGTTAGTCAACCAGTTGGTCAGTCTGTACCTTAATACAAGACACTGACTCTTTTAAAAATCTCAAGCATTAAAAGGAGGGGAAGCACACACAATGCACTGCAGTGGAGCTGACCTGTAACAGAGGGATGAAGTCTTCCTGTTCCAAGTAACTACAGCCTGGCTTGGCCAGCAAGTAAACAAACTTAGATGCATCATCATAGCAGCTGTGTAACAACCTGTGGAGACAGCAGATACAGATATTCACTGCATCATCTAAATTATAATAGTTTTTGGATCAGGTGTGCCATGGACAGCCTGTGTCCAGTCTTAAACACACTCAATGTGGCAAGTAAAAGGTATGTTGAATTATGTGTTATGTCATTATGTGATAATATATCATTATGTGATATTAGAATATGCATTTAGGGGTAGGTGTATGTAGTGTGTAGGGTTTGGGTCAACACAGCTCCCCATCATTCTTATCCCAAATGAATCAGCAAAGATAATAAAGATGTGCTTGGTGTCTGTGAGTTTTGAGCTATATGTCTAATTAAGTTGTTAAATGTGAATTCCTTTATTACACTTGACCCTAAATGAAAGCTTAATCCTCAAATTGCAAAATTCAGTCAAGATTCAAAATGACCACTACTGTATTAACATATGCTAACATCCTTTAGTCCATGTTTACAATACACAGTAAGTTGTCAGATGTCAGAGACCACATAAACAGACTCTAGTACCATGCCAATAAATGGCATAATAAGTTTCCATGGATTGTTATCTACATTAGCTTTGTAGCTCCAGCATTAATATGAAGGGAAAACAAAGGAACTTCAGACACCTCAGCTGATCATCTGCATTTGAGGAAAAAGCTGGAGAGGGACTTGATTTGTCACAACAACATGATGTTAATATCATTTTAAGTGTATGTGTAGAGTGATTAAGGTTAGGGGAAGGGGTCACTCACTTCCTCCACGTTGCAATAAAGGTGTGGACAGAGACAAAACCCGTCCTCTCTCCTCCTGCACAGTTGAACATGGGGGCCTTCCAGTACAGTGGACACCCACATGCCTGAACAAAACAATCATTTTAGTCACTTTTCCTCTGCATGGCACCAGCATAACATGACTCAACATGACTGTACTTGCTTTTGGTATCAGGTACCAGGTATTTTTTCCACCTCGGGTGGTACCCACTTATTGTAGCTGTTGATGTTGCTAGGTTTACATCCACAGGACAAACACAGTAATAATGCAAAATACTTTTTTATTGGCAGGCCAATTAACATCCAAAGACATGCCTTGTCAAAAAAGTGAAGTATTGGAAATGCTAGCTCACCTTATGTAATACATAAATTACTAATAGGCTAATATATCCAGACCATGCACAGCACAAGATTAGACTAAATGAATGAGATTAAAAACACAGACGCACTAGAATTTTGAGATAAATTTGTTATACTGCAAATTAGTGCAGTCAAATGTGGCATAGACTTTCAGAAGTGATCAGATTTTTGTGCAAGTCTATAGAAAGTCCAAATGCTAACCCTCATGAGTTCCTAACCCAACAAGTTATATGATAAAGTAAGAAAGAGCCAGCTTCTCAACTACTAGATATCAACTACTAAGTGCACCGAACTGAAGATTTTTTTGTCCCCTAGGTCACAAGAGTAGTGTGACTGTGATTCAACACCATCAGGATATGTTGGTAGCTAAGAATGACAATCTCTGATGATAAATGAGAACATTCAGATCTACAGCACTGGCCAGATCACCTGCAGACATAAGCCCCTGTTTGTTATGCTGGTATTTGGTTCCTTTTATAGCATTCAGAAACCTCTTAGATGCCTCATACCTCTAGAACTCTTGAAAGTTTTCAGAGTAAGAGGTGCATTTTTTCCGGCAAACAAAACATATTATCATACAACCAGGAGAAAATAACTGAAGAAAAATGTCTCAAGTCTAGTTTTATGTAAAGGACATTCAGGTGAAGGAACTGAACCTGAGTCACTCACTTCGCCCGGCAGATTTGAGAGACAGAGACAGCAGACTATCCCATGGGATCCCATGAGATCTAAATGACTGTTAATGTCCACAAATTCAGTGTAAACTATAAAAATAACCCAAATTCTAAAGCAATTTGATGTCTTGATGGAAATAAACTGAGTTAGTAATGGAGCTCCATTCAGTAAAGCCCCTAGCAACACTGAACACAGAAAGTAAAACTATTCTTCTTGAACATACTCCTGTATACACTGCTATCTAGGTAAGCAAAAGATTTATGTGTCTCTTGATCTGACAGAATGTCAAGGCTCAAGGGTCCTTCAGAGGTGCAGGGAATCAAACCCACAACTTCCTGAGCACAGGATATCCCACAATAAGCAACAAATGAGAAAAGCATGGACCTGAACTCAATAATGGTATTAGTTTAGGTTCTGATCCAGCCACAGAGAACAACTATAATAGTTTAGAAGTATAGTAGTTTTAATAGTAAACTTTTCTGTCTTCTTTGAACTCAATGGACCTTTTAACATCCAGTTAAACATCTAGATTGAACAGCAGGATGTAAATCAACAACTCTTGCACATTATTAACAGCCAACATTTCAGTTGGTATGTACAGTAGTGAGAGAAAGCCAAGTACCTGAGAAATCTCCAATTTAAAAGCAGTTTGGCTTTTCATTTAGTTATCTAATACTAATATTAAAATTAATACAAATTCATTATAAAGTGTTTTTATGTGTCAGTGTGCGTTTGCTTAACAAAGTCGTTATCAAAGCTCAGTACCTGGGGTATCTCCCTTCAGATACACAGTTTGGTTCAATGAGTACTTCATTAGTTAAAGGCAGGTGAGCTGCTGATGAACCTTCACAAATAAAGGCAATGGCTGGAGCCATCGATGAGAAATCTGAAACCTACTTTTTACATACAAACATTTGTTTTTACAGCTTTAGTCTAATGCTGTGCTTTGCTGGCAGAGAGACATTAACTGTTCAGAAGAAGAATTTTGCACACCTTTGTATTTTTATAATGTACATAGCATTCAGAGTGTAATGTAAATGTTAAATCTATTAATCTATTAATGTCTATCGATTATTTGTCTTTGCAATCTCTGTATGTGCAGGATAAAGGATCAAATCCTGATTAGTACTAAGAAGTCACTTCAAGCAACCCGCGGTCGAATGTCAAGACTAGTGATTACATTTCACATCAACAAAATGGCGCTCATGAGACATTCCCCAGAGCGCTGGGAGCTACTGTGTGAGTGCAGCTGAGGAGAAATCTATGTTGCCAACACAGGACACCTGAAAATACCAATTCTCTCTCTACACACCCCTCCTCAAGCAAAATACTGCCATTCACTCTGAGCACACCTTCGCAATCTTCCCCAGCTCGTAGATATCGGCCTTCTCCTCCTCGAACTCTGTGAAGGCCGTCTCGATTTTGGCAATGACCTCATCATAATTGGCCGCGCAGTTTGGAAGGCCAGTGGGGAAGTAGAAGCGTGGAATGTTTATGGATGGAGGAGGTGGGGTGACTACCACTTTGACTGGTGGTGGGGAGGGGGAGCGTGGGGTTGGACTAGATGGAGCTGGAGCTGGAGGAGGACTTCCGGGTTTCTTCTCTGGTTGGATCTGGACATAAAGACAAAGAGACGGAGGAAAAGAGTAAAAAAAAAGTTTTTACACGTAAACCCTATGGGCAAGTATGTGGGTACTTCAGTCTGATAACTTGTGGAACTATACTTAAAAACATCTTAGTTTCAAGGAGCTATGACCCTGATGTTGATGTTTGCTTATAACCTCTTACACAAGTACTAATTAAAGCCAGAAAGTAGTCTCTGGAGTAATGCCACAGAAGTACCACTTAAGAACCGTGCTTTAATGAGCCATTATGTAAATGAAATGTGTGAAGATGCATTGTGAAGTGTTAAAGCACGAAAAGATAATAAAGCGGCAACATTAAACAACAAAGGCCAAACTGATTTGAAATCTCTTCGGAGTGTAAAAGTTTTTGGGTTGTAAAATCCTCAGAGTAACCAAGTGTCACTTCTTCAGCCATTTTCAAAACCACATATTCCACAATAAACACGTAATATTTATTTAACAGTCATTGGCTGCAGAAACACATCTTCACCAAAGTGCAGCCCAATCTGTAATTGCTGCCACTGCAGCATCAGCAACATGCACAAGACAAGCGTTCCACACTTACTCCAGGTATGAGGACAAGTTTGACATTACCAGTAGGAAAGCCTTATATTGACATTGTATCCTTGCACTTAGTGACTGTGATATGCCTTGCATAACATTAAAACACCGGTGATCATTTGATGTGGCTGGATTAAAGATCTGTCTTCATTATATTGACCGTTATTTTTGTTTGCATGGTCATTTGAATGCCACAACTCATCTGGTTGCAATTGGTTTGCATGCTCACAGCACAATAAAGGAACACTGCAACTGGTTAGGGGCCTTTTATATTGCAGCATCTCCAATTCCAATAAACTAAAAGAAATCAATCTCTTCTGCAACTCTTGAGTACCTTAGATCAATGTTTCCTGGTCCAGCGTAACAGGAACATCCGAATGGAAACATTTTTCTAAAATTACTGTTCTTAACGCACCTGCTGGTTCTTAACACATCTGCTGGTACATTAGCACTCAAACATAAAAAGGTGCATCATCTGCTGGGCTGTAGCCTCAAGCTTTAGTCTATAGTTTGTCCACTGACATTCTTGAAAAAATCCTCAGAAGTGGTTCCTCTTGAAACTATAACCCTCAAACCCCCACGATAGGATCCACAAGTTCTCAGGGATGTTTTAAAAAACTCCAAATGAGGACACAAACTTACAGATGTCTGGCTGTATATGTGTGTAATGTATAATCCAATTAATGTACTGCACTAAGAACAATAGTATTTCATTCATACATAATTACTAGTGGTACAGTTCTACACACTGGAGGAACAACCTGAGGGCTAATTAATTTAGGTAAGAACGAACAAATCAACCACTGTTCTTCATCTCTATGCCACTGGCAGTGACCAAGAGGGGGAGGTGCCGTGTGCTGTTTTGGTCTCAAAGCATGGCATGCATACAGTTTAATTTACACACTGGACACCATGAGTTACTGACAGTCGATGTCTGCTCTCACCATGCGTTCTCTCAAAGGACCCTTGCAACACCCGCTGAAGGTTAAACGTCTGCTAGGTTAAATGCCAGAGGCAGGTGTGTTGCACAGATCACACTCTGTACAATGCAAGTGTTTATTCCCAGCCTGAAGAAAGAGTCAGATGCGTTACTCCACAGTCTTCTCGTTCAGGCTCCCAGAAATCTCTTACAGAAAGCCCAGACTTGCTGCAGGCGATTAGGGTTGCAGTAATGAGTTGTAGTCGATGATGTTGAAAGTACAAAAAAATGTAAACATGGATTTTTATGTGACACTTTACCTAAACGTTCAAAAGGTTACATGACACTGAATCCTTTCATGTTACCTGATATAAATGTGCCATAATAACTGAAATAACATCAGAACAGAAAATTAGCAGCCTTTGTGACACCGTAAAATTTCTTTATTAATGTTTAAGTAATTTTATGTCAGTTGTCATGAAAGGAACTTATAACTTATATGAGTACTGTCCTTTAACTGTTCCTGATTCTCATTTATGCACCGTTGCATTGTTCACCTAAGTATGTGTCCTTTATAATGTCCATATAGAAGTCTTCTCACCATGTTTATATTATGATAATACTTATAGGAAGCATAGGGGTGTTGGGTTTCTGTTGTTTTGTCTGCGCTATTAGAGAAGAAGAAATCATTTCAAAATAGATTTTGAAATGAAGAAGCATAATAGATAAATTAGTCGACAACTGTCTGTAAGTTAATCTGTTATGGAGATATTTGTTCGTCGTGGAGCTTAGTTTGGTGCAAGTTCTGCATGAGCATACAGACCAATGTACTTTATGTATTGAACACAACAGCTGTAACTGGGGGCTTGCCCATTGCCCCCCCTTTCTACCCAAAGCTCCTGTACGCAACATTCTCTATTCTCTGTACACTGTATTCCTGAAGCCCTTTGCCACCCACAACCCCCAGCAGCACTATTATTAGACATGTTGGTATCTGCCTGTGAATAGTTTGTCTTCCCTGGCATGTGCGAGCTAGCCGCTACAGTCTTTTGCGGAACTGAGCAAGGCCCCTGCCTACTGACCTGCGCTTGCTGGAAAGACTTGAGCCTCTTTTTGAATCGTGATGGCAGGACGAAGTCGCAGCCCCGGGCCAAAAAGGCCAGCTCCCCTCGCAGGTCAGGGTCTTCCCTGAGTGAGGCCTCCTTTATCATCATGGTTGTGGTGTCCAGAGAGATGAATCAAAAGTGAAATTGATCAGATTACTCCCAGTGTCCTTGATGACGTCCACTTACGAGTTTGCAGGTGACTCTCTCTGGCCAGTGCCACCCTATCTCCAATGTTTATCTTGGTTTATCTTCAGGTCTCCCTGTTGATTTCGTCCACCGCACACAGCACACACTTACACGCTCACATGCAAACCACCTCTCAAATCTCTCACTCGCAGGGTCCTGTCCAGGGCTTCCCGCTAGTTGGGTCTTGGTGCAGGGTCCCGGAAATACAGCTGCTGGCAGGGCACCTGGAGCTCAGGAGCATTGCAGCACCAATGCCAGGCCTTCAGCCTCCTAACTTCCTTTCACAAAACCTAGAAACACAACTCGCAACCTCAATTAGTCCACAGCCAGTGGCTCCCAGTTCTGCGAAACATGACCCTTGCGGGGGGTTTGCCTCCCAGACAAGTCCCAATCTCTGCCTGCCCTGTCCTGACAAGCAAAGAGCTGAGCACAGGGGTGGGATGGGTGGGGATTGAGGGGGTCAGCTGTGTCAGATGTCCGTTCGTGCCTGTGTGCGTGGATCAGCAAAGATGCATTATGGGAAAGGAAGCCCCCGCCCTCTCTGGCCAGAGAAGCTAAAGTTAGTCGGCAAGTGCAAATTGCTGTGGATCATGACTTTGTTTACGCACACAGCGTGGAGAGAGAGAGAGGGCAGCAATAGCTTGGATACCGAGATCCAGCTTCAGCAAGTTCATGGGGTACACGTTGGGACAGGAGGGGGAAAGAGGGTGCAAGCTTTTTTCCTCTCACTTCTGCACCCATGGAGTGCATGAATTCCAGGAGTGCACTACTCCCTCTTGGACTCGCAACCCTAGCTTAGTTTCTTGACCCGGGATCTGGGGTACCCCTGTCCAGCACATTTTGGCCTTTTCCCTGCTATAAATTGCTTGAACTGATCTGAGAGTTCATAGCTCATTTTGTTGAAGTAGGTGTGTGAGTGCAGACTTAGGAGAAAAACGCACAAGGCACTCAGCTGTATGCTTCAGGAACGGCGTGGGTCAGATCCACACACAGCATGACTTAGGGATGTCTTAGGATGGTGAGCATGAGGGGACGAATGGCGTCCTGCTCTTGTGCAATTCTCCGTTGGTGCCTACCAACAGCTAATTATAATACCCTGCAACAAAAACAATGTCAAAAGATTCTTACTGGTCAGATCAACAGGAAGAAGTGTGACTTTCTGTGATAGCAGAAATGAAGATGCTCAATTCTCAGACTCAAGAGTCAAGATCGTTTGTCATGAACCAATCAAGATGAGCCCACTCTGAAGTGAATAATCAATACTAACAAATGTCGGCTGAAACAGCACACAGTGTGCATTTCTCCTGGTAGGGTAGTAGATTGAACTTTTTACATAGTTTTATATATTTTTGTGTTTATATGTTTATGTAAAATGAAATCAGAATAAAAAGACTGTCTCATTTTGGATTCCAATATTTGTTGATACTCAAATTTTAATAGCGGTGTCTGAAATGGCATTAGCAAAGAAGCAATAATATCTCAAATTAAGATACGTTCCACACGTGTTTAACCCATACCTTTAGTCCAATCTACATTGTATATACACAACAACATCTTGCATATCTACACTGACATCTTGCGCCTGCTCTCATGAATTGCCAGACCAAAGGCTGTGTAAAACAGACATGCCTTTAATATCACAAAGAGTTGAATCAAAGCCATGTAATCAGTGGAGGAGCCTGAGGAGCTTTTATGCAGACACAGTGCGGATAATACAGACAGAGGAACTTTAATGTTTTTGCATAACTGCGCCCCACCACCCAAGCCTGAAGCTCTTCTCCCCTTTCCTTTTAGTCTTATAAATAACTCCTGTGTACAGGAGGCCTCCTGACATTTCAGCTGCACATAGCTATCCCACAATCCCCCACCCAGTCTCTGGCAGCTGTTAGACCAATATCAAACACATCAAGATTTCAGAGTGGCCGGGACTAAAGGCAGCTTTGACTGCTGCTAAACCATTAGCCAAATTAGTTATGACTACTGGCAATAAGAGAGCACAGAAATTCAGCCGTAAGCTTGCGCTATAAACCTTCATGTGTCGATTGATCCAAATCCAAATCCGCAATTGCAGTTCCACAGGAATGCACTTTGGTGTCCATCTAAATGCCCTGTCTGCGAATAAACATATGAAGCTGACCTACAATTACGCAGCACTAATAAACATTATCCACACGATAAAATGTACTTATTCCACATAAATCATTTATTGTATGTTTTGATTCTTCTTGCATAAAAATTCTCTAGTTGTCTGCTCTGGAGCTCTTCATTGTTAGGATGTGTTAAAACTACCCCTAGTGGGGAGACTGTCCCTTACCCTAGCTAGTTCAGTTTTAAGTTCTACCACTCATTAGTCTGTGCACTGCTCTTTCATTTTGCACCAGAGGATCTGAAGACAGAGGCCATGAATGGTCTGTTTTTCGAGAGAGAGCGTAAATAACACTGCAAGTTTCACATTCTGATTTTAACCATACAAAGCCAGAATAGTGTTCAAACTGAAATAACATCTGTCGCTTAATCCGTTGATTAAGTTATTAATAGGCCAGAACTTCCAGGCTGGGCCCACATCTTTATCCCAGTCTAAAATAGCGAGACACACTACTTCTCCCATTCCATACATCATCAGGAACATTCTAAAAAGGAGAAACATGAATGTCTTTCTGGTCAGCACTTTGGATCTGGATCTGATAAGAAATTCTGGCTCTGGAGGGGAACGGCCCTTTGCAAATTAGGGCTTTCTTTGCTATGGCCTGTTTCAGTTCCTCATCCAATCAACAGGTTCCTGTTGAGGTGAAAAGGGTGTGTTATGGTAGGAACAGCAAAACCTTGGCATATGGGACTGGAACTGTTCTCCCTCTCCCAGGCTTGCCTGGTCTCCTGAATGCAATAAGGATCTGCCCCTGCCATCAAACTGGTCAAAGTCAGCACAGCACGTGAGTTATTACAGGAAGATCAAGCACGCATTGTATGAGGAAGAGCACAATCCTGGGCCTGGAGTATTTTTAGGGAACTGGATCTCCCGTTGCTTGAAAAACCACGGCTAAGAGCCAAAGCAGCCCCAGAGCCAGCTAGCCTGTCGTGACCCTCACCAATGAACAATATTACCCCTGTAAAGAGTCACCTTGCCTCAGTGAATTTTTGGAACGAGCAGTGCGTCTGTTGGTCCTAAGTTCATGGCCGAAACCATCGCTCTCATTTCTCGCATGACTGACCACAGTCTGAACCAGACTGGTGGCTGACCCCTATAAACCTCTCTTGGGACCTTCAACTAGTTCTGGAGAGATCACTAGAAGCACTGTCCAAAGTTGTGTTGAAAAGTTTTTGACTAAAATATAAGCATTTAATAATGAAAACACACTAATTTAAACTTGTCACGGTTCTTTCAAAAAAACAAAAAAACTTTCAGCAGGTACAGGATTAATAGAGTTGACAATGTTTCATAATGAATCACTTCATGTGTTTGATAATTTATCAGCTAGAAAGCCAAAGTAAACATTGTTAGAACGCCAGCACTGTCCCCTGAAAACATTTTTCAATATACTTGTTTGTTGATGCTTTAACCCTGAATTTGATTATCCCTTTTAAATGTGCAATTGATTAATTAAATCAAATGTAAACTCTTTTCTACCTTCAACTAAAAGTGTTTAATCAGCTGTGACAGTGACTGGTACATAGTGCTGGGCGATAAAACAAATTGATTTATTATCAATAAGAAATGAGGACGATCACGATTAGGGATGTTCCGATACCAGTTTTTCCTGTCTGATACCTGTCTGATAGGTATTTGCCGATACCGTGTACCGATCTCATACCAGTATCTATTGAATTTATATTTTAAAGGAATTTGTTTTATTACAAACTTAGTTGTATATATTTGTTACTATTATTCAATCTGGCATTTGTTAATATTATAAAACATAAGATGACACACGAAAAAAGGATAGTCACAAAATATTTTAATTATTAAGTAGATAAAACTAAATAAATAAGGAAACTAAATTAATTAATTAATAATTTAATATAAAAAGTCACTTGGTTTATTTTTCAACAAATCAAAAAACTGCTATAAAATAGAATTATTTTAAAGTGCATTTATGAACACAAACTCAAAATGCACAAAGAATCCTGAAAAGTGCAAACAGCAAAAACCATGTTCAAGTTTTTCAAGTAATCATCAGGGCCTTTTTATGTCTTCTTTTGATTTTCACAATTTTAAGAACGCTGGCAATTTTTCTGCTTTGTCTGCTCCTTAGTCTGCTCCTCTTTGCATCCACAAAGTTGGTGGCTACACTAAAAGGTCTCTCACTGTCCACACTCGTACTAGGAGCAGAGAGAAACTTGGTTGCTCGTGTTGAATTTGGCAGCAAAAACCAATCACTGACGACGTTACAATTTTGCCCCATTTCTCCTAAAAAGGCGGTTGTAAATATTAGGATCATGGGCTTGTTTTGGAAAAAAGACGTCGGGCTACACTGCAGCACCGGTGAGTGGAGCGGAGGAGTAGAATGTATTAAATGCACAGGAGGAGATAATACCTTACAGAGTCCTCAAAGACATAGAAGTGGTTTGGTTATCTTCAAACGGACAAAAATGAACCAAAATATAAAACCAGTTTATAAAAATTAGTCGCTCGACAGGTCCCAACAAAATCTGGTAAAACAACAAATCTGTTTCACCACCTTCAAAAATACCATT
>JBBKCR010000001.1:14588450-14599992 GCA_037577295.1 Ladigesia roloffi
TTGAGCAAAATGGTGTTTGTTCCTGCTAAAGAATCTCTTCCACCCAGCCGATTCATCCCTGGCTAAAGGGGGCAATTTCCCCAACATTCATTAAATAGTCTTTGCATGACACACCACTGTGTAATCACATGCTTGTCAGGCACATGTGATTTTGTGTATATGTGGTTTAAATTGTAAAGGCTTTTATAAAACGGCCACATATAGGGCTTCTGTATACTGTGCTCTGTGCCAGCCAGTGTGAAGTGCTGCAAAATATTAAAAATAGCTGTTCAGTTTTCTTTCAAAAACAATGACAGATTGGAAACATAATGTTCAGAACTGATGTCGTCAGATTGTAGTTCAAATTTTATTGCCGAAATTGGAATTATTTTTTGGATTTGGGTGGATTTGCAGTTTGAAAACTGAATGATAGTCCTGTGAAAAAAAATATCGTACTGTTGTAAACCAAGATGGAGAGATACTGTACATAAGGAGGGGGGTTGGGGGGTGAGGGTAGGGCAAAGACACGCAGGTTGCACCAACCATCTGCCCTCTATTTAAAGAATCAGCTTTAAACCAGTTCACCCAAAGGGCACTTCATAGTTGCAGCTCTGAAGCATTGCATTAAATTCAAGATGATTCTCACATTCGTTTTGAATGTATAATTATATGATGTTTACATAAAACATATTGCACAGCAACTGCAATGAAAACATGAGCACTAGTCCAGGTTGCAGCCTGGAAAATAAAGTGTTTCCTGAAGGAACTATTTGGTCAAATATGACAAATGGCACTAATTACCCTTAAATACACACAATAATGTGATGAATTGAAGCTGTTTATAATTAAATTGTCGGTTTGTCTTGTGTCTGTCTCTACTAAATTGCATTTTTTATAATGTGCTGAACTTTTGAGAACACCAAATGTCAGTTTGCACTTTGCTCTGTGGAGCTTTTCCCACTCCGTGGAGCAAAGAAAACACTATCTTCTACAAAACAAGCTTCAAAATGTCTTGTAGCTTTAGATTCCTGCCGTACTGTGATTTATGGTATTTTAAACGAATCTGAGCTTGTTGTTTGGACACCGTACTTATACTGTCACATTTAGATACAGAGTTGTTTGGACGTTGTTCTTATACTGTCAGATTTTGATACAGAGCTACTAGATTTCCACCGTCAGTCAGAACTGATTCATGCAAATGACTCTCTGTCATCTACTGAGTAAACAAAATGTCAAAAAAGGGTAACGTAAGTGTCATTGTAAACAACAGTATGTAAATGTAGAATATAACCCAGGGCAAGCTAATGCTCCTGAGATTCTGTTGGATCAGGACCCACAAACATGTTTAATTCTATACAGATTCACAAACCCAATTCAGAGCTCAAAGGACAGATTCACATCCGCTTCACATGAGTTTTTCCTCCAGCTGTATTACAGGAGCAGTTCCATCTGACTATATGATCTTAATACCACCATTACAAATAGAATCAGTAGAAAAAGGAGTCCTGAATCAAAGATGATTATTCTGTTCTCGATATGTGCCCCCCACTGTGAGCAGTGAATCAGTGAAAACTCGATTTGGATGGTTTTCCATACTCCGAGAGACTGGACTGGCTCAATGCATGTGGGGGCTGTCAGGGTTCCGATTGATTTCACACTGCATTCAGCTGCATGAAAGTGTCACCGGCATCTGAGTCAATAGCTAATCTCAGACGTCTGTGTAAATGCAAGGTGTACCCAATGGACTGTTAGAGGCTTTTTTTACCTTTACTTGTGGACTTTACCCACAAAATAAGGTAAAAAATTCAATATCTTAAATACTCTTATTGAAATGTGAGGAGTTAATACAGGCTAAAGAAGAAATAGACATAAAGAAACAGAGCTATTGGCTGGAGAGTCGCTGCACTCTCATGCATAAGCAACATGCTTGGCAAGCTGAACTTCTCATTTGGTTGACCCAGTTCCTTGGCGAATTAGTCTGATTCACTCTTAATCATATTTGAGCCTCTTCTAGTTTTGTACCAGCGCCTGGTAACGTTTGCCATGCGACTGCGAAACACACCATTTTCTCACCATTTATGCTACAGCTTGGGGCTATTGGTGTTAATACAACTCCTGCATCTGAACAAATGCTGCTCTAATCCAGGCTTTTCTCATCCGTCCAAAATTAATACGAGCATGGGCAGATCATAATACTCTCTTTGACCCAACATGACATCAAAAACGTAATCAAACCTAACTTAGCTTTTATTGCTAAATGGTTTCGCCAAACAATGTTATCGTAATTTGGGAGTTGATGGCATTTTGTTCATTTGTAGAATCGAATCTATGGTCAGCCCAAAAAGCGCATGCAGTACAAAAAACAGCACTTAATTATAGGCTATACAAACAGAGCGCCACAAACTAATTAACCACACACCAACATACTTTGAATGCCACTTGGAAAGAATCGAATGCAGATTTTCAATCTGGCACAGAAAGCTGGACATTATGCAAATGTAACAAAGAAACTCAGGTACATGAGATCTCCTTTCCAGTGGAGAGTAAAATGAACAAATTTGCCTAGCAGGAGGGTGCCAATGCATCAGTTCGTTAAAATCTTGGTTTCCACCCAAAACACGAAAGAAAGGAAATTACTGAGAAATGACAGAACAATTTTAGAAGACGGCCCAACTGTCAAATGCATTTACTTTAGGGACCATGCAGGCTATAAGGTTATGTATGATGTATATATAGAATGAAATGTAGATCATATATTTATTGTAATAGGTCTGAAGGCATTGTGTTTATTTACATTTTATTTACATTATCTTGTGAAGAAAAGTATATTTTGAGATATTTGTCTCTACCTCTCCCGAGTCTGTCTTGAATAGTACTTTGAAGATAAAAAGTAGCAGTGGTTAGTCCAACCATAAACCATTTTCTATTTTTCTATTATTTCTCCTTTTCTTCACTCCTTACCAAGGCTAATATAAATCTGCAGAAAACCCAGAGCATACAGTCCTTATCCACTAAAAGAAAAGGCAACATTTCTTCCCATCATGACAGAGGCATCCCGCTAGCACACAAAACCGGCATTGAGCTAGAAATGACTGATGATTACAATCAAATGAACACTAAACACAACATTCAGGCCTGGTCAAAGCTAAACAAAGGCACGAGAAAGAGAAAAAAAACACATTATGTCTGCTTTTAGCATCATGCAAGAGCAAGAATAAATCCTTGACTAAGGTGAACAAACCTGTAGACCAAGGTGTCATCAGATGAGCTGTTGTACTGGATCTGGTACATCCTGATCCCGGGGAAATGCTGTTGCGAAGGCCACCTGATAAGAGCTGAGTTTGCAGTAAGCTCTGCGAGAACCGCTTTCTTCTCTTGAGTCCTTGTGTCATTTGTAGAAGATGAAGTGGACTTGGCTGACGTCAGGATATCAGACGGTCCCGGATCAGGCTCCCGGACGCGGTTAGTACTGTTGGCCAGGTGAGGAAGTGGATTGACAACCAGTTCCACGGTGCCTGTGGACTCTCCAGCAGCATTAGATGCAATACACGTGAATACTCCTGTATCTTTCAAAGAGGTGATATTTATCTCCAGGCTGCCATTGCTGAAGGCGAGAGTGCGGGAAGTGTTGGAGATCAGACGGCCCTCAGGCGAAATCCAGTGGACATCTGGGTCTGGGTCGCCGTTAGCTTTGCATTTCAAACTCGCAGGCTGGCCCTCCATAGCAGAAGTCTTTGGGGACCTCCTTGTAATCACAGGAGGATCACAGATGAACTCTTCCTCTGGGATTGTCCAGAAGTATTTCGCAGTAAGGTCAGGAGGCGAAGCACAAGTCTCCAGATCATCCTCTCTCGTAAGCCTCCTCAGCCAGAGCAGTTCACAGTTACAGTGGAGTGGATTTCCACCAAAGCTAAGGACCAGCGAGGACAAGGGGGATCCCTTCGACTTGGCATAGACAGGTATCCTAAGAAACAAGGGGTCGGGGGGAATTTTTTTCAATTTATTCGACGTCATATCCAGACGAGCTAGCTTGTGCAGGTTGGAAAATACTCCTAAAGGAACGTGCTCTATGAGGTTGTGGTCCATATTAAGTGTGTTCACATTGGTGAGCCTCCCAATGGTCTCCCATGGGATGTCAACTAGGTTATTATATGACAGGTCCAGATCTTCGAGAGTTCCTAAGAAGTCATCAAAAGCATGTGGGGAGATATTATGGAGCTGGTTGTTGGCTAGGATTAGATGCCTCAGGTTGGTGAGACCTCGGAAGTGATCGTCGGTGACCACACTGAGGCGGTTGCTGTCCAGGTGCAGGGCCCGCAGACGTTTGAGGTCAGCAAAGGTGTAAGGCATGATCTGGCTGATGGTGTTCCGTGACAGTGTCAGGTGCAGGAGGCTTGTCATGTTAGCAAAGTCTCTCCTTCTCACTGCTGTGATGAAGTTCTCAGTGAGTCGAAGTTCCACCGTCCGCCGGTCAATCACCGTGGGCACAAACAGCAGGCCTGTCTTTGCACAGAGGATAGCAAGTGATGGTGACAGGTTTTGGCACATGCAGCGCTTGGGGCAGAGCTGACCTGAGGCAGAGACCGCCAGTACCAGCAGGGAGAAGATGAACCGCTCCATCCCTCAGTGCTCCGGGAAACTGGAACACAAGCAGACAGTCGACTGTAAGAACACATAAAGCAAACACTCCAACAATATGTTCAAGTCATTCAACATGTTCTTCCTATCGCTGTATTTGTGGCTGAGTCTTTCACGAATCCAGATGTCAGCCTTGATCTTTCTTTTATGTAACTGTGTTCTTTTCATCCCAACTGAGCCACATAGACCTGCTGGGGTCCTTGCTGTAAATAAAATACACTGACAAAATACTGCATGTGAAGTATACCCTTTTAAACCTGTTTATCTCAAATTTGGCTCATTCCTTTTGATTTTACAAATGAAAAGCTAATTATGTTTTCTGTTCCCTGTCAAATGATGAATTAAGTTTTGTGGTTCAAACAATGCAGTGCCTGAAAAGTCAATTAGAATATAAAAAAATAAGTTTTCTTAGAATGCTACAATTATATTTGAATTTCAAAATTTTAACGTGACATGCCCTGTCAAAACAAAAGCTGCTTAGCAACAAATTAGAGCAGCTAGCAGCCACCAGTGAACACAGACAATTTCTTACCTGTTACCTCAAAAATAGTTGGTATCTAGAAAAAGTTCAGGACCATCACTGGCTATTATTTAAATTAGTACGAGGGCGTTACCTTTCTTTTTTCCCGAAAGACAATAAAGCATCGTTGCCTGTGAGGGCAAATGTAAGGGTCAGTGCTTTTATTATGTAAAAGATGAGCCACTTCAGTAGAAGAATCTACTTTGTACCGAGGTGTCCATTTCAACAGCTCCAATTTTCAAATGAACTTTGGACATTACAATTTTGGACGGAACAATTTGTAAGCTCCCTTTAACTCAAGTCAGGAGCCCCACATGACCACCAGTGAGAAGGTGGATCATTCTCAGCCAAATGACACTTGCACAGTAGTGGAATGTATGTGTGTTTTGTGCATAAAGCTGTTTGTAAGAACTGTGTCTCCTTATTGTCCACTCTGTTAAAGACAGAGGTTGGTTGGTTGACTAAGCCCAGAAGTGACAATTAAGTGTTCAAATGCTTCAGTATGACCCGACACACATGCACAGACACACACCCATACGCACACAGTCCACTTTCATGTTAGAATCACTGCTGTACTGAGAATTATCCTGACCTTATGTTGGAGAGCATCCATTTAAATGACTGCAAAGGGTTTATCTGCCTATATGCCATATTATCTTGAATTTATCTTGGTCCCTTAGAATCTATGTATTCCATTGAAAACAGGAACAAAATCCCTTAGTTATCTATCACCATGAGAGTGATTAAAGAGTTTTCAATGCAATACCACAACAATGATTTGACTTGCACAAATCTGGGAATGGATACAAGAAAAAAGGAAATATTAGTCAGAGCAATCATTTAAAAGTTTAAGAAATTCAAAACTACCATGAGCAAGTCTGGAAGGTTATTTTGCCAGCAGTAACAGTTAGGGTAATAGTTGGAGAGAAGAAAATTCTCCAAGGACCAGTTTAAGGACCAGAGATTTGTAGCATATTGGCACCATGTCAGCAAAACAAACATGAAACATCACGTTCCAGACAACAAGTACAAGGATGTACCAGGAAATCAAGACCTGTCTGCCTCTGCCAAGAAGCTAAAACGTGGCCATAGTCGGATCTTTCAGCAGGACACTAAATCAAAGCATACATAAATATCTAAGAATATGTCCAACCCTAGGAATGAGTTTTGGGTAAATATGTTATTGAAATATTTCTAAGCAATACTGTGAATTGACTACCGTAAATTAGGTCCAGGGGTTGGGTAGCATGGTGTACTCCATCTTCAAAAAATGTGCTATCGTGTATAGTAGGAATGCAGCGATACCACTTTTTTATAAACCGATAAGAGTAAGAGTATTTGTATTTTTGTAATTTTGATATCAAGTATTTGTTAGAATGGTGTCCATGCAAGTGCAAGTACTTTGAAGATTGGTTTTATTTTGTCCTCTACAGATGATGACAAGCCTACCCTTAGCAAAAAGTAATAGTTGAAATTAATTTTATTACGTATGCTTGAGTAAAAGTATAGCAAGAATACAGAACATGTATTAGTAGTGTACTAGAAAGCATACAAATTCTATACTTCTATACTTTTATAAAAGTATATTTTAAATATACATTGTACGGTAATTTTGGCTTACAAAACTATAATTTATAAACGCTATACTTATTAATATAAGTCAAGTATACTGCCTCAGCTTCAGGATAAAATAAGTATACTCATAGAACTCTTGAATAAATTAATTTTGCTAAGTGTACAATAAGCCTAAATACAAAAAGTATTAACAGAAGACTATTTCAAGACAAAAATAAACTGTTTATTCTGGTTTGAACAAAGCTTTAAGTCTGCAGCACATTTCAGTTAAACTCCTACATTATGAACACAAAGCACTCCGGATTTGCCTCAACTGTTTTTGCCCTCTAGGCTTGCCGTATTTAGATTACGCAGTACAGCCCCGGAGCAGAAAAAGAACCAAGCTCTCTTCAAATAAACATAGAAAATAACCAGTTCCCCTTGAAACAAACTCACCAAGGGAACATAAAACGAACTGAGTCGCCTTACTGCCGGTCCAATTTTTAACCATTTCTAGAGGACTGAGTTTGGTTCCTTTAAATAGGACTATATGTAAAAAACCCTTAAAGAACGTATCAAAACAGTCTCCTGCTTTCATGTATACAAAAACGTGCATTAAGATTGTTTGCTGTGGACTTGCACTAGCATTAGCAACTTTGTGTACTTAGCACTGTGATGTGTCCTCAGATGTTTAATCGAACTGCTAGTGTTAAATGATTTTGTTTCCGCCCCTCAACACTGTGGCAGTACAGATTTACTAGTCTGCCTTACTCCTCACATCTTTTATTTTTAAATATTTCCAAAACTCATAGCTTGGGGATAGAATATCTGACGTTTATAGCTTGTTGTCTCCCCCTACATATTGAAACCTGGCAGGACAATAAATCACATCCACCCAGTGTGATCAATTGATGTAGTGAAATAGGAAATATGTAGTGGTATTCACATACGAATACAAGTATGAGTATTTTAACAAAGGTTTGCTTCTGGCTAACTGAAGTCTAGATGATAGATGATGACTCAAATATGAGGTAGCATAATGAAGCAACTGGTGCTGAAACGCTCCATGGGGTTCCGATGTGTAGGGTTCTAAGCTAATTTGGTGTTAAAGTGAAGTAATCCCTTGAAGCCACGGATGAACAAAGCACATCACACAGTGTGAACAATGTGAAATTTTTTCTCTGCAGTTAACACATTCATCGAGAGAAGAAGCCACCAACGTGGGCATCTGAGGAGCAGTGGTACAAGGTACATTGCTCAAGGGTACCTCAGTGGGGCCACTGAGAGTCCTGGGATTCAACCCCCTGACTGTCAGATCACAGGGGCAACTCCCTAACTACTAGGTCATCAGCTGCTTAGCAAGCAGGCAGCAGTCCTGAACAGTGCTACTCATCCAACTGTATCCACTGGTACAGTAATTCAGTCAGAAGGCCAGCCCTTACAAAAAATAACTGCAATCAGTGGTGTTCCAGCAACTAATCAGCACCCCTCTAGGCAACTGTCTAGGCTGCCTGTGCCTAAAAACACTACTGTCTGCAATCGCAATGAAATTAACTACAATTAGACTTCAGTTTTCATTCATTTTCTGAGTCTTATCCTAAACAGGGCAACAGGAAACTCTAAGAGCACTGTTTCGGCAGAGAAACACCCTGGTCAGGTTACTAGTCACTGTGAAGTCACACCAACAAACCAAGGGGCAATTAATTGTTAATTTTTTCCCAACATAAATTTTTTGTACAGTTAAAAAAAAATTTTTTTATATATTCACTGTATTGTCAAGGAAATTTTTATTTTTTGAGCAAAAGATTAGATAAACTTGCTTACATAAATGTAGACATTATAAACTGGAACAAATATATAGCATTCTTGCTAAGCTAGCAATAGCACATTTAGTAGACCAATTTAGCCAATTTAGCCGCACACCACATTCGTGTCCTGGTTCATACTAGCTGACGATATATTCTCATTTACAGAATGAAGACTTACATCTGAGAGCCAAGTGACTGGTGTTAGAGTGACAGCCGAAATGAAACATATTCTGTGCTGTGTGTAGCTTAACTGCTACGGAGTCACCGTCCTGCATAGTGCCACTTATCTGTGAACTCCCACACCACCAATCTGTTAGCACTTCTAAAATGCAAATGAGAGAAATGTTGTTAGTTTCCTAGATAAATGTGTAATTTAAATTTGACATGTTTTGTTGAGTGGACATTATCACTTTTTTTTAAATACAAGTGTTACCATGACTGTCTGCACATGTGTAGTACCACAGTCTTGCAATTCATTAACTTAGTCACTTATTTGTGCTATATCATAAACAAAAAATAATGATTTAATTAAATATACACTGTGCACCGAAATAGCATGTATAAGGACATTTGAGTGTCACTGCTATAAGCTAATAATCAAACATTTCGTTGTCTTCATTGTTTTAGCCAATTTGGTACGCATCCTTGATTTACAAAAAAAACCTTACGAAATCTTTATTTCTTTAGCTATGATGTCTGCTTCTTTTGTAAGTAATTGTACAATATATGAAAGTACAAGGTACATTTTATTTAAACATACAGTTCTGGAAAAAATAACGAGACCTTGTTCACTATTAAACAAATTGGCAACAATCAACTTTGTCGCACTTCTAGTAGTCAGATCTGGTCACATTGCAAAAGGAGAGTGCTGATTACAGCAGTGTATGTGGCTATGTAAAATGGATGTAAAATCTAAGACCAAATTTGTTCAAAAATCTTTTACGGCTCGTTAACTGCTGTCAGTGTCCATGCATGGCTTGACATTTGGAGTAACACAAAAAAGAAATAATACAATGGTTTGGTTCCAGGGATGGAATAATATTATTTGCAGATTGTGAATATTTAATGAGATACATATTAAGATTACATCTGATTGTGCAACAAGAAAAAGATACATGATGTGTGTTCTATGCAAACACCACAATATTAGAAACACTTCTTTCCTGTAATTGATTTATATGCTAAAAAAAACATAGGAACACTTACAGAAGTGAACCCACAAGAGTTTGGTGAGTTATTTTGGCAATAGACTGAGATATTGTGGCAATAGACAGAGTGATATTTTGTTTGCTTGAATATTTGAATGTATTTTTACAGAGATTTCAGAGTAGCTACGTAGTTTAACGAGTAATATGTAAATGTTGATGGCAAGAACTTAGCTCTGCGGTTTGGAAATTTGAATTTATTTTGATGGATTATCATGACAACCCTAAATCAATTTCAATAGAAACCTGGACCGTGAAGTAAAACTGCAGAATGCTCCTCTTATTTATGCACATTTGAGAAAGCAAGTGCTCCACATTCCTCTGGAATTCGAATCTGCCCATGCACAGTGCAGTTCCTCTTGAAACCAACGGCCAGCTTGCTGCTTATCTACATCAAACATCCAATGCCTATAGCACTCCACAGCAGCAGTTTCAAATGAATCTTGCAAATTCTTTGTAGTGAACACAGACACCCAAGAGACGCCTCTGCGACATTTCAGTGCATGTGGTTCACAAACGCAAACCTTTCACTAGTGATGCTGTGAAATATAGATATAAATCAATCTGATTTTATAGACGGTTCCTTCAATGGCTTGTGAATTATTCACAAAGAATCCCTTTATCCTATTTTGTCTTAATAATCCAGAATGGGACTCCTTTGTGGGTTCACTCGGAGACCCAGAGCAGTTAGCACTTTCTCCCAGCTGGAAGAGGGAACGATCATTCCGCCAACATCAGATCTTTTGCAGACTGCAAACCCAACAGGACTGCAGAGTGTGGAGCTGCAGACTTCAGGCAGTGCAGCCTGGGCCCAAGAGATGCTCCAAATTTCCACTCCAGCTTTTCTCCCACTGACCATCTGTGTTAAAAGGGGGAATGATGAATACTCCAAGATAACTGCTTCACTACAGCTAAATTAAGATTCTACATGATTTGCCACAACAGACTGAGTACAAAAACTCTAAACTAGTTTAAAGCTTATCATCCCCCACCGCTATCTTTTGATGTGCAACTCCAGTCGGGATCTTCACTCTGAAGTGTGTCGAAGAGCTTAACCAACTCAGCATAAGCCTGTACATGATATGAGCCCATCCAGGTATACGGCTTTGGCCAGACTCAGCAGCTACCTGCCAAACAACAGAAGGAGCCGATCCGACCCAGCACAGCACTGCTGTCTGCACATGCAAAGGAGATTCAAACCGTGTCCACGCCTATAGGGGTATTTCTGAAACTGTGGTGTTATCTCCAGTCCTCATGACAACACAGTCTCAAGCTCTGAAGTCAGGGGTTTGGTGAAACTCCCGGTTGGAGATTTGCAGAAAGCCTTCCACACATTTGATGTTCATGTTCAGCATACATGTTCTGTCTAATTCTGCCTGTGTCATGTGCAAAACTGGCACATGAGTCTAAACACTCGTGTGTGGTGTGCTTGGTGACAATTATTTTCTCCCTCATCCTATGGAGGGTACTGGCTTTTGATGAATGGATTCAAAGATTCAAGATTCAAAGCGTTTATTGTCAAGTGTACAAAGAAATCGTCTCTCTCTGTGCAATTAAATCCTTTTTTTGCCGTCCACAGGCAAATGCCAAGTTAAAGTAAATAGTAAAGATAAAAATTAAAGATTACGACTAACATTAAAAATATATAAATACTAAAAGATTTTAAGAAAAACAATAGTAATAATACAATAAAATAAAGGATAAGTAAATACTAAGTGTGTGCTGATGTGAAACAAATATAAATTGTGCAATTAGAGTGAAAAAAAAAAAAGTGTGAGGTAGGTCAGCTGTTCAGGAGTCTGATGGCAGTGGGGAAGAAGGAGTTTTTGAGTCGGGAG
>JBBKCR010000001.1:14620045-14632527 GCA_037577295.1 Ladigesia roloffi
CTCTGTAAAGCTGCTTTGTGACAACCTTGTTGTAAAAAGCGCTATAGAAATAAAATTGAATTGAATTGAATTGAAAAGTCCCTGTTGGTAAAATGGTCAGGCATCCCAATACACTGTCTACATAGTGTATGATAATAATGCACAAACTACATTACTGTATTCATGATAGTGCTAGAAGAACGTTCTGCTGTTCATAAATTGTCATTTTGTGAGGTTTTGGTATGACATGTGGTCGTACTGGAATCCACCCTCAATGTGAAGCACAAACCAAGTATTGGCTCACTTCTCATTTTGAGCCACAGTGAGACATTACCCAAGAGAAAACACACACTGATGTCAGCCATATTGGCTATCGGCAAATAGATCTAGGCGAATGAATAAATATTATGAACTAAACCAGTCGTGAAGTGAGTGGGACAAAATGAATGGTGTCTGCAAACTGACCGCTTGCCTGCTAACAGGGAAAGAGAGGGTGCGTTTTAAAAAGCTATCATTCTTTTTGAAACTGACTCTTGTCCGTTAGTGTTTATCTCAAGCATTTCATACAGGCTGGAAGCTGAATGAGCTTGTGTGGTCTCTCAAACAGTGCAACAGCTCAGTTTTCATATACAGTGTACAAAAAAACCTTAATTTAATCTTCACAGCTGGTGACCGCTGGTTCTGCTGGTGAATAAAACGATCCAAATTTCATGTACTACAAGGAAAGTAGTGACCGATGAGTTTTGCCCAGCAATCCCCAACATTTTTTGGCTTGACAGACCGGTTTTATGTAAAACAGTATTTTCACGGACCAGTAAAGATACGATTAAAAACAAAGTCTGTTTGTTTTTTACTCATGGTATCACATGGTATTGTAAATGCAAACATTATGTCTGCACCCACAGCTGGTTAAGGCCTGAATATGATCTATAAGCTGATTAACATCTGGCTCAACAGGTGAGGTCAAATGAGGGAAAGGAAACTTTATTCAGGCATTTAAATCTCACACTCTTTTAAATGAAAACTACACACCAAAATCACTGCTTTCCTTTTTAAGAGCAACCATTAGCCCACATCTACCCAGCAACCAATGGCATGAGAAATCTGGATTGTTAACCACATACTTTAAACACAGTAAGTTGGTAAATTTTATTTTTAAAGCATACTGAACTGGACAGACTCTAAAAATAATTGGATTGATTTACCCCACACTGGGTTCTACCAGTCTTTCTACCGGGGCTTTCTTCTAGAGGCCTTGAAAGGTTGCCTCAGAAGCTGAATTTCTTTTTCTTCTGTGGCATCACCCAAAGGATCCTTTCTGACACAAATGTGTCAATTTTTAAATGTGTGTCAGAAATAAAATATAAAAATGTAGTTTTAAAAAAATTGAAGTTACTCATACAGCGTAGTTCCTCTTTGGTAGTGATGCATTTCCTTTCCTAAGTATTTGCATTGATAACACTTTTGTTAAAAAAATGTATTATTTATTTATTTATTAACATTTTCAACATTAACATTTTGTTACAAATACCATTTTTGTGTTTTTGGATCAGTTTGAGGTGGAATGGTCACTACAAAACCAAACCCATTAATTTTACCCCTTAAAATAACCTTAATTTGTACCTTAATTTCCAAGAAAGTAAGGAAAATTAAGTGGAAAAGTGCACAGATTAAGTCTGATTAAGGGGTCATTTTTTAAAATTGGCCCTTAAATAACTAAGCCTCCTGAAGAAAATGTCACATGTTTAGAATTAAGGGGTTTTACACTCATACCTTAAATCATATTTAGGTCAAATTAAGGGTAAAATTTACAAATTAATGGCCACTTAATTCAAATTCAGGTGTTTGGCATATTTTCAGGGGTAAATTAAGGTGGAGTTAAGCATATTTGAAGTACATTGTGTTTCATAGTGGGTGTATTGACCCCGTGGTGGGCGGGCTGAGAGCCCAGTGGCCCCGGGAGAGGCTCGGAGGAACCACAACCCTAGTGAGGAATGAGCACTTACAGAAGTGAGTGAGTAAGTTGACAGAAAATATCATTTTTAGAAATTTGAGGTTTATCTTTTTAGTCTTTAGTTTATTTCTAAAGCCCTTTACAGCAGTTGTTTCACTACACCGAAGTGCTGTACAAGATTTCATAAATGATTATTTCAGATTTAATAAATGAGTAGACCTTCCAAATAAACTTTTATACTGCCTGTTGCTGAAAGAGTTCCACTGCAGTTCTGTAAGAGTTTTACTTAAGTTGCTTAGGTAACGACACTTTCACTTAAGTTTGACTTCTGCTGCTCTTTGCTGAGCAGTACGACTGGAGATGACTGGCTAACAAATAACAGGGGATAAAGTGTACCGTTACGGTTGATCTTTTGCTGAACTTCAATAAGAGGCCAGGAGCGGATTGCGAAAGCCTCGTTTTTCCCCTCGGCACGCATGAAATATCGTTGTGCAATTCATTCATGTACGTTTATGAACGCTCCAGGCATCGGGACAAATCCACACATGCAGTCAGAAGGAGGCCCTGAAAAACAGGGCTGAGTGGAAGAGTGGAGCCGCCATCTGCCCGACACGCCCTCTTTCCTAAAGGGAGGAGGGGGAGGGGGGGGAGGTTGTTGGTTCTGAGGCACATGTGGGAAGTTGAGGTGCTGTGTGAGAATCACAAAGACGGCCATTCAGCTCGGAGAGCATTTGAAACCAGTTGCAGCCGAGCTCACCCAAACCGCCCCCCACCCCACCCAAACGTCTGCCTCCAACTTCCTGTTCTCTCCATCTGTAGGCTCACTTCCTCCCAGCCTGCTCCGCCACCCCAAAACTGCTCGCCATCTGACAGACTCAGAACCGCTCTCGGCTCAAGCCTCGCCTTCTCGGCTCCAGTGCGTGTTTGCTTGTCATACATAATGAATACACACTTATACATAATACATGTTTATGAACTGGATTTCATTCCGAGTCTCATTAAATGTTCACACATTGTAAAGAGACGCTGGTGTTTTCAAACAGGAAATAAAGAAATCACTGGTTCTGTTATGACAGGAATCTTCTCAGCATGTTCTAACCATACTGTCGTGTATGTTACTGTCACTCCATCATAACATTACCTGAGAAGAAGAAATGTTCTCAACTTCTAATGTAAATGAACGTGATGAGATTTCATCCCCAGTATAGCCCATTGGCACCATTGGCAAGAAAAGACAATAACGTCACAGAAAGGAACGTCTTTGTGGTTTACCGGTTCAATCTCAAGCTGGAGATGAGAGAACGTTTATTTCAACCACATCTGTCTTGTGCAATACCCAATTGCCAACTAAACAGTAATTAGTCTCTTATTAGGCCCGAGGAGAATGCAGAGCAATTCTCCAGTGTTCCAGGTTATTTAGGACTCTGCCCAGCTCAGACCAGAGGGTTTTTTTTAAATAACGTTTAGGTCAGGAGACAGGAATGACCATGTCAAATGCTTGCACCAATTTCGTATGGGTTTGAACATGTGTTTTGGATCACTGTCCTGCTAGAAGATCCAGGCATGACCCAGTTTTCGTTTTCTGGCGCACATGATCTTTTTTTGCTTAGACTAAATGTTTATCTGATCATTTCCCCCCCAGTGACCTGGTTATTGATCACAGTTTATGTGTGGAGCAAGAGAGGGGGGTGGTTGTGAGGAACTAAGGCTTTGGACTTCTTAGACATGTCTATGTCTACCATTCGTTCTGAGCACCAAGAGGGGAGGAGATGTACAGACTGGCTCGTAAAGTACACAGAGAGACGTCACGAAGAGGCATTGCGCAGTCGAGCAGACCTAATAGACCAAACAGACCAAACTCCATGGAAACACCCCGCTTCATTCCAGCGGAATCGGCCAATCGGCACTATTTTCTAGAAACTATTTAACGGTGCCATTTTTTTGAATAGGCCTCCATAATTTCTTCCCCATTTTGGAACTGTCCTGGAGATTTTGGAGGGCAGCGATGAATTGCATCCCCTCATTTATTCAGTTGTTCTTGAGGCTCGAGGCGGAACATGCAAACCTTTTAAACCCCTTGAACCCAAGACGTATAATCAAGTAAATCATTTTAAGACTCACTCAGCAATGACTGTGAAGTACTCAGTAACTCCAGTGAGTTATGTATTTATGAGAATACGTTACTAAACCATATGGCGCCTTAAAGAAGGCCAGCCTGTAGTGATGACATGACAGTCCATTGCCAGTTATCTATGGTCAGTCCCATGACCTCCCAGCACATCATAGTCTTCTATTATTACGGGAACACGTTTCAACATACGTGTGTGTGCCTGGAAGCAAGCCGCGCTGTACCTCCCGACGCCATGCAAGAAGGAAATGAATAAGCATGAGCAGTTTCTACAGTAATGACCTCTAGCCATTAGAGTAGTATGACAGCATGAGGAGTTAACAGTACACCTCGAAGGATGACCTTTTATAACAATCAGCTTTAACACCCACCATGAATGACATGAAACCCCATGTGGAATTCTGTCTAAGTAACTAAAGGACAAGGCTCATGTGAGCGTTCATGTGTCGGTGTAGATGTGTATGTAGGCCGGGCTTCCTCTTTCATGGGCTATTGGCATGTACGCGCTTACAGGAGGAAATGAAGCAAGCGGGAAAGGAAGTGAAACTGGTCAGTTGCATGTTCACAGCTGCTATTCTGGCCAGACAGGCACTAAAGTGAGAACTTTTTCACAGAGGCTGAGATGGATTGCTGATGTTTGTCGCATGACCGCAAGGCAGTGTCCCTTTAAACTCTACGAAAAACCATTTCTGAATACAAATCTCATTTGATGTTCATATAGCACTACAGCAGTTAGTCACTGAACCCATGTTTCATTATGCAACCCTGTCACAAGTCATTTAAAGTAACTGCCGTGTCTGTCAAAACTCTGAATGCACTTGCTAGAACCTTGTAGTGTAATAACTCAAAACGTCAAATGGCACGCCGCAAAGTCAAGAATTAAACATGAGGCACTGGGTTTCCAAAGATTTTTCGAAACAAAAGGATTTCCCACCAAAATTGAATCCAAGCTCAGGTTCAATACATGTCTGGGAAACCAACACAAAATAAAAAGTTAAAGCAAGCTGCAATTGCTGCTAAAACGTCTTCCAAAAGTTCCTCTTTGCTTAATACTACTTAAAATAAACAAGAGGCACTGATAAACAAGCCCCAGTGTGTATTCCCAGATACATTATTCACTTTGAAACACAAACAATCACGGAAAATTCCCTGCCATTTTTTCTTTTCTGGCAATGTACTAGCATTCCTGTTCGAGTTGGGCTCAAAAAGTGTTTCTAAATGTGCTTTCCTCCTTCACATTAAGAAAAAAGTAACACGTTACCCAGTATCTCACAAAAGCAGGATATTGGTTTCTTTGAAGGATCTGGTTTCTTTGAAGGACATTTGCTTTCGGCTTCTGCTCATGATCCTACTGCCCTCTAGTGGTAAACGAACTGCACTGCTTCTTCCCGGTTCTTTCGTCTAACTAGAAAACAAGCAACCAAAATAAGGAACACCACAAAGTCATTAGAGTGTTGACCTGGAGATTGTGTATATTGTGTATGTAAATCTGAAAAAAATCTGAAAAATGTGCCGAACCTTTCCTAAATGCACCACTGAAAATGCATCAAACACCTTATTTTGAATTAAGCGTCTGTTAACTTATGTAAAAAAAAACCTTAATTTTACCTTGAAATTAAATTTAAGCTGTTAAAATGGGACGATCTATTATTTGTGGGGCAAATTTTGAACTTTATCCCTTAATTCTCTGTATGGAAAATTAAGGCCAAACTGAAAGTAGTTTTATGGCGTAAATGTATGTAGTTCAGTTTCATAATGACTCTTGAATATGTCAAAATATTGCATATTTACACAACCTATATACTTTTTTCAATGTGTCTTTACAGGGACTTCTATTTATTCCTTGGACCACTTGTTTGGTACAGTAGCAAAGTTCAAGGTCCACATATCGGCCTCCGTTCCCCAGCTCCCTCTGTGAGAGATTCCATTGTGTGTGAGAGGCAGGAGAGCATATGTTTGACCCACAGTGCCGGTGAATGTGGCCATCTGCTCAGGATTCCACATGATCCGGGCCCTGTGTGAGAATGTGCCTGCCTTTGTACAAACTCACTAGGCGATGTGGGAGAATCTTCCTTGCACACAATGGAGAACAGTAAGGCACTTTAACCCTTTCCCTGGCCCCATTTCTCAAAGGACGAGTCCAATAGATTTCTCATACAAAAAAAAAAAAACACACTCACTCTGTGTATACTGTGTGATTGTTACAATGGGATTGTAAATAGTTATAAGCAGTTTAAAATGATTTGGATTTAGATATACAAAATGTACACTGTGTGGACAAAAGTATTGGGACACCTGACGGTTACATTAAAGGCGATTTTAAGGACACTGCTTTCAAATACATAGACTTCAGTACGAAGACCCCCCTCACACACACACACACACACACAAAATTGTGAATGACACGTACACCAATCATTCGCAATTAGAGTCAAGCTGTGACGGCTAGTCAGCTGAGTCAGAGCAGAATGGCAGGTCTTGTGGCTAGTACCTAGCAAAAGTAGTCAACAGAGAGACAACCAGCGCACCAGCAACAGGGCCACGAAATGGAACACATTTCTTTTTCGTGGAAACTAGTCATTTCTCATCTCCCAGGTGTGCCTTTCGTTTAGATACACTACCAGTCAAAAGTTTTCGTACACTCCAATTTTTCCATTTTTAATTGAAATTCTGTATCATTCATTCAGAAGAAAAGTTCTTCCCAACCATGTTGCAGTAGTATCCATAAGTATGCGCCGCATACAGGTTAGTTTGCTTAGACTTTTCCGTCCAGTTCATCCTTATGCAGCTAGATAGGGTTTAAGATTGAAGACGCCATGTTTTCCTAGACACATACCAGTGATCCTGCAATTATTTCCCACTTCTGAGTCATTTCACAATTTTTAAACCCCTCACGGTTCAGCACTGTCCTTTGTACCATGTCATGCTATTCACTGGACTTCAACTGTTAGCATTTTTATTTTAAAAAGCTTGAAACACTGGGGTGTTCTAAAACTTTTGACCGGTAGTGTATGTAAATGCCCTGCAGTTAGGCCATGCATCAGCAAACACTTAATGCAGTGAAGAGAGGTGGGAGGGAAAGCAAACTTAAAATGAAACAATAGCTCCATCATTTCCATACCAGATTAGATCAGCCAACCCTGCAACCCTCCCCCCACCTCGCTTAAGAATAACAAAAGGCGTGCACAATCCACCTCACAGAAGGGTGTCATGCGGCCTCAGAGCCATACCAACACTGGGATATGTCCATGACTCAACAGAGACTTGGTGATGAAACAATACAACAAAACTGCACATAATGCAATAATTCAATTACAGCTCAAGATGACTATATACAGATATTTTCAATTTTACAGCCCACCCACAAACATTTAGATGAAAAAAAAATGCTCATACTGACGTTGTTTACATGACATTTTTTAACAGCAAAATCCATCAGTCTCAAAATAAGGCACAGATATCTAGACTGTTTTTAAAAAGGTTTATTTTCAGTACAAAAAACATCGTAGAGGGAAAAAAAAAAATCAATATATTAAACTTAATACAAAACATTATGAAACTTGTTTTCTATAAATACAATAAAATAAATAAAAAAAGTCACATTGCTAGATTCTCCACCAACACTATCATGTAACATGGAAGCCTGAAAGGGCATCAGATACAAAAAAGGTACCCATCATTAGAACCATCTAGGCTACGAAATGATCAGGGGGAGAGAGGGGGGAGGGGGAGGTAAAGTCTCAGACAAACCAGCCTAATAAATGTTACAATATCACAAGATCTAAGAGGCCAAGAAAACCTATAGAATACCCAGATATCTAGATGGCAATCCTGGAAGCCAGCTAATGATTGATCACTAACCTTAAGTCTGGAAACAAACCAAACAAACATTAAATCAGAAAGAACATTTCTTAGGTCCAATAATATTGTTTCTTAACAGTACATGAACTTTTGTGAACATTTCCTAAACCCAGCAGCCCGTAGAAGAAACCTGTCTGGAAATGGTTGTGTAAGAGAATGATCTCCGTCTCGATACATAAGACAACACTGACGTCATAGAACACGGGTGTGAACGCTCTAGAATTGGTCGTAACTTCTCTTTGGTTTCTTTTCTTTCTTTTTTTATATACTTCTTTTGAATGATGACTGCTTAAATACTGTATCACTCCAAAAATCTACATAAAGGTTCATTTTTCCAACCAACCAAAGGCCCAGGCTGGGCCCAACTAGCCAAATCACTCCTCCTTTGTAAGTCACTTAAGGAATATCACACTGATCGGTCTACTTAAAAGCATAACCAAAACAAATTTTCTTTGCCTCGTTGATACTTTCAAATCTTTGCAGTCTACTGAATACAAAAGAGCTATTACTTAAAAATTAGCTACCAATGTCAAGTATTTTCCCATTTAGTATACCACAGTATACAGTTCAGTCCTCATGAGGGTATTTGGATCCTACAAGAAGAAGCTTGCACTGCTGCTGCCCTCGCTGCAGAAGCAGTCATCAGGCACCGAGAGCTGGCTGAAGATGGGAAGCCTCCTGCCCATGCCTTCAAAAGTGGATGAGGACTCTGAGCCACTCAGGCTGCTGGCTGAACTGCTGCAACCACCTTCATGGTCAGAAAGTGAGGTGAGGGACAGGCTCCTGGAGCCAATGGAGATCCCACTGGTCGTACTCTGCCCGGGACACCCCTCTGGCTGACTGGGTGCCATCTGGGAGGGCGACGTGGTGGGGGTCAGTTCTCCAAGGGAGCACCCAGAGTCAGGTGAAGGCAAAAACTGAGGCATGGACTCCCAAGCTTGGTCTATGCTAGAACTTGGGCTCAACTCAGGGAAGGCCAGATTCAGAAGACCAGAAATTGTGGCCGAGGCTGGGGCCGAAGCCAAGGAGGCTGAAGGCGCCCGGAGAAATGAGGACTGCGCAAGTGGAGGCTCCAAGGGCCGGAAGGTAGATGGAAAGCCAGGGCAGCTGAAGCTCTGTTTAAGAGGGGGCGGGCGCTGGGCACCCAGGACAGAGGCCCGAGGCTGGATGGGCACATCGTCATCCTCATTGTTGTGCACAAAGTGGCAGCGGATGCCGTAAGGGCAGAAGCCGATGGAGTGGAAGGTGCGGCACGGCTCAGTTTTATATTTGGGGTGTCGACTGATGCCCCGCAGCTCTTCTATGCCATGGGCGAACTGACATTTACTGCCATACTTGCACACACCCCTTTCAGTGAAGGTGCGACACAGTTCAGTCTTGTAGCGGGACGAGGTACAGGCAGCAGCAGAAAGCGTGGAAGTGGAGGAGGGGAGGGACAGTGTGCTCGACATAGTCTTTTCCAGACTGGGCTCACGGGATGCCCACCCCAGCCCTCCTGTGTCTCCTTCCACCATGCTGATGGCCCGCTCAGACCAGAAACCCATCTTGTTCCACCTCGACGGCAGCGTGTCTTTGTGTTGATCCCAGTTGTGTGACGTTTCTGACCTAGACTCTGAGACTGTCCCAGAAGTAGTAAAGCAGGGGTTTTTATACCCAGCTGTCGAGGCAGAGAACACAGACTTTGGTTGCTCTCTCATATCGAGAGTCAAAAGTTGCTGCAGACAAAACAGGAAAAAAGGACAGTTAGAGAACATGAAGCTGACAGATGGGTTTATAAAAAAACTGAATCCACTAAAGGGGATTCCCTCACTTGGTGCATAAATTAAACAGGATGGGGAAAGTGTTATTATGATTGGTCAACTGTAAAAGGCGTTGTTAATAAGGGACTGAGAGTCCAATTTTTCTGGGGTGGTGATATCCAATAAAAAAAACCTCAAAGCTAAATCTTAGAAAGCTCATAAAAGCAGTGCATGATGCTTTAAAATGTTTGGGACTATTTTAAATTTCAGCACAAACATGCAAAATAAGAAAAATGGTAACTCCAGTTTAGCAGAGGGGACCATCGGTTCCTCCAACACAAACAGCACTCACACTTTTTTTTTCATTTTCTTATTGATTTCTGACGCTCATAAACAGTCTTTGTTATGAAATAACACTACTTACACTACACAGATTTGTGTACTCAAGTGAGACAAAAGTATAAACGTTGTTCCTTTTAAATAAGACCGCTGAGTCAAAGTTGTTTACTTTCAAACCGTGGCAGGCGATCAAATATTGACACCCTTATCGTAGCAGCCGAAGTTCAAACGACTCAAATCTTCCACTTTTCACATCTCCGGCTAATCCTTATGATTTGATAAAACGCTAGATGATTGCTCGTCAATTTATAACTTTTAAACCCCAAACAGATCATAATTAATGCTCTGAAAAACTCGTGGCCCACTGCACAGCTAGTTGCGAGCTGTAGCCAGAGAAGCGCCGATAGCTGTATTGAAATTAGCCTCGTTGCTAGCGAGGATGCGTGTTCCCAATTTTTGGATCCTTGGAAAGTTACACAACTGGAAAAACATCATATTTAGACAACACCCACTTGTAATTAATACTTAAGATAATCCAGAGAGTTATATTGTTAGCTTAAAGCCGCAGTTTGATAAGTGCATACTAGTTACAGCCCATAAATAACCAACAGTTTTTGTTGTTTTTGGATTCTTTACCTTGCATAAAGCCTCATCCACATCGATGAACGGGTTAAGAGCGTACGACGGCATGCTGAACCGCACCAGAGGACGATGCCTTCGCCAGCTCAGTGCTCGGTGGGCTTCTTCCAAACTTCTCTCCTGGACTGGAAAAGTTGTAGGCTGAGCCACGTGTGGTTTTTGAAGCGGCCCCACAGTCACACCCCCACCCTCTCTTTGCACCCACGCCCACCGGCCGTGACGTCCCACACCGTGACGCCCTGGAGCGTACGTTATACTAGACAAAAATATTGGGACACTAATTCAATTCAGATGGAACTTAACTGCCAGTAAATTGCAATATTAACTACTGTCATGTGTGTGCGCTGCTTCATTGTGCCTTTTAAATTACTCAAATAATGTTATTTGTATTTAATTTAATTGAAATGAATTTAATTGAATATTTCTTCAGCATACTAAGGCAACTCCTTGCTTCTGGGGAAGGCCCTTTTCTATTCCAGTGTAGAAGAACCCCATCTTACACCTCTGCGATGTGCTGGAACAGAGGCTGTGAGCCAGGCCTTTTTGTCCCACTTCAGAAGAAATGAATGGACAAAATTTCCCACAGAAAGACTACAAAACGTCGTGGTAATCCTTCCAAGAAGATTGGAAACTGTTATAGTTGCAAAGGGTGGACCAACTGCATATTGAAACCTATGTATTTGAATATAATGTCATTAAAGTCCCATTTGGTGTAATGGTGAGACATCATAATATTTTATCCATTTGGGCATGGTCAAAATCAACAGAGAGTAGTATGATGTTTGCCCTTTTAGGAGTCATATTGCCTCATTATGTCATGTACTGCTGTAAGGCTGGTTAACTTACAGAAAATAGAATTCACTTCAACCGGGTGAGTTCAGAAGTAATTTGAAGCAAGCACTTTGAATTACGCTCAGCTTTCCCTGAAAAATTACTTTTTTAATGTAAAGTTCTTCTTTTGAAAGAATCTTCTAACAAGCATTCTTTGTAATAGAAATATACCAGTGTTTCCTTAACACTGGGGCAGCTGTTGATTATGGAGCTGCTCCTGTGAACCGAAGGTTGTGGGTTTGAATGATCGGAATGCTAGGGGTACCACAGAAGTAGCCATAGCAAGGTACCATCCCCACACACTGCACCCGGGTGCCGCATCGGTTGCTGCTCTCTGCTTCACTTGGTGAATATATTAAATGCAGAGAAATAATTTCACATTGTTCACACTAGTTGCTGGCGTTTAGTGTGTTTATGTGTGACCACGCGGCTCTCTTACTTACTTTCTTTACTCACCTAGTGGCCCAGAGTGGCTGAATCCACCCAACTTTGTATGCTGGGAGGACTATTGCTACAGCACTGGTTGATATTGCATTGCTATTCGCCTCCTCTTATCATCTTCTCCCTAAAACATGACACCCAGGGAGACGGAGATTTGCTGTACTGTCTTTGGAATCAAAGAATTTCCCTTAAGGAGCCTTACCACCCCGGCGCTGTCTAAACCAGAGCCGACAAACCCCAGAGGGCCTTTGATATGACCCTGAGGAGGTGTTGAAAGTTGCACCAACAGGTTAAGGTGCTAACATTAAAGGCATTTTATATGCCCTGTCAAGACAAGGACAATGTAATCCCACTGTGATAAGAGACAGAGCTGGTTGTTAGCCAGGCTAGAGGAGACTTGATGGTGTAACAGTTGTTAAAAATTAAAGGACCCAGTCCTTCTTTCAGCAGTGTGATTCTACTGGCTATTTTTTTTTCAAATGTAGGTCCTGCAAACACAACTGCCATCATTTAAAGAGAACCGGTCCAGTCCTGGCTGAAAGACGAGCTGCAACTGAATCCCCCCCCCCCC
>JBBKCR010000001.1:14638667-14657202 GCA_037577295.1 Ladigesia roloffi
TATAAGGAAAATGTATTAAGCTTAGTTTAAAATTTGGTTTTTAGGGTGCATATTTAAGGCTGACAATATAAAAATGGATATTTTTGGCATTTTTTGTCAAATCACGAATTTGAAGGAAATGTATTAAGCTAAAATTTACATGTTTAGGCCTTTTTTGTCAAATCACAAATGTGCGTTTTTTTACAATTTGCACATGCTCTTGGAACTTAACCCCCGAAAATTTTGGGGGTTACTGTACTTTCATTTTCAGCTTTCTCAGCATACCAGTGCCAATGACTTCGAAGAGTAGCATGTCTTGTGTGTGTGTGTGTGTGTGTGTGTGTGCCTTTGTGTATGAGTGTGTGTGAATGTGTGTTGTGTGCTGTAAAATGTGTATCAGATACAGCAGTGGTGCTGGAGATTTATAGATTTTAAACAAATACTCCATGGGAGTTTAATCAGTCAGTTTCCGTTTGATATTTTTGGTTGATGTACTAATCTGATGTGTGTCTGTGCAGCACACAAACACAGAATGGATCACACTTGTAACAATACTGGTTAGGAGGTTTCCAAAGACATCTGAAGTTAATATTTGAAGTATTAATATACATATTGGCCAAGATATTTTAGATATTAGTAAACTGGTACTGTTTATTCCGGTTTATACAGAGAGGGAAAACATGCATTCATACACTTTTCTTTATTTTGTTCAGGTGTACTTACTTACCTATTTCAAATTTTACATTTACTTATAATGACATCCATGACTATTTTTACATGAGCAAAGCCGGCTGTAAAAATTGTACCCTTTCTTTATTTACAACATTGACAAAATTGTAACTTATCAAATAAAATATCACTGGGGTGGGCTGGCTCCCTGCCTAGGGTCAGTCCCTGCCATGCACCAGTAAACCGCAGGAGCCTAGTAAGGATTATGCGGTTACAGAAATTGAGAAAATGAAGAAAAAGTATCATTAATTTTTCAGCTTCCTTGTTGTGGCTGTCAGGTTTTGATTGAATATTGGCAGGGGCCTGGCAGACACAATGATACTACATGTCTGAACAAGTTGTCCAGGGCTAATGGATGAAAAACAGCCTTACAACATAACAGATCCACCACCATAAGGTATTTTTCTGCACGGCTTCAAACTTATTTTCATTCCAACAGACCACAGACCATGAAGCCACTAAAAGTTCCAGGATTATCTGGTAAATTGTATATACTAGATTCTAATGGTCCTAAACAGTGGAGGCTTTCTTCTGGCAACCCTCCAACTACTTGATGTGATGTGGATGGTCAACACATGTTCTCTGTCAGACAACTCCTTGACATCTCCATTTGTAACTACTCTCTTAATGATCATTTACTGTTTAGTGGTCATTTCCTGCAGCTCAGCAATCTTTTGTAACATATGACTGACGTATTCTGGTCATTCTCACAGTGACGTAGGTTATGAAGGTCATGCTCTTGGATTCTAAATGTTCGTTTAGTTTTCAATGAGGGTTAAGTCAGGAAGCTGGCTAGGCTATAAAAGCACCTTCACATTTTTTAGAAGCAGTCCTGAGTTACTGTGGCTGTATGTCTGCAGATTAAATTTTCTGGTCAGTGAGGCCTTAAATTCTCCCCCAGTGTCTCCTGGTACATTACTTTTGTTTACTGTATTTCATATTTTCCCAATGATGCGTAATGCCCAGTACAGTTAGTAGAGAAGCTGCAGCATGTCATGTTGATCCTAACTTGAATATGTGTGCATCTGTTTTTCATTTTCAGCAAAAGTATTTCTGATGTCGTGAAGTAACAGAATTGACTGCAGGCTTTTCTCTTTCCTTCCTCAAAATAAGACACCTTAAAGGGACCTGTCTCAGGGTGTGGTTTCTCAGGATGTGGTTTCATGACCTAGATAAAGGTCTTTGCTATGGCTCTGTATCTTCTCTTATTAGAACGTTGTTTAACAAAGTTGCCCATGTCAACTTTAGGAAGCTCCGTCATTACATTTGCAATTTTTATGTTTGCAGCGTTCATTTTTAAATAATTTAATTTTTAAGTATATTTGTTTATGCTTATGAATCATTTTTTTAGATTTGTAAGTACAAACTAAATTTTTATTTGCAATTTGTGCATAAAACCAACAGTCCATGCACATTGGCCATCAGGTCCCGACAGAGGACAGGGGAGCTCCCTCAGATATTTTTTGGGAAGGGTGAGGGACACAGAGGCCTAAGAGGGAGCGGACTTGTGGGACACACACTGGCCACCCTAGCTGTGATAGTGGCCATCATGGAGAGTATCGAAGGGTAGGCGGCCATATTGGGCCTTTTTCTGTTCGTCTGCTGCCTTTCACCCCTCCCCCACCATTTTGTGGGCGCCCTTTGGGCATTCCCGAGTGGAGCTTTATGTGGTGGGTTCCTGTAACATCCCTATTCAGGGACCACCAGTGGCTGCCATCAGACTGGACTGGCAGCTTTTGTTCACTGGGTGTGATTCTCTTTCTTGATCAACTTTAGGAATAAGGGTTCTCAGCCAGTGAGGGGTTAATGAATATTGTATTGAGGTTCCGATGGAGTTTCGGTTTGTGCACTTTAGTATGAGAGAGCTTCTGTTTTAGTCCTGGTTGTCTGTTCACCTTCAAATTACCCTAAGTTGTGTCTGTCTGGGATTCTGGATTTGTTTGAGCTTTGAGAGCTTCTTACTTTCTTGTTTTGTTTATAAATAAAAAACACAGTTGTCATGGGACCTGTGCTTCTTCCTCCCTGAACAGTTTATACATGACTAGTTTATACATGATTATTTCATCAGTTTAAGATGTTAATCAGTGTGCACTAGGAATGCGTTGGCTAAAACTGGTATGTCTGATTTTTATATTGATAAATGATTTCCTAAGACCTTAGTAATGCCTTTTTGTTCCCTGGCCTTCATACTGTATATGAGCCCTCTTCATTGGAATGTATAATAAATGAGATGGTAGCTCTAGTTTACTGATTTATATGTGTCATGTAGTATTTTTTGCAGTATTTTGTTAATTCTCTCATTACTTTTTTTCCAAATTTCAGGAAATGCTTTCCACTGGATCAGAATATTTGCATCAAGCTTTAGACAATTTGGTGTTCTTCAAGGAGGTGAAGATCCTGGTACCACCAAACTGGAATGGAAATTATGACAGAGCAAAAAGGGAAACCTATGATAAGGTACCAAATTTGATTAGATTTATTTTTTTTGTCTGAAGTTATTTTGAAGATAATATTTATTTCAGAAATCCCTGTGTTCCTTAATACTCTTGTTTGTAAGAATAATTTAGAAGCATGTTATGTATTCCATTTATAGGCCGATGTGATCATTGATAAGCCAAACCCTGCATTTGGGGATGAACCATACACTAAACAGATGAAAGGATGTGGAGAAGAGGGCGAACACATTCACTTCACTCCAGACTTCCTCCTAGATGACATTCATGTTAATGCATATGGGCGTAGAGGTGAAACATAAACCAGTTTAATGTCAATTTTCTGAAAAAATAGTAACAAATACAATTTAAACAATGTGGAAACACATGTTTCAAAATGCAAGTACATGTTATGTCATGGATGATCAAGATGCAACAGGGTCTGCAAACATTTAGTTAAATGACAGGGCCTTTTCTGTTCTGAGAATATAACGGTGTACATATTTTCAGGAAAGGTTTTTGTCCATGAATGGGCTCATCTCAGATGGGGGGTTTTCGATGAGTATAATGAGGAACAGCCATTCTACCATGGAGGCTTTAAAGAGGAGGTTCAACCAACAAGGTCATATGAAACTACCTAAGTTAGAATTTCTCACAATTCCAACACAAACATGCATAATGTAATTTTTGTATATTAATGCCAGTTGTTTTTAATATGTAACGCAGATGTATTGGGGAGATATCTGGCCGATTATATGAAGTCATCAAGGGAAAATATCTGCCTTGCCGTTTTGATGAAACTGGACTCCCAACAAAAGGTTTCCGAACAAAGAGCAACAAACAAGTTCCTCAATGATGTACATGCCAAGTCTTGACTCTGTAAGTCAAATGTATAAAAATAGTAAATGTACAGTTTCTAATATATTTTATGTTCTGTAAAATATAAGCAAACGGTCACAAAATTGTGTTGTAGCCATTAGATATTCCAGGAATGGCTTTGAGGCTTTGAGTCATTGTTGCTTGATAGTCATCAGCAGCACAGTCTAACAGGGTCACTATTTCTGCAGGTGACAGGATTTTGTGATGTAGTGAACCACAATTTTGAAGCCCCTAGCGAGCAGAACAAGAAATGTGATCATAAAGCTACACGTACAGTGATTTTTCAAGATTCTGTAGACAGCGACATCCTGAATACGTTAACACCTCTGCAATTCCCACCACCGCCTCCAACATTTAAGGTGATCCAGAGGCGACATCGGGTCGTCTGCCTTATCCTTGATGTCTCTGGAAGCATGCAGGTATGTTTTGATGTATCACACTCAGTGACACGTGCCTTCAGCAGTTTACAAAATAGTTTACATTTCACATGAGTTCTATAATTAGAATAATGAGTTTAGTTTTACACTAAGCATGTTCATATACACATACACACATGACTAACAGGTACTAGGGAGGAGAGGGAGGACTTAAATACAAGGAGGATTTTTATTAAAAAAAGATATATATAAAAAAGCAAAACCTAACCAGATGATAGTTGGGGGTACAGCCGGGAAAGTGGAGGGGCACAGGGAAAACAAAGGCAAGACATGACTCGAAATGGACAAAACAAGGTTGTTACAAATGTAACACACCAATGAACTGGAAGTGAGAAGGTAGAAGCTTGGCAGATGAGCCCACACGAAAGGGCCGGGGAACCACACACTCTACTCTGAGAACACTCACTAAGGAGAGGAGATTACCACCAAGGAATCCTTATTCTCACATGCACACAGGGAAGATATATAGGGGTAGAATTAATAAACGTTTTACCCACAGTACCGTGAGAATGAAGGGATGATTGCTGGCAAGTAGCTAACAGCATGAACCCCAATGTCTCTGTGCCGGGCTTCACCTGTTTCCTGTTTATATACCTTGCGCGTGAGTTACTTCCGATGACCCGTGACATCACGCGACGTCACGCGACCTGATGCATGTTTCAGCTTTTAATAGAAACATCCTGCTGGTGTGAGCCCATGCCAGTTTTCTCTTTTTCAGTGGCTACATTCACTACAACAGGAATGTGATTCATTTATTGTGTGACCAATTGAGCAGGAAAACTGTATTGAATGTGACAAGTGTCATTCCAATCTGAGATACTGTCAGATGTTGCATTGAGATCTGATTTATATCTGGTGGTGGTGGCTTGGAGGAAGGATACCTGCCTCTGGACTAGGAGGGCACACCAACACTGCGCTCTGGAGCAAGACTCTTAAATCCATATTGCTCCAGGGAGACTGTCCCCTGTAGTTAGGGAATGGAAGTCGCTTTGGATAAAAGCATCTGGTAAATATCTGTAACATTGGGTGACCACTAGGGGTCACCCTTAGATCATTTAAATTTAGTTTAACCCTTTGATCACACCAGCCTCTGATTAGAGAATGAAAAGAAGAAGCTGATGGTGTGATCAGGGGAAATTGGGTCTTTATTGGGATTAGTTGTTCATTTGTGGGTTTGGGTATTTAGAGGGGTTGTCATATTTCAGTTGCTTCATGTTCTGTAGAAAGCTCCTTTGTTTGGCCCACGTGCCTTTTGATTTGTGAGTTTTGGAAACTATAGAAAGGCAAAGAAAATAACATGGCTGCATTCTTTGAGAAAAAAGCACCTCGACACGATAATGTCATAAATGTAAATCTGAAAAATGCAGCATTTTTGATGATTATAAATCTTTTAAACGTATTTCAAACTGGTCCGACCAGAAACCTCAAAAAAATATCTGTTACTGTGGTTTCACTCCATAGCTTTCAGTTGGAGTAGTAAAGTATTATTCCTAATCAGATTTACTTCAGGGACATTAAAAAATCAACATAGAAGCAAAGAAGTCGAACATTTTACTGATAATCATTACATTCATTTATAATAAAGAGTTCGATACGGTGCGGTAGAATAAAGTGTGACATAGGCACTTACCAATTTCTGATTAAGAGCTTTTATATCCTGTAAGCATTTAATAAGAGCTGTAAAATAGAAAATATAAAAAATATACCCAAAAAAAAGCAAATGAAAAGGAGAGCAAATGTAAATAACGGCAAATTTCTTTTTCTTGATTTGAAATGTTAATAATCTTTTTCAAAGGGCGACAGAATGCTCCGACTCCGGCAAGCTGCTACGATGTTCCTAAGCGAGATTGTGGAGGAGGGAGCACATGTGGGCATCGTCAAGTTTAGTACCAGTGCAGATATTGTGAGCCCATTGACTAAAATTGAGGGTAAAACCTCAAGAGATTCTTTAATAACAAACCTTCCCAAATTAGCATCAGGATCAACAAATATGTGTACAGGACTTGCGAAAGGCTTTGAGGTAAGATTTCAATTTAGAGTTCAGAAGTTGGAGAGTTTAGTTTAACTTTCAGCCCAGTCCTGAAAACTCTCTATTTAATGCAGGTGCTTCAGCAAGATGACCAAAGTGCAGTAGGAGACGATGTGATTTTTCTGACAGATGGTGAGGCAACAGATAATGTTGAGAATTGTTTACAGTCAGCTGTGGACAGTGGCGCAGTTATTAACACCATAGCGCTTGGTCCACAAGCTTCAAACGTGCTGATCACCATGGCGGACCGAACAGGTAGGTTAATCAGCAATCGCCAGATTAATGTCTCCATAAAATATCATTTTTGTGTAAACTTTTTAGGTTTCTTCCACATAAAAGATGTATAGTTGATTAGAACTCCAACTTAATTTGGTACTCGGTTTAAAATTCTTTTTTTTATTTCATTAGATGGAAAGTTCATCGTGGCTGATGAGAGTTTGCTTTCCAACCAACTTGTGGATGCCTTTTCTTCGTTTACAATGTCAGATGGAAATTTTACCCAGCAGACAATTCAGGTGAGCTGCATGCATTAAACTGAATGACCATCACTGTGAGCCAGCATGCGTGTTTCTCTGATTTTCATCTCTTTTCAGCTTGTGAGCACTGGCAGTATCACTATTGACTGGTACAATGGAACTGTTCCCATTGACCGCACTGTAGGAAACGGCACCACCTTCACAATCATCTATGAGAAAAGGACACCCACCATATTCATACAGGCACCGAGTGGTGCAGTGTATAATCAGGCACATGTCACTGATTCTGCAGCTACAAAGACATTAACTTTAAGTATTCCTGGAACTGCAGAGGTATGTCAACATTTGTGGAGAATAAACTTTTGCTAATAATTTGCTAATTTGCTAATAATTACTAATCATTTGATATATGAATGAAAGTATGATGAAAAAACACAGTGTTGTAAATATGCATATGCATGAACTAAATGGGACTTCTTGAGTGTGTAAATTCTTCCTGCGTCTTATATAATGCAGCCTGGGGACTGGAAATACAGCTTCCTCAATAAAGAAACAACTGCCCAGATGATGTCGTTAACAGTAACCAGTCGGGCAGCCCGTGACGATGTTCCTCCAGTCATGATTAAGGCCCAAATGAATCAGCTAAGCAGCGATGGCAGTAGACCCATGGTAGTTTATGCTGAGGTCAGTCAGAATTACATTCCTGTGCTGGGGGCCAAGGTCATTGCCACCATGGAGTCGGACACTGGCCATTCAGAAAACATATACCTCCTGGATAATGGAGCAGGTATCTGTATGCATACTTTAAAGGTTTCGTTCATCATCTAATTATGCTCTGCAAATAAAAAAAGCAGCAATTTTTTAAAGATATCTAGCAGAAACCTCAAAAATGGTTAAAAACAAAAAATTACTTTAAAGTCATTTTTCTAGTCTAGATATTACGTTTGTTTTATTTATTTCAACTTTCAAATACCCTTGATCCATTGACCAATTTTATTAATAAATTTTTTGTTTATTGATTTGTAACTTATTGAACTGATCTTTTACAGGGGCTGATGCTTTAAAAGATGACGGCATTTATTCGAGATATTTCACCAAATTAAAGTCTGGAAGGCACAGTCTGAAAGTACAGGTGATGCATCATGGGGGAGGGACCGAGGCTTCGTCCAGCAGATCCAGTGGTGTTCTTTATGTCCCAGGATATATTGTGAATGGTTCGTAATTAAAATGTTCATTACATTTAATAGGTTGGCCATTGTTTTTGCGTAATATTTAAGACATTAAAATGATGAGTTTTTGTTTTTTTGAGATGGTCAATGGCTGTTTCTCCTCGTTTAAACTCACAACATCCACAAGGTTTGCTATAAAGATGATCTGCCCTTGCCCAAGTGAAAATTCAAATTATTTTCTTAGAATCTTGAAGATGTGAAGAGTGTAAGCATCACTGCCATTTAACTGTTCTTTTCAGACGAAGTGGAACTCAACCCTCCAAAGCCCCCAGTGAATGTGCAACCAGCAGATGTGGGCAGCTTCACCAGAACTGCCACAGGAGAGAGCTTTGTGGTGAGCATACCCCCGGGAGTGACCCCACCAAACTTCCCCCCCAACAAGATCACAGATCTGAGTGCTGAAATCCAGGAGGACACTGTGCTTCTCAACTGGACCGCTCCAGGAGAGGACTTTGATCAGGGAATGGGTAAATATCATACAATCATACGTTATTTAAACAAACTTAATGACAAGAAAGTAGGTCAGTAATGATGCCAAATTGATTACTGCAATGGGTATTTTGTACAAAGGTCAGAGACCATAAACCAAGACGGACTAGTATGAACTAGAGGAGAGCTATCAGACTGACAGAACTGCAGAGTTTGGCATTCTTCTTCGTTAAACACAAAAACTCATCAGCTAATTAGCAAGCCCTTTGTAAGCTGAATTGACTTCATTAGCACTTCATCATTTTTACTATACTTAACTATTTATTTTTGTGCCGATTTTTTATTTTTTGTGCCGATTTTTAACATGAATATAAATATCTTTTATTTTCAAATTTATTACACTAGTTTCAAGTAATCTGAGTGGCTTTGTTAGGCATCAACACAGATATCAGATATCAGATATTGGATGTTGCTTATAGACATATATAAACACATAAAAAAGACGATTAAACAATACGTCAACTTCTACCAGAGACGTTTTTAACAAAATTATCAATACTCCTACTTTTGCCTCCTTTGAATATAAAAGTTGTGTGAACAGCATTTCCTCAATTATTTTTTCTTCTCTTCACTTTCAGCCAAATCCTATGACATTAGATGGAGTGAAAATCTGACAATGCTACTAAACAACTTCAGCGATGCTAATCTGGTAAACACTTCCACACTCCAGCCACAAGAGGCAGGCTCAGCTGAACATCATTCTTTCCTGCCTGAAATCACAATTGAGAATGGCACCACACTGTATTTAGCTGTTCAGTCAGAAGACATGGCGGCTATGAAGTCTGAGGTATCTAACATCGCCCAAGTGACCAAGTTTGTCCCCCATTCCACTGCCCCGCGTTCCACAGCCTCAGCTATTTTAAATCCAAGCCTGAACCTGGCCGCCATAGTCTGTGTGGTAACCATGGTAACATGTTTCATGTAATGACATGATCAATGAAGCAACATTAAACAAGTACAGAAAAATAAACTTAATTAGACAGATTTAAGTGGGTTTCCATCAACTGTAAGAGATTTTATACTACTGTGTGCAAAAGAAAGGGTTGATATCAAAATAGATGAAAAAAGACCTACAAACTGAACAAGGCTAAAAGAAGCAGTGAATATTTAATGGTAATATCAAATCTTAGTTTTGAGGTATTTGTTTGTTTTAACAAGATTGTGTTAAATAAAACATTATAGAGTATCTGCAGTTAAAGTTTTCTTTTTAAAAGTGTGTGGTTCTGAGAACCTCTTACACTGAAAAACCTCTTCATTCAATACATCTACCTGGTTTCTACACTGAATACATTATTTCTGCTTACAATAGAACTTCTCTCATTTTATTAATCTTATGTTTGTGATGTTTGTTTCATTGAATTTATGTTATTTCTAAACTAATGAATTCTGTTCTGTATATTTAGACCAGGAGACCTTGATAAGCATATCTGTGTGTAAAAGTTTACATAGTGTCCCTCAAGGTCACCGCTAGCAGGCACAAAATATATTTACAGATGAGCCAAAACAGTATCTTAGAGGGATACATGATGGTTTGAAATCATCTTGATGTTTGGTTGGTATTTAGATATTTGTTGGTGTTCCAGTGGTTAGGGAGTTCACCCTGTAATCAGAAGGCCATGGGTTCGCGTCCCTGGACTACTAGTGTCATCACTTAGGCACCCTTGAGCAAAAGGATATTTCCACCACAGTGTAGTTAGCAGTTAAAAGTAAAACTCTTTCTCTGTGTTGTGGATAAATTTACCATTTCCTCCTGGGTATTATTTCCTTCACTAGGGCCTTTTCAACATCTCGAGTGTCCTGTTTGTTGCTAGGGAAGGTTTTGACCCATTTTGAGAACATGTATACTATTACGAGTTCTATTCTCTTTTGTTGGTGTTATTTTAATTAAGTCCATCATTAAATACGCAATGGCCTGCTAGGTATAGGTTGTGCTCCGGGATGTCACATTCATGTCTGTTCCATCATTATTTTGCAAACAGATATAGCATTGTTTGCAGTATCGTGCTCCTGCAGCTGTGAACCAATTTTGGCAGATTAATTTTTACATCTTCCCTTTTACATCTTCCAATTCAATTGTATTTATAATTTGGCATCCCTATCTCAGAACCTCCCTACTTTTGGAATTAAATGTTTTTCTGATGTTATTCTAAATATCTAATGGAAAGCCATTTCCCTTCTTAAACCATTGTACACTGTATTACACTGATGCAAAGTAAGCACTGATTGTCATTAACAACTCTCTGGGTTTCTACTCCATACATCACTTATCTTAGCACACGTATACAATACAGGCACTATGTAATAGTCAAATGTAATGTGTAAATGTGAATGTAATGTCTATTTTTTTCTAGCACCTGTTGATTAATTATCAAACAAATTATTACAGTAATTTCCCCGCACGCTGCAGTCAGTGGGATTCAGGCATAATTCACAAAAATCAAGTGTTATGATTCTGTATAGACTTTTTACCGACAGAATGTTTCCAGATTGCCCTTTCTTTAATGACTTTAAAACAAATTTTTAATAAAATGATGAGATTGATCACAACAATTTTTTTGTATTTGTAGTTTGCTGCCTCTGTCATTTGCAGATTTTTTCTTAGTACGGAAACCGAAAATATCCTCCAGGTTTTTTGCTTTTTTATGGCAATTGTGGTGTTTTCCCTTAGTGTTACTACAAACTACACCATAGACTACATCTCAGTTTTGGTGCGGACATCTTACTACTCGAGTCTTCGGGTTTGTGTTGTTGATTAGTTCTTATCTCGAGTCTTTGGGTTTGAGTGGTACGTTCATCACGTGACAGCCCCGTAATGTTAACTTATGCAGCCTGAGCCGGAAAGAGAATTGATTAGTTCATCTCTCGAGTCTTCAGGTTGGAGAAACAATAATTCCAAACAGAAACTATAGGATGTAGCGCAAATGCGCATGCGCGACTGAACAAATCACTCGTACAAAATGACTCGTTGTTCCCGAGTCACATTAAAGATTCGTTCAAAATGTGCATGTTTTTACACTGTTGACCACAATTGATTCAATATCCCAAGCAAAAGACATTGGAGAAACTTAAAACATGAAACAAATAATTAAAAGATTTTAAAATGGAGAAGCTGGTACACATTGATTCCAAAATGGTTAATGAAATGCCTTTTCTAATGCAATTGTTGTCACATACAAAGTGACCAGGAAAAGGTTAAAGGAAGTGGAAGGTGACGCAAGATAGTGATATAGAAATAGTGCATTTAGAACAAGAGTTATATCACACGTTAAAAGACATGTGTGTGTGTGTTCTGTATACAATGTTGTATTGTTATAACTACAAGCGTTATAAAACAGTGCAAATGTATTGAAGAATACCCTCAATACAAACAGTTTATCATATTAACATACAAAATCTAGTTTCTTCTTCCGACTAGCTAAAACATGGTTATAGCAGGTAAATGATACAACACATGGACAGATGGTTAAATTATCATAAAATCAAACGTTTGCCTTGGTTGCCTCAGTCATCCAACTTAAATCAAATTGAAAACCTGTAAGCTGGGCTCAAAAGAGAGAGTGCACAAATTAAGTCCTGTGAATCTGGAGAGATCCTGCATTGAGGAATGTTGGAAATGCCACACTTTGTTCTCAAACCTGACAAGAGAAGAATGTTGTTCTGTTGCCAAACGAGGGTTACACAAAACACTGAAAGAGTGCCAAAAATTACAACACACATGATTTTTGGAATAAAATGTATCACCTGCGAATTTTTTCTTGTGGTAATTTGCTAATATGAACTGGACTTATATTCTTTCTTTTCTGAGCAAAAACAGCAGATGGTATAATAGCAGGCCACATTCATTTTATGCAGATGACCCAAGCAAAAATTGAAATCTGAGGATTACGAAAGCATGCGAGTTTCTCCATGCAACATGTCTTACGATATAAAAACTTGGAGGTCAGTTTCAGTTGTGCAGTGATGGCCAAAACAATTGCTGTGGTGTTGCTGCTCCTCTATGTGCTGAGACCTATTAAAGGAATCAGGCTGGAGGAAAATGGATACACTGACATTCTCATCGCCATCAACCCAGCTGTACCACAAAATGAAGAGCTCATAAATCAGATACAGGTATTTATTCATTATTATTTCATGAATATTAGACATTCCAAATAATTAGTGGTATGCACAATAAGAAGTATATCTTTTATAATAATAATCATCATCATCATATAAGTAGTATTGTGTATTATTATTTTGCATTTCAAACTATTGGGAAAATGGTATATCAGTTCTTTTTTTTTTTCTTTAATTTATAACCTTATGCGGTTTTGGCTTCTCAATGTTTGCCACTCATGTTATAATGAGAGATACACTAATTTGGACAAACTTGATGTTTGTTTATAATATATATATATATTATGTATATTCTTTATAATGTAGTTCTTAACCCTCCCCATTTTTGTTCCTCATGGACACTTCTGGCCAATTGAAACCCATGAAAAATACGATTATGAAATGTATCAATTTTTGGCCAAGCTAATAATTTTATATATTTTATATAATGACCATATATTTCTATATCATTTTAATATATTGTTATATACATTTTCACTATTTTTACTACATGAAGTTTGTAATTAACATCAGTTCTTGTCCTTCAAATACCAGTTTGTTTACACAAAGCTCTTGTTAATAAAAAAAAAAAACCTCAAAAGTGGCCCTTTTTATCCTAAAATAATTTTTTGGGGGGCCAAAACCAGAGCAAATCTGAAATATGTAACTAATTACAGGTGAATTATTTCATGCACAAACACAAAACCATTATCTGACATACTTAAGGTCACACCTATATCAAAACAGTGTCATTCATTTTTTCATTGCAGTAAGCGAAGTGGACAAAAATGTCCCACAGGAGGAGGGTTAAATATTTTGGATTCAAAAGGATTTTTCATGAATGCTGGTTTCTAAGACAAATACAAAAGTGAAGTGAAAGCAGAAACATTAAGGGTAAATAAATGAAAAGGTTTTTGTGGGGTGGTAGTGGCCTAGTGGGTGGGATACTTCCCTCTGTACCAAGAGGTCATGGGTTCAAATCTTACCTTCAGACCTCAACTGGGTTCCGGAGCAAGACCCTTAACCCTAATTTATATATATAAATATTATTCCTATTTTGTTGAATAACTATTAAATCTATGATATCCCCATATATGTGTGTGTCTGTGTTTGATGCTGATAAGTGTACACAGGATAGTTTATTCAGAAGTTAAAGTGTGTCACAAGTGATAGTCTTTCTTGCACAGACAGTGTGCTGCAACACAAACGATTCCTGAGTGTGTCAGAGTATTTTGGGGAAGCAGTTGTAACATACGTCATTTTAATGCAAGTCTTGGTTAATAAACTTTCACAACTACTTCCTTTTTGTCAACTTAGATTTCTTTGTTTCCACATTGACCCATCAAATTGAACGTTTTACGCATTTACCTGCAATACGACCTGCAACTGTTGAAAGCTAAAAGCGTCTGAACATGGTTTTCAGGCTTTGGGTGAATTTTAACCGGATTAGCTGGGTTGTTTATCTAAACCAATTCTTCTGTTTATCTTAAGGCAAATGTAAAAACTTTCCACTCTTTGTTAACTTGAACATGTTGCACTGTGAGATACAAGATGAGTCGAGGTGACAAGGGACGACAAAAATTTCCCTGTGTAACAAGGCACCTGGTAAAGCATGAAAAAGTGGAGATCAAGTAAATCCATAATATGTTTTGACTTGAAAACTCCAAAACTCTATTTCCATGATTAAAAAAGCACCCATAAAACCGTGGTTTACTAGTGCCACAGCCATTTAGGAGTCTGATTCATGATGATTCCATGGCTATGAGTGGGAGTCCAGAAAAGCATAATTGTCTTCGCTGTCCCTGAGTGGACCACTCTGCCCCATCACTCAGGACTAGCCAGCTCAGGCGTCTTTTAACTAAGTGTGTTGATCTGCTCAAAAACATGAAACCATTCTAGCTCCCAATTTTCTCAGACACTTCCCACTCCTAACAACAGTTGAGAGCTATAGCACTGCCCCCACAATGCTACACCATCTATGCCACATTACAATTCCTTTCAGCACCCATGATTGTGTTACTTGCAATTTAGTGACTTTGAGGAAGGACATATTAGTACCCAGCTTGGTGGCATATAGGATGGTGATACACCCAGCGATGGGGAAGTAATGGATATGATTATGCAGTTGGGGGTGAGGGGCGTCCTTCACTAAGTTCTATAAGTAATGGTCACCTAAAGGATATCGGTCAAAGGTTTGTTTATGCCATTTGTGTATTATATATACCGCTCTCCTCAGAAAATGGTTACTACTGGATCACAATATCTGCATCAAGCTTTAGACAACAAGGTGTTCATCAAGGAGGTGAAGATCCTGGTACCACCAAACTGGAATGGAACATACGAGAAAGCGAGGAGAGAAACCTATGATAAGGTACAACAGTCTGTCAGTCTTAACTGATGTTTAGAGGCTGTGGGGGTGGGGGCACAATCTTTACCTTATTTTGCCAAATAATCTGTGCTAAAAATGGAAACTTACCCTTTGTGCAAAAGGACCTCCTATTTCTGAACATTTTTTATTTAAATACCCCAAAGAAAAGGTACAGTTATAACTGGATATATCCATCCAAATTACATCTAAATGGATAAAAATAAATACTGCTAATAAATAAAAACAACAACAAAAAAACTGACCACAAAGTAAAAGTAAATATCTTCAAAACTGAAATATATTCTATTTATATGAACTGTCTGATTAATCTGTACACACACATGGCCATTTTCTCAAAGTGTATTTAAGTACTTTATTGATATTCACTATTATTTACATGCTTTAAAACTAGTGTAGGTGTGCTTTCTTCAGATTGAGAAATATTTGTCCAGTCAATGTCAAGCTTAACATGTAAAACTGCCATGGAAATACAAAAGGATGAACAAAACATGATTTGTTTCATGACATACTTTCTTTAACATTGGTCTGTGTCACTCTCATAAAAGCAATACTATTTTTTATTTGATAAATCATTGTGTTAATTATTACGGCTGTTTTTGAGAATCCTCTTTAAATATGTTTGCATTTCAATTACAGGCCGACATAATCATTGATAACCCACATCCAGCATTCGGGGACGAACCATACACTAAACAGATGAAAGGATGTGGAGAAGAGGGCGAGTACATTCACTTCACCACAAACTTCCTCTTAAACGACAGTACTGTTACTGTGTTTGGGCCTAGAGGTAAGAATCACCAATAACATGAAAGACGAATGTGTTTCAGTTTATAATCAGGAGAGCAACTGCAGACTCTTATGTGTTTTTGTTTGTTTGTTTATTTGTTTTTCAGGTAGAGTTTTTGTGCATGAATGGGCTCACCTCAGATGGGGGGTGTTTGATGAATACAATGAGAAAAAGCCATTTTACTCATTTAACAACCAGATTGAGCCGACAAGGTGTCAGATCAACTTCTCATGACATAAACATATGTGATTTCAAATGAAATATTAATATTGTTGTTGTTTTTGTTTGCCTCAGATGTAGCAGGGAGATATCTGGGCAGTGGTACGAAGTGATCAATGGAGATATTCTGGCTTGCCGCAATGACCGGAAAACTGGCCTACCCACTAAGGAATGTCAGTTCTTTCCAGACAGAGAGCAACAAACAGGTGTCTCAATAATGTACATGCAAAGCTTAATCTCTGTAAGTGAAAAGAGTTTTAGTTTCCATTTCTAAAACAAGACCTACAGAACACATTGCATGAATAACTGAACTCAAAAAAATTGTTTTTTTTTTATATGTAATTCTTTCTTGATAAAGATGGTCAATTTTGTTGCAGGTGAGAGCATTTTGTAGTGAAGAGGATCACAACACTGATGCCCCGAATATGCAGAACGAGAAATGTGACCGTAAAGCTACACGAACAGTGATTTTTCAAGATTCTGTAGACAAGAGCGTCCTGCAGACTTTAACACCTCTACAATTCCCACCACCACCCCCGACATTCCACATCATGAAGAGGGCGAGTCGGGTCGTCTGCCTTATCTTAGATGTCTCTGGAAGCATGGGAGTATGTTACAATAGATGAAAACACACTTATACAAAACAGTTCTAGGTTGGAAAAAAGGCCTGTGTATTACACAAGACATACTTATTAATCACATTCATGTCACCTCTGTTATGTAACATAAAATGTCCTAAATCTGGTCTAGTGTTGTAAATTTACAACAAAAAACCTTTCCAGAGGAGCTACAAGTGGCATATCTATTTGAAACCTCGATATGAACGTTTTTCCAATATAAATTAATTACAGCATAAAATGAATATTTTTGGACGGTCTTTGTGATTGGCGCACGCCAGCAATGCATAAATTAGCATCATACTTTATTTAACGCAATAAATTCTACTCATTAGCTAATTAGCAAGGCTTTGCGAGTTGGATTCAGAGGGGAAAATCTCTCTAGAGACCTTCCCTCTCACCCCTGACCCAGAGGGAAGGTGCTTCTAAAAACCTGAGAAAATGATGGTGCCAACTACACTCTACACAGTGAAAAATAAAGCAAAAGTTTGCGTTGAATGATTTTTGTTGCTAGAGACTATCACCCCTTCTTACTGTGTGTATGGTTTCAACATGAAGACATCCCTTAATACAGGGCTGCCAACTTTTCCCAAAACCTTTGCGTGAGAAGGGTAGAAATTTGATGCTGCCTTACATTCCGAGCATTGAGCATTAGGGTGTGGCGTGAGAGCGTGTGAAGACAGTCAGACACGCTCACTGTATGCACTATGAAACACAATGTACTTAAAATGTGCTTAACTCTAACTTCATTTACCTCTGAAAATATGCCAAACACTTTAATTTGAATTAACTGGCCATTAATTTGTAAACCGTTCCCTTAATTTTACCTTAAATATGATTTAAGGTGTGAGTGTGAAACCCCTTAATCCTAAACATAGGGCATTTTCTTCAGAAGGCTCGGTTAAGGGCCAAATTTTAAAAATAAGGGGAAAATTCAGTAGTTTACCCCTTAATCAGACTTAATCTGTGCACTTTTTCACTTAATTTTCCTTACTTTTTTGGAAATTAAGGTAAAAATTAAGGTTATATTAAGGGGTAAAATTAAGGGGGTTGGTTTCATAGTGATGAGAGTTGGCAGCCCTTGTTAATGTAACCTTCTGTGCATTTGTACACCGCTAATTGATCAGAAGATCAGTAGCTGAGTACTGATCATGTAAATATTTTCTTTTTGTGGTCAAATTGAGATAAGGGGTGTGTCTCTTTTAAAGCATATGCAGAGAGCGAGGATGCCAGAAATGCAGAAAAACCTAAACTCAAAAATTACAGTAAATTCTGGACTATAAGCTGCTACATTTGACCAAAAAATTAACCCTGCGGCTAATAATCAGGTGCTAAAATAGGTTTTCTTTTTATGGCGCCAAAAACATTTTGCCTCGTAACCAGACATGCGGACGGACCCTTAGGCACGTTTCGGGTTGATAGAGTAGCGACCCTGCACTAATGTTTAATGTTCGGTTATTGTTATAATGTTAGAGATTAAATAAGCAGCTTGTGGGCGGGGTGTGTGTGTGACGGAATGAGAGTGTGCATGCATGCGTGTGTGTGCACTTTTTCCTGATAGCTGCGGTTTATATTCTGGGTGTTTCTCAATGTCAAGGATACTTTCTTGGCAGGACAGGTCCTTCCAAGTCACTTCCTTCAGAGGCTAGGCGAGGCTCCTCTTAAGTATTCACGGAGAACATGTAAATGGAACAGGCTAGCAAGTGCACGTTATTGCGTCATGACGTCAGTGAAAAGGTCCGCTCTGTA
>JBBKCR010000001.1:14657302-14672872 GCA_037577295.1 Ladigesia roloffi
AACCTACGCCAAAGAGCATACACAGGGGGCTCGAGACGGTCGTCTTTCAGAGGTAAAAAATGATATAAATACTGTTCGGGGTGAACTATCCTTTGAAGGACCGATCATTTTGTTTGGTAAACGTAAGGATGTTTGGTAAACATGTAAGGAGATATTTTCAAATATTTGTTGGGGTCCGTTTGAGTTTATTTTGATTCATTTCCTTGTTTTTTATATTCCCTTTGACTCTGCTGACCATAACAGTCTGCCAGACAGACTTGAGAAAGGGTATGGCCTCTCAGGCGCAGCTCTTAGTTGATGTTTATATCCATGTTATAACTTGGCCAGCTGTGGTTAGAGAGGCGTAATCCAATCCTCAAGTGGACTTTTCTTAGGCCAATGCCTTCTGGCCCACACTAGATGGCAGAATAGCAGAAGAATTTCTGTGATAGAGCCAGAGCATTAACTGTCAAGCGTTTCAGAGAAAGAATACAAATGTAAGGACAGTTCTCCAGGCTGTGTGTGTATCTATTGTACTACATTATCATTTATATATATATATATATACTACATTCTAAGACCTATATATACAGAGGGAGAGAGAGAGATAAAGATAAAGATATGTACAAACATAGATACATATATAATTACATACAGTGGAGAACTCGATTGGTATGGTAACATGCTACCTCACTGTGGAATTGTATGATGTTGAGCCTCCTAAGCAAGAAATGTGAGGACAATTTTAGCACCTGCAGTCAACATATTTTAATATCTTGCTGTGACCTACAGATGCTGGCAGAAATTCTAGCATATTGCGCAGGTTAGAAGGAGAGGCGTAGCCTACCGTGGACTACTTCAGGACAAGAGGTGCGTCAACAGCCTTACGAAAGCGGGGCTGGATTGGGGTGTTAAAAAGCCACATGGAGGTGCTTCTGCCCCCCACTTCTCTTCCTATAGCCTTTAAAGTCAATGCATTTCAGATTTATTCATACAGTATATTTATGCATGACTACCCCCACCCTCCCTTTACACACCCCATCCCATTACTGTAATCCATCACCCCGGCATCATCCGCCATGCAAGCAGCCCCCTGAGTTACCATGGCAACCACCTCGGGCCTAGCTCTACGCAGCGCCGCTCCGATTGGCTGCGAGGCCCCGGCAGTCTGAGCCTGTCTGGTAGATGTGGTAATTGGCTCGGAGTCTCCAATCACCCTTCGATACGCGCACAGACACACACGTGTGTGCTCGAACTCACACACACACACACACTCACTCACACTCACACAATTACTTGGAAACAGACACAAATGAATTCCTACATGATAATTCCACAGTGCAGAGAAATATATGGTGTGAAGAAGCAGAGATTGCACTCACTGTAATGATGCCATTTTTTTTTCTCAAGGGGGGGCTGTGTGAGTGTGGAAGTGAGAGGTCGGGTGTGTTGTGGTGCAGCTATAAGGCTTTTTGGTATGTGGTAAGCTGTGTTCAGCAATGGAGGAATTTACATTTCAGGATGGTCTGCTGAGACTGAACATGACTAATTGACCTTTTTTAGAGGCCCGTCCTAGCAGCACGGGAGCTGCGGGTACTCAGGAGCCACCTCTCCTCTCTAATATAAGCCCGAGCAATTTCCCGATTCAGCAAGCCTCTGTTTTACTGTAGGCCACAGTGGAGATAAACTGACCCTCACTATTTCTCTGCTTAAAGCAGCATCCACAGAGCATGAATCCATGTTGCTGAATGTGATAAATACCAAAAGACTATTTTAAACCTTTCGGGGGCTTTAGGTGACAGATTGGTTGCAGGGTCCTCATCCACCCCTGACCCGTTTTGTAAGAAGGAATAGAAAATGCAGGCAAATAAACATCTATACAAATAAAACAAGAAAAGAAAGAAAGGAATTAATCAAAAATGCAAATTAAATACATTTTTGTTTATGTTTTTACCATCACAATTGATTAAATGTTAATAAATTATGTGTTCCGGTATATCTGGGATAGGCTCCAACACCCCCTGTGACCCTGGTTCAGGATATGCAGTTCAGATAATGGGTGAATGGATGGACGGAGTGTTTTGGGGGTTTTTTTTCAGATTTTTTTTTTGATAAAGAACACAAACATATAAATACACTCTCGTCATGTTCCTTGTGGTTCAGGCATCTCAAGCAATCCTGCTTATGTCTAGAAACAACAGTGCAGACCTGGATTACCACTGTTAATTTAATTTAGTTTTTTTTAATTACCTCTCCTTACCTTCAGTTTTAGTGCTTTGATTGTTTTAGTTTTTATTCACTTTCTGTTTACATAACCTGTTTATTTCACTGGTTCAAAATTTTCTCTGTGTTTTAAAGTGGGACACAGATCTTCCTTAACACACACACACACACACACACACACACACACACACACACACACAAAGAAGCATTCTTACCCCTTTGAGTTTTAGTTCTTGTTGCAGTGGAAGTTTTGCATACTTGTCTAGTTTTTACTGTTTTTATTTTTATTACTGCCCATGATTGTACTTTCCCACCACTGTAGAATGCACTCCATTTATGTTCCAGTCATGAATGCATTGCTTCCTCAAGCACAGCCAAACACTAACAGTTGCTTCAAAACAACATTGACATAATGAATAGATCAGATGAAACATAACTGAAACCTTTCTTCTGTGATATAATGCATCATCTGAATCAAAAATTCATTCTTTGGCCACTCTATTTGGAACACCTACATGCTGTTTAGTTATTTTCTTCTGCAGGAACAATCCTTAAAACATCAGGGTTTGACAATAAAAGTCCTAAAAGTAGATATAAAAACCCAACTAAGCAAAAGATTTCATACTTCATGTACTCTGGAGGTTAGAGCCCTGACCTCAACCTCATCAGCACCTTTGGAATGAACTGGAGCGTAGACTGTGAGCCTTCCAAGCACAGTGGAACTTATGGCTGCAAGGGGTTAAACAACGCGAAATTCAATCTATGTATTTAAGTCCCTGCTGGGTCAATGGTCAGGTGTCCCAATACTTTTGTCCATACAGTGTACCTGTCAGCATTAGGTGTGATTATCAATGCCTGCAGTGATGCTGGCAAGACATCCAGCCATAGGCCCAAATATATCAAGACTACCTCCAACAGATGGTATAAGATTCTTATGCTGGAATGCAGTCTTTTTCCTATTATGCTGTTCATTTCAAACAAAATGGTTTGTTTAGGACTTATTTATCCACAGACCTTTTGCTTTGTCCATTAGACGCCTTTTTCTTGGGGTGATCTTTGTCAGTGGGCCACTCCTGGGAAAGTAACAAGGTTTTTATAAATTTCTGGATTGGTGGAGACCAAACAATTTTTGTAGATTTTTTAGATTGTTTTGTAACATTTCCATCCCTTCCAATTCTTTACACGAGGTCCTCAGACACCTCCTTCATTCATGCCTTGATAACGTTCCACAAACATGTGAATATCTGCCTTAAATAGATCTAGGGTGCTCACTGTCATCCCTTTGACTCAACACACAACACAAATTTCACCTTCCAATTAGCTGCTAATCCTATAGGTGAATATATGTTGCAACAAACCGATATGTAATATTGGATCATTTACTTCAATAAGTAGGGTATGTATACTATTTTTGTCTCATTAGTTTAATTAGGTTCTCTTTATCTACTTTCTCTGATGTTTTCATATTTATGAAGCAAAAAACAGAAAATCTGAAGGATTCGCAAACTGTCAAGCACCACTGTAGTTTATGATATTTTGGGAAGTCGAGCACTATCAAGCTAACAGCTCCACTGGCATGTGTAAAAATCCTAGCCCCACCACCTGTGCCTGACACATTTTTACTAGCGCTACACATACTATCATGCCACCACTGTGTCACTGTCAGTGCTGTGTTGAAAATGGAGTCTGCAACTGGCTGTAAAAAAAGCAGAGAGACGATAAATGTTGCTGTAAAATGTGAAACAGTATTCGTTTTAAAGTGGTCCAATAACCTACTTGTCACTAATGATGGGCGAGATGCATACAATGAAACTATTTCTGAGGCAAAGCACTATTTTTAGGACAGTAAAGCTTTTGGAGGGCTAATGGCTCCCCTTGTGGAGAATCTTTAGCCTGCTAAACATGAGCGAGTGAACAAATGAATGAATGAGCTAGCATACTGTAAACCAGTTCTGTATGTTTGCATCAAAAAAATTACTTGAGTCCTGTTTGTTTGTTTTGTTTTGTTTGTTTGTTTTTACTTTTTTTATGTATGTATATGTGTATGTGTATGTATATATATATACATATATGTAGGTGTATTATTATTATTATTAATATTATTTTTATTATTATTTATTTATTTATTTTATTTATTTTATTTTGTTTTGTTTTTGTGGGATAAGTTGGGTTGGATAGAGATAAGGGAGATGTTCTGTTTATTTACATAACTTTATCCATTATTCTGGATGTATACAAAAAAGCACTCTGTGTTGTGTTTCACCTGTTTCATGTATATCTTGTTTTTCTAAGAACCTGCACAATAAAAAACAAAACAAAACAAAACAAAAATGACTTGAGTCCTAATGTCATCCCCTTGTTGAGGATTTTAACCAAGCAAGCCCATTATAAGCCACTTTTAAGTGCCGTAATGACGAAAAAATTAGATATTTTTGTTGAGTGTTTACTATCATCAACTCTGTTCAACAGGACTTAATAAGATTTCCTTGTAACAGAGATACTGATGCACATACCAAAGATATTTTGTCCCTCAATCGTCTTTCCAGTCCCTTCTGGAACATCCACCTTCTGTGGCAAGCATCCTGTCAGCCCTGTATAATTATTTCAGCAAAATCAACAAGGATATCAGTACATCAGATTTAATTAAGTGTTTTGACCTTTCAGGTAAAGTTGTAAGGTTATATTTAGGTTAGAATTATCAGTCCTCCGGATCAGCTAATATTAGAGAACCTGATACCTGTAACTGAAGGGAAAACAGGTCATTTGCAATGGAGCATACAGCTGGTTAGTGTAAGTACTGAAAATATTATGATATCATCACACTGCAAGGTTAATAATAATAATAAAATGTCATATTACCCACTCCTACTTGCCACTTATCTCAGAATGTAGGAGTATAAACCCAGAGTGTATCTATCACTCACCCCAGTCACATCAGTTTACTTTGAAGAGCTATTTGAAAAATATCTTAGGTGTCATCATATGTATCAGACCGAACTGGAGAATGATGATGGCATCTTTTATTTCCTGTGTTCTTCAAAATGGTGGGAAATGAAAAAGGAACATCGTTCCTCGAAAGGGAGAAATCAGCAGCTTCACCGCCAGTCAGGCTAGGCAGCGTCGTACTTTTCATTTCCAGCACATTTTCAGCTAAGAAAGAAACAAATATGAGTCAGTCTGGGCTTGAGCACATTCCTTTTTCCCCATAGTTTTGTTTTATTTCATTTTTTCTGTTGTTGTTTTTGTTTTTTCTCTCTTTTCTTTTATGGACATTTACATGAAAGAAATCCACTCACACTCTCCGGCACAGGGCCATCTCCGCGTGGCAAAAGAAAACAGAAATTAAAGGAGAGACGCAAGCAGAGACCACAGCACAATGATGAGCGGGGAAAACAGAGACTGTCTCTGTCTTTGACCGGCCACACCTGCTGTCTATTCCCATAGAAAAAGAACAGGCAGAGAGAGAGAAAGGGAAAGGGGGGGAGGGAATTAACATTAGGGAGGCTGTAAAAAATCTCACCATTAAGCAAGCTCCTTCAAATGGAAATACTGAGATTCACCATTAAAAAATAAGTCCTTTTTTTTCATGTGGAAAAAACAACAAACAAGAAAATATTGTCCAGGCTGCGACGCATGACATCCACTTTGGAGTATTTCTCTTCTTCTTTTGCTTTGAGCCGTTGTGGAATGTTAAAATTTGTCTCTTTGGACACAACCACAGTAAAAGGGCAAGTTACGGCCAACATACACACTTCTACTGTACATTTACTTGCCTTGAACACATACATTACATCATTCAAGATAAGAATACAATCAGATCACATACTCAACACTCACCCCCCTACCCTCAATAAAGGCCAAAATACTAACAAACACCATTCACGCCGGGCACCGGTCCCCTCTGGAGAAGGCATCAGCCATACAGCGACTTCACGGCAAGTTCACCAACATAGGCAATAAAGAACAAGTCTTCCCCTAGTTAAGCAAAACTTTTAGGAATGTCCCGATCTAGATATGTTGCCCACGATTCAGTCCTTAAATACCGAGGCCTTCAGATCTGATCTGATTCTTGTACTTTGGTGGATAACACAGCTGCACTTTGCAACAAATTCAAGAAGGCAGTCTAGACCATTAATGACTTTGAACTACAGTAGAATTACTTGGGCATAGTGTGACACTGATAGATTGCAAATAACTTAGCAAGTGAAATTGTCTTATACCTAGTCTATGTATTTCTCTTATAATTTCGTGAAGATATTTTAAGATTACTTAAGTGACTTCTCTGTCATTTAACCTAGAGAAATTGCCTTGTTCCATTGGACGATGACTGAAACTTTAAGCAATTCAAAAGCTTTGGACATTAACAGTTCTTTAGACATTAACAGTTTAGAAATAGTCATAGCTCAGTTTCTCCACATTATAGAGTCGTTTCTTCATCTGATTTTAGCTAACGTGGGTTCGACCATTTTTGGCAGGTGGTTTAATTGCCTTATTAAAGGTGGAATATCAGCACAATGAGATGAATCAATAATTGAAACGGGGTGTTTGATTAATCACAGTAGGAGCATTTTGATTTTCTCTTTTCTCTTGTTAGTTGTTTTTATTTCTATTCAGCAGGATTATCTTTTATAATCAACTTTGTTGTGGCTCTTATGCACTGTTATGTATTTTAGGTTACAGCTGTTTAACTTCACCAAATGAGGCATCATTGCTCATCATAGAATGCCCCTCAGTCAATCACACTGTGATCACACTGTTCCAATAAAATAAATAATTGTTTAAAAAAAATATGAAAGACTTATGCATAAGCTTTATTTTAGTATTAGTTTAAAAGCCAATAAAGATAATCATTTAGATGCTCATTGCCTAGTACTGATCCATTTTGGAATCAGGTCGGCTCTATAATATGTGGGCAGAGACAAAAGACGAATAAACCAGTCAGTAACATCACGGGAAAGTAGAAAAAAACACAAAAAAACACAAACACGAAATAATAAATGTGTAGCAAGCCACAGCAGACTCGTAAACAGACTTCAAGACACTATAATTTGGGTGCGACGTGTGCCTTTTTGTTGTAGTGTAATTAAATTTAATCAGCCAATGAATGCTGCTACGCATCAAGCTGTCTTTACCCATAAATGGCTTGGTAAGAGCCGGTGAATCCCCATGCCTCAGTGATGCAGAGCTATAGCACTGGACTCCGAATCAGATGAATGCGGTTCTATTGCCCATAAAGCCACTGTTTGGGTGTCTCCAAACACTGAAGTTACACCAACCATGCAATCCCACTTCACATTTTTTCGTGGAATCTAATTTTAAAACATGACTATTATCTCATAATGAGAAATATCTGACATATTGACTAGGTTTAAGATGACCTCACTTGCCATAATTTTTAACACTGTAAGAGCTTCTTTCACTATAAAATTTGTTAAACACTGTTGAAACTAATTTATTGTATATAATGACTGTACTTTCCACATTTTACATTAGGCCAGTTTTACCACCAATTAACAAAAGCTTTAAACACAGATGAGACACTGGCACTGCAGGTTCTACTTTAAAATAGTTCCACACTGTAGACGTTTAAACCACACTTCACTGCCTCATGTTGTCGATTATGGCTGGTTAGGGCAAAATAATGGCCTAAATAGGGAGTAAGAATGGTCTAAACCAAACCAAACCTGGCTTATTATAGACAATGGCCAATCTATTAAACTATCAGCTCCAACTAACACCAACAGAAACCTTCCAATCAGAACAGGACATCCCTAAACTTTTAGCAGAGAACATTGTTCAGGTCCTTTTTTCGCTCTACATACTGAGCCTGAAGTACGACTTAAGCAAGAAGGAACCACTACATTCTGCTTGTTCCTCTTTAGCCTGAGACGTCACACGACATGCAAAAAAACGGTGTCCAAAATTTTGGCTATATTTTCATTGCTTCCTTTATCGAAAATGGTTTAGTGCCTTATAGTCACACTCAGACTGTGCAAAATAGTCACAAAAGTACTAAAAAGATTGTAAAAGTATTAAAAATGGAACTGTAAAAGTAATAATCACTGACAAGGAAATACCAAATGAATATGTGAAATCAAAGTCTATTTCTGCTTTTACTGAATCATTTGGATGCTCCCCTACATCGTACAAATTGTGGTGTAATGAGTAAATAAGTAAGTACTGTAGTACTTTAGTAGAAGTACTATAGTAAAATTACTATATAGCAAGTACTAGGTAAAACCACAGTTTTGGAGATACAAAAATAGAAATGATCCGACAGATTTATTTTCCAGGAATGTTGGCAGAAATAGTTTGGTTTTCACATTTTTAATGCGCAAGACGTTTTCGAACACCTTCCAGGAGTCACATGGCATGTATGTTCCATTCTGAAATGACAGAGCTACAATCTATGTACAGCAAGTGTCTCCCAACATAAAGCTCATGGGCTGGAAAAACCAAACCAAACCAAACAAAAAAAAATCAAACAGTCCTTTCAGGTAGGCCACAGACGGACTTTGGGTTCGAAATAGTCTCCTCAGCACAAGCTCATATATGCATGCTGGCACCCCAGTGTAACTCTTCGTTCTGGTCTTTAACCTTGACCTTTTTTTTTCTTCTTCTTCTTCTTTTTTCGTTTTGAAGCACACTGCAAATGACAAAGTCCCATAACACAAAGCAGTCTTGCAGATAGGAAAGAGCTTGTTGTACAAAATAAGAGGCGCGTCACAAGCAAAGTCTCGAGACTGGCTTCTAGTTTTTCGACAAGAAAAAGAAAACAATGAAAAAAAAGGGGAGGAAAAAAGACGCGGTGGCGTCAGGAAGAAGCCGAATTACCCGAGCCCCGCCCCCTTCCGGTTTGCCACCCAATGGTCTGACAGCGTCGCACGTACGTACACACACAGACGCGAATGCCCCCGAGAGGGTCACAAACACATTATTGCGAATTAAGTGTGCTTTCGTCAATTTTTTTTTTTTTTTTACATTTCTCCCATTCTTACAAGTTTTTATTTCAAAACAATATTACAACATGCATCCAAAGTAATCATATAAAAAGGAAACAATCAAACATGAGTGCCCTGTTTTTAAAACAAGGCCTGACATTTTTAATTTATATACACCCTGGCGAACACACCTGGACGAAGAAAGAATCTTATGTTGGCTTTTCAAGAAGAAAAGTGAGGGGGAAGAATGTACAGTAGGAGGTTGGTTTGTCAGGGGGGGGAGGGGTTGTTTTTTTTAATGTTTCAAGTACCACCCAAGCTTTGAACGGCATGCACCTCTGACCACCTCGAGCTTAAAGGGGTATCCATTCATAGAACTGGCTTGGGACACCAAGCTTTCTATGTTAGAGAGAAGTTAGAGCCTTTCGTGTCGATGCAGTTCCCAAACAAACCAACAAACAAACAAAAAAACTATCTCAATTGGTGAAGTAGGGTCTTTTTGGCCTGCAGGTTGTGAATTCTGCACCTATCAAAGTTCGCAGCTGAGGGTGAGGTGTCAAACCCAGCACAAAGTTGTACCTCAAAAATGGAGCTGAATTATGGATGGACTCATCTATCTCTCAGCGCTTTAATGAGCTCTCCTATAATTATAGTGTGAATAAGACCGATTCTGGTGGCTAAATATGGTCACATTGCTGGTGTCTAGCTCCTCACAGTGAGCCGCAGAGAGTGGGTGGCGTGACAGCTGGAAAAAAAATCCTGTTACTGGCGACCGAAAGCCACTGTGGGAACCAAGAGATCTTACGATATTTTCCTCATCAACAGGCGACGTGTTTTCCCGTGGGACACTTAGAGGGTCTCTTGCCGTTCAAGTGCCCTTAAGAGCCAAACATAAACCACCCCTTCAGTGGCAAGTAATTCGCTGCAGCTCGGCTTTGCACCACCGAATAAACATGTGCATCGAGTGAAGATGCTCCCTAGTCTATAAGACCTTTGGACAGGCTGGAGAAGGAGGAGATGTGGAGATGTGGAGTCCATTCAAGCCCTGCAGACCAACCTGACCATGAGAGCTAGAGATGAGAGTCTACCTTGCTTTTAGAGTCTGCGGGTAGACGTGCAAGGCGAGGAGTGACCTGTCCTTGCTGTGCCAGATGGATCAGTATGTGTGTTAATGTTTGTAGTTTGTGTTGAGATGGGTGGGTTTTAGGGGGTTAGGGGTTTCTTTGGATCTGCCATGTTGGTGTTGATGGGCTCATGGAGGCAGAGGCTGGGTGGGTGTGTCAGGAGAGGGCACAGAGTTTAAGTTAGCGTGATGTAGGCAGACGCTTTCTCCTTCAGCTGCCGCAGACACAGGTGACAACTCCAACTCCCTGCAAAGAAAAGGAACCGCAATTGTCACTGTTGAGGTTAGATATCAACATTTATTTATAAATATGCTGATATTTTCACAAATATCAACATTCTTTCATATTAAATATACCGAATCTCCACATTTTTAGCTTTATTCTTTTTTCCCTACATCATAAGTATAGCGTAGCTGCCTTTTATATTCTGTGAACCTTTGCTGAAAAAAGAGGTGAGAGAAATTACTTGGAATAAAACCTATTTACATTACCTGGAGGAACCGTTTCTTTGGGAAGTCATGATAGCTCATAAAACACCGAAATTTTACACATTAAAGCAGGAATTCCATTCGTTCTTCAAAATTAAGTGCCTCTATAATATACCTATTACATAGAATGATTACTGTCTGATGCCTAAGACATTGCTTTGGTTGTGACCTGAAATATTTTTCTAGACACATTCATGGTAGAGAGAGAAAAACATATTTGTTTCTAGATGTATCACATTTTTACAACTATCACTATTATAAATAAAATAAATGAAAGGTGCAGGTTCACATTTTTCAAATACAATTGCTCCAGTTACAACCCTTTTGTCACCAACACTGTAAAGAATGTCAGTATGTCTTTCTCAAAGAAATTTCCCCATTGTGGGATTAATAAAGTCTTAATAAAGTCTTATCTTATCTTATTTTATCTTATCTTATCTTATCTTATCTTATCTTATCTTATGTTCTCTACAGTGTACAGTTTCACATGTGTCCCCCAATGATTGAATTGGGCAGATATTAAAAAAAAGAAAAATTCAGTTTATATTTCTTTTATAGAAAAAGACAGTTGAGGCATTTTTACAAAAATTTATAAAACTGAAATGCATAAGTAAGTAAAGACTGCATACCTTCTGGAGGTTCTGCCATTGGCGGGCTTAGACAGTACATATGGTACCCCCGATCACAATCATCACAGAATAAAAGTTGATCCTGTAGGAATTGTACACAGACAGAAACACACACACACAGAAAAATAAATGTCTCAAAAACGAAGACACAAGTAAATAAACAAAGTCAAGGCCAGGGGTCATCAGTTCTGTTCCGGATGGTTTCACTCCTCATTCAGCTTCATTAGCAGGTTTAGTGTTAATGGAGGGAAATGATGACCCCTGATTTTGGCTGTTAAACAGTTCAGAGTAGTGAACAGTACTAACATCGTTCTCGGAGGTGCCACAGAGGCTGCAGGACTTGCACTCGATGCATTGCCAGCGGTAGGTTCTCACTGCCGCGGTCATGTTGACTGTGAACTGCAAGCAGGATGGGTGGCCTAAAATAATCAAAATACTGATTTTAAAGGGCCCATGTCCTACATTTTTCTTGTATGCTATTCGTCCCTGAGGTCTTACAGCGTTTGTGCAGGTTTACATACCAATATTGATCATCGTTTTTACAGTTTTCCAAACCTCTGCATGACTGAGCCTCCTGTGCTAGGAAGGGGCGGGGCTAAACTGTTGTATGATTCATATATAGACACCAATCAGCCAGAATGTTAAAACCACTGACAGGTGAAGTGAATTACATTGATTATCTTCTTATAATGGCACCTGTCAATGAGTGGGCTCAATCAGACAGTAAATGTGCAGTCAGTTCTTGAAGTTGATGTGTTGGAAGCAGGAAAAATTGAGTGTGAAGACAAGAGACAAGAGTGATTTTGTAGTGGCTAGATGACTGGGACAGAAGATCTCCAAAACAGCAGATTTTGTGGAGGGTTTCCGCTCTGGACGGGGAATCCAGTGGTAGCCGTGACAGGGTCGTGGCGGCAGTGTGCCCATGACACTCGGACCATAGAGCAATGGAAGATGGTGGTCTGGTCTGATGAATGAGGTTCACATCATGTGAACGGTTGGGTGCTTGTGTGTATGTGTGTTTTTGTGAGTGCATGTGTGTTTGTGTGTGTGTTTCTCCAATGAAAATATGGTGCTGAGATGCATTATGGGAAGGTGTTTTGCTACAGGCAACATTCTGCTGGGAAATCTTGGGTCCTGGGGTTCATGTGGATGTGACTTTGACATGTACCACCTGCCTAAACATGCTTGCAGACCAAAGACACCCCTGCAAGGCAACTGTATTCCTAATGGATCATCTGGTCTACCTCACTGCAACTGTTGAGGAACATCATAAAGGGTTTAGGGTGTTATCTTGGCCTCCAAATTCCTCAGACCTCAATTCGATCAGATGAAGAAACCAGTCGAAATCATCCAGGCCCCACCTCTGAACTTAGAGGACCTACAGTATCAGCAGCTAATGACTATAGTAGACACCAAATCACCATATGAGAGGAACCTACACAGTATTAGGCAGGTGGTTTTAACCTTATGGCTGATAGGAGTATTTACATGGGCCATCATAAAGACAGTGAAATCCAGACTGGCAGTTTTTGCAGCTCAGTTTTATAATATGGACTGAATGGATTAGAAGAAAATGCTGCATTTAGAGCTCAGAAACACTTTAAAAAAGGCATCAAAAATTCAGTTTCACAAATGAAAAGGGAATTTTGCTGTAGCATGATATGAAGCCAATCCATTTAAAGTCAATCCAGAATCGCTCTTCATAAAGACAACCATCTAAGGCCAAAGAGAGCATGCACTGCTAGGGCCGCACCTGATCGGCCACAGTCTGCGCAGGAGATGAGGTCTTCCGGGCAGCCAGTCTTCTTGGAGCCTCCCAGACAGAAATCACAGTAGCCATTGGGGATGACAGAGCCATCTGCTGCTTTTTTGGCTGCAATGCAAGAGAGAAAGCGTGTGTGGAGGGGGTGAATCCACTAGAGATCACACTACTACTAATGTGGGGTTCTTTTTAAAGAAAGGAACCGAAGGAAAAAGTGAAGTAAAAGAAAAGAACAAGAAAGAGAAAGAAAAAATTTCTAATTCATGGAAGGAAAACGAAAGGATATGTCAAGAAATGAAGTAAAGTGAAAGAAAAGGGAACAAGTTAAAGGGAGGAAAATGACAGGAATGAAAAACTAAGAAAAATGAGGATGAAAGCAAAAAAGTATGTGGAAATAATGAGAAAGGGAAGGGAAAAAAATAACGAAGCACTAAATACAGCAAAGGGAGGGATAAGAAGCAGCGCCAGTGTGTGTGTGTGTGTGTTTTTTCTCCATATGTTAGTTTTCATTCGGGTGCGCGGACCCAGTGATGCTTGGGCCTTTCCGGCTCAGCCACTGTAACAGTGTGTGTGCGGGGGAGGGGTGGGGAGAGGAGAGGAGGGTCTGTTCTCCGGCGGGAGGCCCCGGGCTCTGTTAAATATTGTCACAGAAACAGAGGGAGGGCTGGCCGCAGAGAGACAGGTACGCTGCAGGAGGCCACTGGGTTATATCATTAACAAGGGAGACGAGACAGCCCGCATGCTTCCACACCTCAGACACTTACACGCCGGCTCCGGGAGACACGCGTTCACGACTGAGCACGCCTGTCTCTCCGAGGGGAGAATTAAAGAGTGACGCAGGACTGGCTTTAGGAAAGCAAATATGAGCACAAAACATTGTTTAGTTGAGCTAATAGATAAGATGTTCGGGCTCCTCCAGAGAATAGAAAATCTTCACACACACTTCAGCTCTGCAGCACACACACATATACACACACATTCAGAGTAATCGTAGTCACAGTGTGTTGCTGCTGGATGATTTGGAGAGAGACAGCAAGAGAGAGAGCGAGAGAGAGAGAGCTCAGGTCCTCTCCAGCGAGGTCATTAATCCACTCCCCTCTCCAGAGATTCTATCAGTGGGGGGAAGGGTGTGTGTGTGTGTGAATGGTGAGTTTGGGGGGGCTGTTGTGGCTTTTTTTTATTCTATGGGGCTGTTCTGTTCTCTAATCCCCAGAGAGTGAGAGAGGGAGAAAAAAGCCTCTGATCAGGATGAGAGGAAGAGAGGACTAGTCTGTGCAGTATTAAAAAACTGTGATCCATACAGGCTGCACCGAACACACACTGGAAAAAAAACATAGCTCAAAAGCAACATTGTGCTTATCACAAAACAGCATACAGCACAAAAGCATACAATGAGATGCAGTGGCTCTGTCCGTGGTGCTGAAACAGCATAGGAGAATGGACGTCTAGCTGAGAGGTCCGTCCAGAAGTAAAGAAGCTACAAGCTGCTGCGGTTAATACAATATTTCAACCAAAACTACTTTCACTATAATTCCACTGTGTGATGCTGGATGGAGGATGGATGCCCAGTCTTGGTCCTCGTCAGCTCTGCTTCCTCTTAAGGAGTTTTTCCTGCCGCTCTCCTCCCATTGGCTCGTTAGTGGCCTGGACCTAGATTTCTGTAAAGCTGCTTAGCGGACCATGTTTGTTCCAAATCTGCTACACAAGTTCAACGGGTTTGAGCAGAACTGCACAGCTAAAGACAACAGTCAGTCCACATACTATATGGACAAAAGTATTGGGACACCTGACCCTCACACCATCAGGGAATTTACAGACATTGTCCTAAAATACATTAACTTTAATATGGAGTCCATCCCCTTTTTTTGCATTTATATCAGCACCCACTCTTCTTGGAAGATTTTCCACAGGATTTTGGAGTGTTTCTGAGGGAATTTGTGTCCATTCATTCTGTAGAGCATTTATTAGGTCAAGTACTGATGTCGATCCAATTCAGTTAATCTCAAAGGTGCTGAACACATCCTTGTTCTTCTTTGTGCACTGGGGCTTAGTTTGTGAAATTGAAAAGGTCCTTCCCAAAACTGTGTCCACCAAGTTGTCAGCATGGCATTGTCTTGGTATGCTGAAGCATTAAAGGGATAGTTCACCCCAAAATGAAAATTTACATACACATGTATGATGGCTTATACGTGTGTTTCCATGCAAATCAGTTTACGTTTCTGATGAAATTTCAATCAAATGTCCTAATTTCAGAAGCAAGATTTGGGTCAGTTCAAAGCCATATGAGGTGATTATTACTGTAACAATTATTGAAACGTTTTTTAATATTAAAGCGATAGTTCACTCAAAAATGAAAATCTGATGTTTATTTGCTTACCCCCAGGGCATCTAAGTCGAAGGTGACTTTGTTTCCTCAGCAGAACA
>JBBKCR010000001.1:14779754-14791809 GCA_037577295.1 Ladigesia roloffi
CAGCAGAGCGGATGCAGTACGTCCGAATTCCATTCATACTGCCCTCATTCATACTGTATAGAACGTACTGATTTAACTGTAGAGCAGTACTCACAAATTCAAATGTAGTACCTACACACGTAGTATGCGATTTCGGACGCAGCCTATATGTCATTACATGTAGCTCTGTTTTGCTGTTGCTGTTGATAGTTTCCGACTCGTTAACATTTCCATAATCCTCCAGAGAACAGTGCTCAGTTAGATTTGATTGCAGGTTATTATTCACATTAGTTTCTAACTAATGTAACGTGTTAAACTTGAGTGACGCCTTCAATTTGCAGCACACCAGGGGCCAGGAATAAGAGACGTCGCGCAAAGACAAATGCGCTGTGGGGGATTTTTGTTGGACTGCATCTCAGGAAGGAGCTGCTGGCTTCTGAAGAGGCACTTGACGCATCACACTGTTCTTTGTACACTGAGATATGGAAACCTCTCCCCACAGTGACAGCGTTTTCTGCCAGGGACAAAAGCAACTAAATGTTTCTCTTCTAAAACGCTCTGCTCTATGTGTCTGCAATCCACAGAGGAGTAATGGCCATGGCTTGTTCTGACACCACACAAACTTTGGCTCAGTTCTCGAAATACAACAAGAGATGATGCGAAAAAAGGCTTAGCTCCTTCACTGGTAAAGGGTTCAACACACTATCATTTAAGCTATAATTTAAATCTGAATGTTCCTGCTAATAAAGGTATGGGTGATATCCAGGCTACAGGTGAAATGTTCTAATAAACAATGCAAAATATTATATTAATGATAATAGAACAATACATTTAGTCATTCCTGGGTTCGACTCCCGGGTCGGGCGCAGGGTCTTTCTGTGTGGAGTTTGCATGTTCTCCCCGTGACCGGTTTCCTCCGGGAACTCCGGTTTCCTCCCACAACCAAAGACATGCGTGATTGGGGACAGGTTAATTGTGCACACTAAATTGGCCCTAGGTGTTACAGTGAGTGTGAATGTGTGTGAGTGTGTGGCCCTGCGACATGTTGGCGACTGTCCAGGGTGTACCCCGCCTTCACCTGTAGTAACTGGGATAGGCTCCAGTCCCCGAATAGTCATTCGCAAAAATATATGTCGTTGATTTTGTTAAAATAGATGCACATTTTCTAAAAGGACAATGTCTGTTTGCTGAACTTAACATACAGGAAACAAATAAAATATAAAATGCGCACAGGCCACATTAAATTACTTTTACAACCAATACGTTGCAACATTTGCCAAGACCAACAAAACCTACTGTTAAAACGTGCCAAACTGTGTCGTTTGTCAAGAAATCGACCTACTTTCACTTAACAAAACATGTCATGTCATCCAGACTTTTGTAAATGTATAATTAGTATATGGAAATAAATTAAGTATATAAATAAAATAAAAATGAAATATAAATATAAATAACTGCTACATGCTCCTCAGGCCCCCTGGTGGTTCGGGGGTCCCTGCTTCTTTAATTGTCAGTTTGTTAGTCTCTCAGCTCCAGTGTAAAATGAAAGAGGACAAACTTCAGACCCTGAACTTGTCTCGGTTGAATTAACCGGCGGAAAAAGCATCAATTTAAGTGAAAAGCATTGGGTGAACATCACGAGGGGTCAGCAGATATATTTTTGAGAAAGTGATCAGTCAGAAGTTACACAATCAAGCCGTTAGTCATTATCATTCAGAATGGCGTGAGCTCACAGTTGGAAAAGGAGGTGTAGAAGAGAAACAGGTCACTAGACTGAGACGCACTAGCATGTTAACTATAGAGGGCCAGAACTGTGCTCTCCACCTGTCGTTTGATCCTGGCTTACTGTTCCCCATCTGTCTGTCTGCCTCCACCTTTCACACACACACACACACACACACACACACACACGTACACTCCCCAACCCAGTAGACGTGCCAGTGCACTCAGCGCTAGATTATGTCTGCATGTTTTTCTGTGCTCGGCTCTAAGCCCCAGCTTACGTACAACACAAGGACAGCACAAGTGGTGCAGGAGCAAAAAACTGTGTGTGTGTGTGTGTGTGTGTGTGTGTGTGGCAAAATATTGGAAACACATGAGGAAATGTGAGATCTGAATCTGGAGATCCATGTAAGGATACACTGCGTGGGTTGGGGGGACAGCGAAAGAGAGAGAGAAACCAAAAGATAGGGAGAGGAGAGTGGGAGAGAGAAAAAAAGAGAAAGAAAGAAAGAAAAGGAAAGACAGATAAAGAAGAGAAAGAGAAATGTAACAATTGGGAGAGAAAGAGAGACAGTGAAAGTGAAAGAGTGAGGGAGGGAGCATTTGAGATAGAGAGTGAGAGTGTGTGTGTGTGTGTGTGTGTGTGTGTGTATGTGTTTGTGTGTATGTAAAAGAGAGTGTGTGATATGGTGAGGCAGAGAGAGAGCGTGTGAGAGACAGGGAGAGTGTGTGTAGGAGAGAGAGAGTGACAGTGTGAAAAAGAGTGAGTGTGTGAGATTTGGAATGTGAAAGTGTGAGAGTTTGTGTGGGTGTGTGTGTGTGAGAGAGAGAGAGTTTTTGTGTGTGTGTATGTGTGTATATGAGAGAGAGAAAGAGAGATTGTGTGTGTGTTTGAGAGAGAGAGAGATTGTGTGTGTGTGTGTGTGTGTGTGTGAGAGCGAGAGTTTTTGTGTGTGCATATGTGAGAAAGAGAGAGAGTGTGTGTGTGTGTGTGTGTGTGTGTGTGTGTGTGTGTGTGTGTGTGTGAAAGAGAGAGAGAGAGAGAGAGAGAGAGAACTGGAAGGGATGAGGAATTACTGAGCAGGCCTACGTAAGAGTGAAATCTAAGGCAGGCCATGAAAGAGAGAGAAATAGAGCAAAGATCGAGGGAGGATAAAGCTCCGCACAGCAAGAGATTCTAAAAAAGGCGATTAAGTCAGAAAGGTTGATATAAACACGCAACATCACACTTAACCCCGTCCGTTTCCGTCCTCTCTATTTACACTAACAGTGCTGATAAAAGTCAAAGATTACAGCTGGGCCCCCGGTGACAAAATAACAAGGCAGTGGAAGAGACCCGGAGCCTTTCTCAGCCCTTCCCCTCGTAATCAATGCTTTCAGTGCTTATGGAGACGAACTGCAGCGGCATGGCTGTGCTCATTAACGCTGGCACTGTGGGTGGACGCTGTAATGGGGGCTTTTCAGCTGCTTGGCTGGAGGAGTTTTCTTGTTTAACTGGGCTCTAACCTATTTCCATTCAGGCTTCAATTGCCAATGAGGAGAAGAGAGTGGGAAAGCAGCCTACTCTATTTATTTCAGTGGGTTTTATAATCCGACTGCAGAAAATCTACGCAGCCGCCGCCACGAGGAAAAATATGCCTGCTGGTAAAACGAGGCAAATTTGATTTGTGGCCTCCTGATGTTTTAAACAGCCATTGATTGAAGCGGCTAAAGCGAATCAAAAGCTGTCATTTCTGAGCCTAATGAAACGAGAGGGCCTGAAAGTGGAATGCACACTAGCGACGGAGAGAAAACACAGCACACGAGTTACGACCCAGTTTCTGGGGCTTCAGTGTAAACAGAGTTTGACCCAGGGAGCCTCATGTGACTTATTTGCATCGCTAAACGACTAGCCAAGGGTAGTTTGATGACAAATCAAATTTAAATAATTTTCCCTCGCCAATGTAGTTCATCAGTCAAGACATGTTTGCCTATTTCGTTTTTGCACCGAAGTTTGATGTGGCTAAAAGTAAGAAAAGTTTATTACATCACATTATATTACATTCATTTGGCAGGAGATTTTATCCCAAGTGACTTACAATGCGAGTAACTCTCAAATTTCAGGACAGTGTGGGAACCAGAGGAGAATCCTAAGAGCTAAAATCTTATGTAGGACTAGTGCGAGAAGACAGAGAGTGCAACAGGCGAGGAAATGTTCTGTAAAGAGATGAGTCTTCAGGTGGATTTTGAAAACAGGGACCTTGCTGCTCTGGTCATCTTTGGGAGCTCATTCCCCCAATGAGGATCCACAGATATCTAGACAGGGTTTGCCTTGTGTGTAGGGATGGCAGAGCCAGACAATGTTCCACTGGGAGTGAAGGGAGCGAATAGAAACGTAAGTCTGAAAGTTCCTGGGTGTCCCCAGATGTGACACTGCAGGCAACAGTTAGTGAGGACTCACCGATCAACATCATGCAACTGCATCCCTAAGTCAATGGAAATTCATCAAAGAAATGGAAACACACTTGCTTGCAACTTATGCAACTCACAAAAATACAGTCAGGCTAAAAACATTTTTCTAAATCAGATGTTTTGTGTGTAAACAACACAGTTTTGTCTGCTGTGTTGTTTACAACAGCTTTGTGTATTCTGTACAGTGCCTATTGGTGAGGTATAAGGTTCCATTATAGCTAGCTTTAAAATTTAGGGCTGTAACCGAATATTCGAATATTCGAGTATTCATTCGGTTGGGTGGCATTTGAATTTTTAATTTGAGATTTGAGTATTCAAAAGAAACCTTTTTTTTACACGTGTGAAACCAAGCGCATCTAGCTGCAGACTGCTGGAGAGTGGAGCTCCACTCTTAACAACCCATGACGTCAGTTATAAAACTAGTGGATAAATACGTAAACTCCGGAATACAGCATTTTTCAGCTGGAAATAATATTGACACCACATATTTAATGTTAATAATTAATACTATTTTGTTATTTATTTTTGTTCATTTATTCGACTCCCACTAAAACCTCAATATGACCTTTCCAACGCGCCCAAGCACGGAGTTCTCCTCCACCCAGAACCGGAGAAACTTTCCAATGCGCTCCGGGTCTAACGGTGCATTTCTCTCTGCAGCTCGGCTGCGGAAAAATTATAATTTTAATGGGAGGCAAACAATGTTCAATGCTCACTAGGGGCGTATCAAAAAGAAGACCAGGGTTTGTCCTGTAAAAAGTATTTTTAGCCTGAATGTGGATAAAAACACCATAGCAGGACAGTTAGAAGACTTATGAAGGTGTTCGATGGGGAATTGTGACCAGCAGTGAGGATTTTATAGGAGAAATTTGAAATGACACACGGTGAACTGTAAAAATTTTTTTTTATTTTGCACTTCGCCGGCAGTGTTTACAGCTGACTGATGGTGGAATAAATGCATTCGTGTTGGTTTTTAAATGTTTGTGCGAGATTTGTCAAGTTTTGTGGCATTTTGTTATCGGCTAGCCGGTTAGAAGTGGCTAATACACTGGCTAATAGGAACTTGCCGGTTGGCCGGGTCTCGCGGCAAATTCAAAATGTTGTTTATTTCTTTATAATTCTACTTCGAAAATATGGATTTCTGAATCAGCCCCCTCTCCCCGAAGTTTCGAATATTCAATGTTTTTAACTACCGAATACTCGAAGCTCAAAAATGGCATTCGTACCAGCCCTAGTAAAATTGCAGCGTCAGTTCAGTGCTGAGACAGGCTCCAGCGCCCCCACCACCCCAGTTAAGTAAAAGCAGCTTGGATAATGAAGATGAATAAATGAATGAACATTTTTCGAGGCAACTGTTTCTTTTGGCTAATTTCTGGGTTTACCGTTACCCATTCATTAACATGCCTTTTAAACATAATATAGTTTGATTGGTTATCCCTTTCCTAATAAGGTACAGAAAACACTACATATTCAATATGTTCTGCCCAGTTTAGTTCACTTCAATCACACAATGCCGCTGGGATGATAAGGGTGAGCACGTTCTTGCTATGATTTGAACAAGCAATTCTGCATATTTTGAAGCTGCTGCTAATGCAGTGTATCATGCTTGGATGAGAAGACACACTGCCAATTCTGTTACATCAGCTAACAGATGTCTGTACTGGCTTGGACTGTGGAGTGAGCCTCCTCCCCACCCAGAGAGGGCCAGGTCAATAGAACCCTCCCTGACTCCGAGCTACAGATGGCTGTAGCATCACCAAGGGATCGAATCTCCTGATGATGGGGCCAAAACTTCAACAGATCACAGGCACAGAAAATACCACTGAACTTTCACTTTGACTTTCCAATTTTGTAGGCCTATGCAGGTTACAGAGCAACACAGAACTGGACTACATTGGTTTTATTGGTGAAAAAATTACATAGATTCAAACTGGTGCCTGTTGTGGTTCTCAGGGCCTCCCAGTTGACCTCTGAGCTTCTGAGGAGATGTAAACATGCTGGCTCTTACCAAGCCATTTATGGTTACAGACGGGTGAACCCAGAACCGCATTCACTTTTCATAACAGCCCTGAGCTTTAGTGTTCTGAAGTCTGTTTATGGGTCCTCAAGATTAAGTCGTTTCTCCACATTCATCCCTGTCTGGCCGCCTTGGCCATGACTTCACAGACTCTCTCTTTGACACACATTTTTAATGTGACTCAATCATCCACTATCTCTCACCATACACAATGGAGGCGACTCGACTATAACAAATCTACTCAATCCCTGAATACACTATTGCCATCTTGATTTGCACCCATGCCAATTTCCCAAAACAAAAAGTAGGAGGCGAAGAGGCACCAAATTCCAATATAATATAATGCTAATACTAATATTAATACTATTACTACTAATAAAAATATAATAAGAAAGAATACAAACTTTTGCTCCCATGATCACACCATTAAAAAGTCATCAGTAAGGAAGTAATAAGTAATGAATCACTTTCTCTTTAAGTAACTACCCAACACTGGTGGTCCAACATTCATCATTAATAGCGAAAGGAAAGATTAAAGATCTTTCCACTCACTGCCCACATATTCTCACATACTCAGATAAACACAGGCTGTTCTGTTTACACTGCTCTCCGCCCTGAGGGAAATGGGGTCACTCAGAAATATTCACCGCACCACGACAGGTCATTCCTAATTTCACGGACTGCCTGATGTACACAGAGGAGCGCCCCCCCCCAAAGCAAGCACGTGTTGATGTGCAAGTTAAAGGGCTTTGCTGTAGATGCGATGAGTGAGTTAACCCACTTTACGCAAATCCGCAGTGCTGAGGAACCGTCCGAAGCTCTGCAGGAGTGAGTGTGTGTAAGTGTATGAGTAAGACTAGACACTCTGATACAGAGAGACAGCTGAGTCAGAGGCTGGCGAATGTAGGAGGGGTCAAAACTGCTACCATGAACCCTGATTCATCTACTCTCTTATCTCAATGTCTGCACAACTCGAAACTTTCTCTAGAGCGGCAGATTTTCTACACAAAGGATGACAGAATCAGAATCCGAAAACTATATTTATCCCAGAGGACAATGTAAAGACTGCAGAACAATGTGGACCAGTAAATCAGCAGAATAGTCAAATTCAATTAATTAATCAATCAATCAATCAATTAATCAGCTTCTATTTAAACTTGGCATACACTGAGAGTGATCCTGAAAACAAGCAGCGTAAACAATGGGATCATTAAATCACAACTCAAAATGTTTTCATATAAAGATGACAGCTAAAATAAGTCATAAGGAATAATATTGAGAAAAATAAACAAAAAATATAAATAAGAATAAAGGGGAACAGTGACATTATAATAAATTGACTAAGATGTAATCCAGGTCAGGTCAAATCGCATAACACCAACCAGTCTGAATCCTAAAGTATGGATGTATGTTGATATAAATCCTGAGAAGACTGCTCAAGAGTTTACGTCAAGTCAGTGGTAAAGTGCCTAGAATGTTATTTTTCCCCAAATGAAACTAAGCTGTGCTGAAACGATTATGGGAATAAACACTGTAATAAATAAAGTAACTAAGAGTCGCACAATCCCATTTTGGAGTGCCAAACAATTTGGAGCTGATCCTGGAACCTCTGACCACCAAAAATCAAATGTTTCAGTTTTTTCCAAGTTGTGCAATAACATTGGTCCATGTTTTGGTGAAGTGGGAAACACTGAACTTGCCAATACAACAGACGTCAGACAAAGCAAGTCAATGAATTCCAGCCTGAATTGAGAAGTGCAGACAACATGTCCATGAAAACACTCCCTTCCAACATCTGCTGGGCTTAAATACGTCAACCACGGCTTGTGACATTCTTACACGCCCCAGATCAAACAAGAACAGGCCTTGAGGCTGCTGTGAACCGTCACAAATTGATATAGGCACAATTCCAGACTAGCAGATCTAGCATGCTCTCGTTATTGTCCAGAACCTGCACAGTAAATCACACTGAGAAGAACTATGAGATAAGTTTTGTGTCTTTTGAGTCTTCCTGGAACGGTACTTATAGGACTGGGAAACTGGGAAACACAGCACCATCTTAACACATTCAAAGAGACCGGTGATTAAATAAGGTCACCAACCAGGGTCACCAACAGCACCGCACAAAAGAATCTTCTAAATCCAGTAGTCTCGCTCTGCCACATCCCACTCAGTGGTTGGCACATTATTTCGCTAACGATTTAAAAGGAAATAATGCTGAGAGGCTCGGTAAACAGTCAGCAGCTTGGCCGATAAGATCAGGCTAATCCAGCGATTTGGTATATCAATTTAGCCATTAATCAGCACCATATGGGCTTGGAGGCCCATGCAGCTGTTACGTTAAGGCTATTAACAAGACAGACCGAGGGACACAGAAAAAGCTTGGTTGCTAAACAGTGGTAATTGCCATTCGTACCAGTTTCATTCCAACAAACTTGCACAGGTATGGTTCACACATTTGACAAATAAAATGACTTCTTTGCTGTTATGCCACACCTTTGTAAATGTAAAATGTAAAAGAAATTCCTACTACTGTGCATTCCAGCCCAGCCTGGATTTAAAGAGTGCACTCTAGAACTAAATCAATGCCCAACACTGGGGAATGGCCCCCCTGAAAGAAGATGGAGCCAAAAAGTTACAATTTGCATCTCGGGCAGGTCACTCACCTTGCCTCCCCTGCCTCTTCCATGTCATTGTTGAAACTCATCCCGCAAAGGTGGTGGGATACCCAGATGGACGAAAAGGTTGTACCGGATTGCCCCAAAAGCAAGACGGGCTAAAACAGAGCCAGAACCTCCCGAACAGACGAAGAGCCCAAGGCAAAAGCGGTGTCTGCAGATCGGCTACGAAGTCCGAGAGAACCACACCTCTTCTTCAGGGATTAACTTGGAGGAGGCGGAAAAGACTCCCGCACTCCGCCTCATCACCACATGCACCCTCGCCCACGGACCTGGCAGAGCTGCCTCCTCCTGTAGCGACTCTTTCGCCTCACCACGAGCGGCGAGCCAGAGACTGTGTGGAAGAGCAGGAGGGATTGAGCGAGAGAGACAGACAGAGCGAGGGAGGAGTGTGTAGGTGATTAGGCTGGGGACGGTAATGACACACTTTTCCGTCGCCCATCTGTGGTGCTGGTTGTTTGTTCTGTGTTGCTCTCTCTCTCTCTCTCTCTCTCTCCCCCTCCCTCCCTCCCACACTCTGTCCAATCTGGCTGTGCCCAACTCTCACCTTGGCATCAGTCTTTATCCACTAAGCATTTCCAACCAAAAATGCAGGACAAAGCCTGTGTCCCTCTGATTCCTGCTCTGCACAGCTGTAGTAAAAAGCTCTTAAAGCTTGTCTGAGACCTTCAGCATGAAGGATGAGGTCAGTGATTAGGAGAGGAGCCAACGACTTGAAACGTTGCCTAGGAACGATTATGACAGCACAAACAGCAAAACAAACGTCGCCTCGTCCAGTTCTTGTGCTGACAGATTAGCCACAGTCAGTCACGGTGGTCAGAGCATGAGCAAGACAACCATAAGCCTATTAATGGTTTAGTTACATAAGAGAATACCATAAGTGGACAAAGCACTGCATCCTGGTCTTGGTGGTCATCGCATCCTGTAAATCCAGTGAAATCTTCATTGTTTCTTCATGTAGTTGTTAACTCTGCTTGGCAGGAAACTCCTTCCACACTTGAGGCATGGAATAAAAAAAACAGGCCCCCCCGAAACCTCCAACCATGTGATTAACCATAAATAATATGCAGCTATAGAAGCAGCATGAAAGGGCTGCCTTGCTAGACATTAGCTGATACTTAGTAGCTCCAAATGGTGAAACATCTCAAGCTCAAGTAAACAAACATTGCTCACACTGTCCCAGTTACAGCACATGGCGATTTGTGTAAGACCCGTGCATAAATGCATTTTTTGCTCCTCTCCTTTTTTCTTTTCATAAAAGCAGACCAGACATGGCTGTGGAAAATAACTGCAATCAGCTGATTATGTAATTGCACTGTGGGAGAACCTGGCCTGCCACTACTCATCACATTAATAATCAAGTAATCTAAACAATTACAATAGGCTAAGTGAACAATTACACACCATGATGAGGAATCAAACAGATTACAAAGTCCTTCGCTGGAAAATATAAAAACATAAATGTCGTCCTATTAAAAACTAAATTATAATTACCTTGAATGCCAAGCTCACAGTGGTGTCCATTCACTTTCTACCAAGGGTATATAGTACTGTTTAAGCCGATTGTGCTTAATGTAAACGTTTGAAGCATTAGAAGCTTGTAATATGTGTTGAGGTGACATGCTCTTTTATAACAATTCCATCGTTAAAGCCTAACTGAATATAACTATATCTGTCTGCTGACCTGTTCAGCCTAGGTTTAGCTAAACACATTTCACTTCATACATACAGAGTTCATACACACGCATTTTAACTTCAGATTTGTTCAAGCTCTGTGAGATCCTGCTGGTGTGGGTTACCTCCTTTCAATGATATACACAAAAGTGACTGAAGTGTTAAATAGTCCACCCTTGTGAACCTCTTACACATGACTTCATTGTGACCTGTGGACTCTCTGTTTCTCATTCAAATTACGAATGAATCTCTAAGTCAAAGCCAAATTTAGAGAGCACACAACTATGAAAAAAAAAACATCCATCCCTTTTCAATTGAATAATTTTTGTTTCAGGAATCTTATGCTTCTACAAGCCGTATGGACAGCCCCTATATCAGATCTTGACCATCCCACACCTGTCGAGCCCCATCCACCAGATTAGTTGATTTTTGTGTCTGTGCATGCGTAAGACGCTGAGCACTATGGCTACAGGCAAAGGCAAGTCACCATGAACTGTTGTGTTCATTTTACTCTGGATCCGACTCCGGGTTGAACATATAGGGCTGGATTGCGACTCTGTTTTCTGCCATTTTCACGTGTGGCAAATGTGCAGCATAAGCATGGGATGGGTGCAGGCTAATTCTGAAAGGGACTGAAACTGTCCAGTGTAAAGTTGAGGAGATCTCTTTATATGAGAATGATTTTGTGTTCATGAAAGAACCTCATGAACATGTTTTGTTTCGCCCATAGACCATTTCTAACTTGTATAGAAAGAGGTATAATATTTTGCCTTTAATCAATACATTTTTCTCATGAAATGAAGTAGCGGTTTTAAATTGAATGTAGCGTGAGTTGTTATATTTGGACTGTTTTAAAGCAGCTTTTCTAGAGCAGGTTTTAGGGGGGTGTCTTGCCTACTGAAAAGTGGCCAGACTGACTGGTGTAGCCTCCCCGCGGCAGCGGATTGATTGTGCTCAGTTAATTGAACCCGTCCCAATTTCTCCTGACCCAAATGCAAGCCCACCAGCAGAGATGCTTCGGCATACTCACATGGACGTTTAACCAGACTAACTGTGCCCTCAGTGCCACGTGGTTATATTGCCCCGAAGTCACTGGCCAGATGGGTCTGTGACAGTATACACACACACACACACACACACTCGCACTCACACAGACACATGCTGACAGGTCTGTCACTTCCATAAAAAGTGATTGCCAAGTTTTTTTGGTTGCTGTGGCCACTACAGGGAGGACGTATTCAGAATGTCATGGTTTAAAATGAGGCCTGTCCACACCCAGCAACAGTGCAGAGGAATATTCCAAACGCAAGACAAACCAACCACTCGTCCAAAGCAAACAGTGGTTGTGGTTCATGGATAATGTGAGAAAAAGCAGCTGTGGCAGCGTGATGCAACTTCCATTAATATCTCTTTCATTACAAACAGAAACCTGCATGCCCGTCTGAAATGAACAAATCGATGGATGGATGGATGGATGGATGGATGGATAGATGGATAGATGGATAGATGGATAGATGGATAGATGGATAGATGG
>JBBKCR010000001.1:14805335-14816363 GCA_037577295.1 Ladigesia roloffi
CTTAAGACATCAATGTGTCGTCACGAGCCACGGGGTGTAATCTGGACGTGTCTGTGCATGTTTTTTTATTTTGAAAGCTCTGACGTCCATCCACTTCCATTAAATGACTCCCAGACTGCTACGGCTAAAGCTAATAATCTGCGTTTGAGTTCTGCTGAGAAAACAAAGTAAACTTCGACTTGGATGCCCTGGGGATAAGCAAATAAACACCAAATGTTCGTTTTTGGGGGAACTATCCCTTTAAGAGGCAGTAAAATGTTCCTATCTGATTCCTATCACCACCAGAGTGAAAAGTTCTGATTGGTTTCTGGAGCATTTCCCATCAAACTCCACATGACCATCAACTCTTTGTAATTTAATGTTGCAGAAACTCTGAAGAACTGGGTAATTCCCTTTAAATATTTGAAATGTTAATATGTTTTTACTATCCACGCTTCCGAACCACATTGGAAGTAGATCTGAACAAGCTGACGCATGACCAGTGTCTCTGAATGTCTCATCCTAAATATGTGTTAGCTCAGATGTGGTTAAAACGTCATTTCACGACACAAAAAAGGCCGTGCAAGAGGCAGGGTTAGATGCAATTTGAAGATCTGATGATACTGGGAGTGGGGTAGGGTGGGGGTGGAGTGCTTGACAAACAGCACAAACGCAATAAACATTCTACGCAAGAAAAGAAACCAGGAATACGCTCTAAGCCTGGCTCTGCTAGCCTTCACAAAACAAACATAAATTATGTGTTGTCTGCTCTTCCCATGGTCCCAGTCAGACGGAACACAAAGAGCAAACTGCAGTTCACACCGGCTTGATGCGTAAACACTCGTACAAACAAGACTTAGCTTTCCCACCGACCCAGAGACGTGTGCAGTGGCGAACAAACCTCACATTTTTCCACAGATGCAGCCCAAACAAACACAGATAGAAAACAAACACACACAAATTCCCCAGAATTAGAGAAAGGGTAAACCAGAAACCCCCGCAGCTTGTACTCATTAGGCAACCCAAATGCAAAGCAGCCGTTCACAAACTTAACTATGTGGGAAAAATACAACACAAGTACAGACAGCATTCTTAAGTAACCCATAGAACATGAGCTTTGAAACACCTCTTCATATCGCTCGGTTCACTTAGTTGTGTTTAGTTCCCAACAGTATTTTGAGCTCTAAACACTGGGAAGGTAAAAACTAGGATGTGTGTCATCATAAGGTTGTTGGTTCGAATCCCACGATTGGCAGTGTCACCACTAAGGTGTCCTTGAACACAGAACCATGCCCACACGCTGCTCCATGCCACTGGCAGCCCACAGCTTCACTTGGATGAGAGGGTTGAAGGCAGAAAACAATTTCACACTGTGTGCTGTGCTGTAGTATGTTCTCATGTGACAAATGGACACTATCTATCCAAATTGCAATTCTGTTACTTCGGCTACGCTGGCAACTATCACGATGAGTGATGGGGGGATCCAATCCCCAATGAAATCAAAGCCAACTGTGCTCTCTTGGACTCCTTGCTATGAACGGCTGTGGCACCACCAGGAATTGAACTACTGATCTCCTGATGATGGCCCACCACTGTTTTGCCACTTGTGAAACATATGGCCTTGTTTCTATCAACTGTTGACATTTAAAAACCCCGTAATTACCTAAAGTGTTAATTAAAATGGTACAAAATGGAAACTGAATGTAGCACTTCTCTATCAGGCCTGCATAAAGTCTGCTATTCATTATAGAAAATATTGGCTTTTGCTATATTGTAATCCCAAAAGGCTATTACACGCTGAGGGCGTAATGTTCTCGATCTAGATGGGTCTCTGAGAGAAAGCACATTGCAGTTATACTGTGCAGTAATACCGTAATGTCATTGGTCATTAATGTGCTGCCCTACCATGTAATTAATTCCACATGATTACGAAAAGTAGATCCACGTTAGAGCAAAAATGAAAAGATAACACTTTGTCTTTACAAGAAAGCAATCTTACTTTGATTTCAGGCTTGGCTTGATCATCTGGACCATAAGCCTGCCAGCTAGGAGTCCATTAGCGTGTAATATAAGGTGGTTATATCACAGTGCATCAATAGCTTAGCCACTGTTTTTTTTCTGCAGGGAAAGCTAACGACCTGCTTCTTAACAGGCACATATCTGGTTATCATCTAGCTTTAAACCTTTCAGTAACTGCTCAATTTGTGCAGTTAGAATGTCTTCTCCACATGAAAGGCCTCATATATGGAGCCTACAACAACCATTAACGTTTTGACCTCGGGCTTTTTGGTTTGAGCGTCTCAGGCACTAATGTGCATTTAAAATAAGGTGCTTGTCTCTAGTCTGTCGTGATTACCTCATTTCAAAAAGTCTATTAAAATTGACGAGGAATAAATATTTGGCAATTTGCAAGAACATTACACATATTTTAAAACAAAGTCTACCTTATGTAAAACTCCCATTTATTTACTTTTTTTATTTTTGCCAATTTTCTGTCCCAATTTAGTCAGACTCAAAAAACTGGCTAGTTTCCCACCACCACACAACTGAACGACTCAACACACTTGGAGGAGAACACTAATCGCCAATTCTAACAGACACCCACGTTGGTTAGCATCATGCACAGTGACTAGGAAGAGGTAAAGTAGGGTTAACCTACCCATCCAGTTATGCTCTCTTTAACCCCCTGCCATTCGTGGGGAACTGAAACCATCCCCCGATGACAGGCCTGACACTTTACAACCACTCGGGCGCACCTATTTGCCCTAAAATTACTCAAATAATCATAAAAATTATAATGTCTATCGATAAAATCAATAGTGACAGTGAGAGATGGTAAATGTGGCAAACATTCAACCACAATTTCACAACACGCCATTTCTTTATGGATTATGAACAAATTTGAACATGCATAATGCACCAAAAAGCACAATGTTTACACTATATTGCGCAAAGACAAAATTATATAATGGCATAATAGGCCGCCATCCAATCCCACTATTAATTTGCAGTTTAATGCCGTTTTTACAGCCTTCGTATTTAAATCTGTCTTTTAGGTTATGTGTAGTCATTTAGGCGTTCAGAGTAATGGTTTTTACTTAGAATAGCATAAGCACAATTATATACTACTATACTATACCACCCCATTCACACTGCCCACCCCAACTGGCCTTGTCTTATAGTAGAGTATCATTTGCATAGCTTGGAAAAAAAATCACCAGGTCTCCTTCTCCCTTGACCTGTATTTCTGGCCTGTGGTCATTAGGTACCTGCTCAATTTCCAGCATGTCTGTCCTCACGGTTCCGCTTCCAGGAAGGTAACACCTACATTTTCTAGTCTCCTGCAAAGGAGAGCAGCAGCGGCAGCAGCAGGGGGAGGGAGACGGCTGCTAATAGCACAGACGAGGCGCTCACGAGGAGTATTGATTGAGGGCAGAGGGGTAAACAGAGCGAGGGAGGGAGGGAGGAAGAATGCAGAGGAGGATAGAGAGGAAGAACGCAGGGCTCTCCTGGGGGCTCAGCGATCTCTTTTCTCCTTCTCTCCTTCCGGCATGTTACCACCGCAGTCTTACCACAGGCTCTTTTCTCCTCCTTTTCCAACCCCTCGTTTTTTTGGGGTTGTTTCACAGCAAAATGTGTGCTCAGATTCCCTGTCCTCATACAACTCCCCTATTTACTTAACACAAAAATAGCAAAATCGGTAACTGATCATTAAAACGTGCAGGAAAGTGTCCCCTGTATTAATGTTTGTACGTTTTCAGACACAACCTGCCATTTTTCCTGAAGTGCCCAAACTTCTGCACACAGCTGTAGACTTCTGAGTGTATGGAGAGAATATTCATTGCATCTGGGGAGTTACTGACCTTCCTTCAGACCAAATGGATCTCAGCTCCTTGATTGCAGGCACTTGATTGCACTATAACAGTCTGCACCTACTTTAGTACTTCTTTGGTTCCTCATTATGGTGCAGATACTGCAGATAAGAAATGCCTGAACATGCACCTGATCCTCTTATGTTATATATATTTGGGGTTTTTTTTGCACCACAACCTATACAGCTGACTTGTCCACAACCTTACACGATTGGTCGAAATAAGTATCGTATCTATGTGTATCACCCGGCTACATTTTTTTGCAGATTACATATTTACATGTTCCAAGGCCTTGTTTATCTTTTTATATTACATTTAAACTTGCCATCTTCAGGTTTTAATCACAATTACCAAATCCTTACATGTAAATATGTTTTCTTTTTATAACAATCAATTATTTAGTATTAGTATTTTGTTCCATTAACATAGAAAGGCTTCTGTACATATTCCCACTATAAATTTCACACCAAAGCAGGCCAGATTGGTATAGGTACCAGACTAGATGACCACTACATTTTCCAGTCTATCTATAATCTATCTGTCTTTTTATTGTTAGGGAGATGCTACTGTGATCAGAAGGCCGAGGGTTCAAATCCCAGGACTGCCAGTGGCACCTTGAGCAAGCTAGCATCCGCTTTGCTTCACTTGGTGAATGGGTTTAATGTATCAAAACGTTTTGATCTAGTCACACTGTGTCCTGTGGTGTGGGCTGGTGTGGTGTTCTGTGCTCATGTGTGACAAAAATGGCCACTTTAATGGGCAATTTACACTTTCTAGAATAAAAACCTCTTTCCTTATTCCAGTACAGTGCCTCTTGCAGCCAGAGCGAAACCCTGGACGACCCCGCTGGCTCATCAGAGAGACAGATAATGAAGCTTTTTGTCTCGAGGCAAACAGACACAGTCTGGCAACGAGCATGCAGAAAACAAAAAATCCATCCAAAGTGGAGATTAGGGCTGTACGATTTGGTCTAAAATCGAAACCTCGATTAATTAAACATTTTAACTCGATTACGATTAATGAACGATTATTTAATTTATGTATTTGTTTATTTTTGCCTACTGTACAAATTTTGTACAATAAATATGCTCACAGATTACAAGTGAGTGATTTTCAAACCAAGGATGCATTATTTGACTTTAAAATAATTGAAAGAAACTCACTATCTACTATCTATGATTATTTATTGAACATTAATTTTGAACAACTGAAATTAAAGCACACATTACCTAAAAGGAACAGTCATTTTGTTCTACTAAAAGAAGAAAAATAAATAACTTGCACTTTCGGAAACAAATAAATTATTTTCAAGGTATTTCTTATTAAAAATAGTGACTCCACACACGGTAGTGTGTTTTTAAAGGGAAAGTAATTGAAATAATTGACCTGGAAATTTTTGATCGATTAAAGGTTCTGAAATTTTTGATTACTTTTCGATTAATTGCCCAGCCCTAGTGGAGATGCCTAGCCCCGCCCCCCTTAACTGCCCAGCCCCCCACCCTCTCCTTTCCCAGAACCGTTAGAATATCCAAACCCATGATCCACCCTTATATTCTTAACATCTTCTGCTTTTCCTCTAAACTCTTCCTGCACCTCCTCATGGTGATCCAGGCAGACATAGCTTCAATCCAGCAGACATTCAGAGAGATGGAATGGGAGAAAATGGGAAGTGGAAGAATGGCGATCTGGATTTGCAATCCTGGCTGCGCTTCTATCAGATAGTACAGTGATGTGAAATGAGCTCGGAGGAGAAAACATGCTTCACTTGTTTCTAGCTGCAACCACCCTGCTGCTCCATCCACATCACTCGAGGGGAGAAGAAAACAGAATGCTTGCAAAAATGCTTTGCCATGTTTCTTAGCCTTCCTTTGAGGGGCCTACTTATACATCGAGAGGAAGACAACTGATAAACCGATACTGGCAACACTCCGCTTTATTAGTGTTCACAGAAAAAATAAGCATTAAAATTGTAACTTTATTCAATCGCATTCCATTTGACCAGTGTCGTCCTGCTCAGAGTGGTTTTGTAAAATGTAGATGGCAAAAAAAAAGACTGAAAAAATGGAACATTTGCATTAAAAAAAGCCCAGATGGAGCATCATACTTCTGAAATATCACAGTCAACCTTGTCAAGCCACACTCAGCCACAAAAGAGGCAAAATAAAACAAAACATATGTTGAACATATTTCATTTCAATTAAAATGCTTTTAATACTTTCTCTGCAAAAAATATGATTAATCACATGTAATTAATTAGACTTTTTTTTAATTACAGGTCAGTCCTATTTATGACAGATAAAAACTATTAATACATGTAGTTCACTGAATGCTGATTGGCTAAAACTACAGGATATTAAAATTTTAAAGAGAAACAAAATGTTATATTCAGTTACACCCACTGAGATTATCGGCCACAAAATGTTCAGTACTATCGTCCGGTCAGATTCTAGTTCATTGTGCACTTAGCTGTGTGTGACTATTGCGGAAATGCAACTGTTGGAAGCGGGTGGTTGAGTGGCCCGCTGCTTGAGGCCCAGCAGATGGATGGAACACAAAGCTCCTGATCGGAGTGTGATCAGAGGCTGTGGACCCTCTGGGGAATCTCCCCTCTCACGGTTTAATCTCTGCATCTTCAGCACTGAACCCACAATGCACAGGCAGTCTTGCAGCCAAGGCTGAGAGACATGAGCATTTGTTGCACAAATACTACTATATTTTGTTCGTGTGTGTTTGTGTGTGTGTGTGTATATATATGCTGGTTGTTTATGTTTGGGCATATATATATATATATATGAGGGCATGGCGGACAAGGCCCAGATGTCACAGTCACCTGTACTCTTTTGCTTTTCAGTTTGTTCTATTTTAAGCCCTGTCATTTTTATCACTGTAAATACAATTCATTTATTACTGTATTTACCTTCTTTACCAAAGTAAACGACAGCGCATACCAAAGAAAAAGCCTGTGCATGTATTACAGTTCACTCTATACAGGGGTGATATGGGTATACACATACTAGCACTGCAAGAGTTCATTTAAACTGTACAGGACAGACACGGGTTTAACGGAAATTAAAAGTATTTTGGTAGCATAATTACACATTACAACCACACAGTTGTACAAAACCTTCATACATAGAAAACACACACACACACACACACACACACATCGAGAAAGCTCTACTGCAGCCAGAGAAGAATGCTCCTCTCTACCAGTCTGTTATTTCATCTGATTTATCAGATTGCAGATCCATCCTCACAAGGATGCAACAGCCTAAGAGCCATTCAGGCTTTACAAAAGGCTTTCAGCTGCCCGTCACTCTTATAGGATTCAGCGACAGTAGTGTAACATTATTAGAATAGTCATACAGTAATATAATCACACAAGTTTGAGCCAAACCGGTCAAATTACATGATTATTTAATTGTTAATATGCAACTACCATTCTCCTGTTCAGCATATTTTAGCATTTACTTTCACTTAATACAGGGTTGTCAGTCAGTTGCTTGGTTGGAACAGGTGTGCTGGAAACTGAAGTGAGTGGGACTAGGAAAGACTGCAGTGAACAAACAAATACTTTCCCTCAATAAAGGAAATGCTTACAAATAAAAAGAGAAAAATCTTTTCTGCACAGTCATACCTTTTCCAATCAAAAAAGTGACATTTGCCAAATAAATAAAATTTTCAATTTTAACTTCTCTACCCTGTAGAGAATTTGGCTTATTTTCACTTTCACAATCAAAGGCATTTGATAGAGAGGTGGGGGCATGTCTTGCACATGAATGCCTATATATAATTTTATTATAAGCCTGTAATACCTGGGATGCACCAAAATGATTTTTTTGGGCCGAAACTGGAAAACGAAAATAAGGAAACACCCTGGCCGAAAACCGAAACTAAAAACCGAAAGAAATTATTAATTTATTTTTAAAAAATTATCTGTACAAAATTTTCTACATATATTTTTAGCATTATGATACTGCACAATATAAAATAATGTTTGAAATCAAATATTTTCCTTGGCCCTGCTCATAACCAGACTAAAAGCAAGACAGCTGAAATATTATTAATTTAAATATCTTCTCTTTTAGAACTAGTGAAATCACTCTAAATAATTTGGAGTGAAGTGCTTGAACAAATTGCATTCGGAACAAGTCTAACATTCTCTTTAGGCTTGTAACAAAATAGTGTATCAAAACAAAGACTAAAATATATTAACTGTAATCACTGGAAAACTGAATTTCGTTTAAAAAAGCTCACAGAAAGTGACCATTCTGCCATAAAGGAACACTCGAGTCGCTGTTAAAGTCTCCCTCTGCATTTCAAACATTCAACAAGTGAGACCGGAACTCCGCAGGTCCTGATCACAGGCGAGCCCTAACCGTTACACCACCAGCTCTTATGGACTCACGGGGCTCCAAGGGATTTTCTATCCCTGCATGGAGATCGAGAAAAATTAATCCCCAGGTTGAGAAAAACATCTTTCCGCGTGTCTCTTTCTTGGAAATATAGAAACACACCACGTGACCGACATGCCGACTCTAATCCAATCTGACGTTTGGTAGCTGTGGTTGCATCTTCTGCTTCATGATTGTGTCATCGCAGTTTCGGTCCGATAAAAAAAATTTGGCGGCCAAATTTTCGATGCATCCCTACTGTATACATACAAAAGTACATAATAATATATATACTCTTGTTGCATGCAAGTGCTCATTGGAAATTTGAACACACCAGATGGCCACTTATTGAGGCAGACTGCTAGTTTGATGTCCGGCGATTCCAAAGCTTTCCAAAGCCAGTTCAGGATAGACTGAAGTTCTGGGGAATGTAGGATTGTTTACATTTGGTGAAAATTATGGGGAAAAATAGACTGATCACTGAACTACAAAGTTTATCCATTTTTCACATTTGTACATCACATTATAAACCATACCTGGTACACTGCGTACATTTCATACTTGTGAATAGGACTCCAATTTGTATTTTTAAGTCAAACGATTTCCTGGTTTCCAACAGCCAATCACAGTACAGCTGTCCCTTGACACCAAGTAAACACACTTGGATAAAAAGAGTTTACAATGGTCAGACAAATTTTTTGAGGAGGAAAGGCTGGTGATCTTGAGAACATCAGAAACACAGTGAGGTGCGATGGTGGTAGCATCAAGAAATGGGGCTGCTTCTCTACAGCCTGACATGGGGAACCACTCATCAGTGAAGGAAACATGAATAGAGCAATGGGAGATATTAGAGAAGAATTTAATTTCATCAGCCCAGAAAAGGTGAATGTTTCAACCATGTGTTTGCAAGGCCTGACTTTTGAAAGTCCACCAGAGGAGCCCAAGTTGAACCAAAAATAATGACACACATCTCAAAACTGTCATTTACAATATAACACTATTATATTCACGCTTGTGCTGGGCACATTAACACGTTTTCACGTTAACTCGTGATTTACTTAACGCCGACTGTTAAAGTACGCTGAAGTGATAAAGACCACTTTAGCGGACTTTAACAGGGACACTTGCTACTGAAAAAACGGTCTGCTTCTGTTGCTCAGTGATATAAGAAAATGTTTCTGCAGATACCTCTTCTGAAAAAAAGAAAAGAGATTCATAAATGTTAACTTGATGTTGCTCGGAAGGAGCCTGATATACTGTTCTGATTGTGGCTCTGGACCGTAGGCGCCGGTGTTCTGATGATTTATGCTGCTTTGTTGAAAAATGCTAAAGTAGCGCAAATCGACAGTATAATCTATCGATTCACGCTACCCTGCTGAAAAAAGCTCCCTTTGAGTTAATACAGATTATAGTCGGTTTATAACACGAATAGTGATGAGAAATAGAAAAATAATATGCAGAATCAGAGAATTATGGGGATTATAATGGTTATAAATTTAGAATGCTCTGGACTCTGAGGGAACCTTGCTCTTCTATAACAGACTAGATAAAACGTGAATGCTCTGCAAGGGACAAATTGCTTTGGTTTCATATTTGATTTGACTACATGAATGTTTAAGTTGAGATTTACAGAAATAGCTGAACTGCATCTGTGTAACGGTGATAAAGGGAACACTGCTGTTAAAAAGCTCCCTGTTTAAAGCATACGCAAACATAATGCTTTGCACTTTTGTTCATTTAGCAGTACTTTAAATATAAAAGTGCACAATACTCGACCTTTGATTTCATTACTGAATTTGGCATATAGCGAGACCATTTGCATTATAGCAGAAAATCATGTGATTAATTGTTATCAAATGTTAATCATTGTCCACCATTAGTTAATAATTTCCCAAGTATGTACTTACGAGTGTGATTTTGACTCACTTTGGCCTATAATGAGGTACAAATCACTTGATGACAAGGGCCTCGTAGGAACATCTTCATGAATCATTCAGACTTCCAGACTGTAGGCCTATCAGCTGCCTCAACACCACTTCAGCCCATTTCCACATTTCCTCTTCCCCGTGATTCACTTTCCAGCGCCGTTCTTAATCTCATAATTAATAACTGCATTTATTCTCAAAATGAATACAAAATATGGTCCCTGACAGACTTTGCACATGCCCTTCGAAAGGTCTGTGAGAGGGAGCTGGCTGTCGAGTTGGAAGTCTTCCATATTTGATATTAGGTGGTCGTTTTGTTATGGACCATGTGAAAGTGTTCATTAGAGCCTGTTAGAAGAATGCTGCTGAAATGATCACAGCTGTCTTATTTGTTCTCAACTAAATTCCAACTACATGAAGAAATGCATATGGTAGCATCGTAGTTGGTCATGAATAGAGTTTTAGATGGACTTTTGCATGGTTTCAGTACAGTGCGCTGCTCTGTCCCACTGCTGGTTCTTGAAGGTCACACCCAGATTACTACAAAGAGAGTGACGTATTCAGTTTCAGAGCCCAGCCCACAACTGACTGGCTGCCCTCTGACCTGGTGCTATTGTGGCTCCAGCTGCTATATCCCCTCATGTTTGCAGCCCATCAAACAAAGGAGCGCTGACTTGAAACAGCTATCAGGGCCGGACAGGCCCAGGCACTTAGAAACAGTGTAAAGTTGAAAAGAAATTGTGCCCGAATTTCATCTCATTAACTTTCTATACTAATAAAATACTGTAAATAAGATATAGAATTTTTTATATTGCTTCACACCTCAGGACTGCACCTTATGGACACTCACATCAACAC
>JBBKCR010000001.1:14847766-14864545 GCA_037577295.1 Ladigesia roloffi
CCATCCACTTCCATTAAATGACTACCAGACTGCTACGGCTAAAGCTAATAATCTGCGTTTGTGTTCTGTTGAGGAAACCTTTGACTTGGATGCCCTGGGGGTAAGTAAATAAACATCAGATTTTCATTTTGGGGTGAACTATCCTTTTAACTAAAACCAAAAATTTTACAAAAATCATATTTCTTATAGATTAGTTTGAAGCTGTTGAATGAACTGAGTGTCTGCCACAACATTTCCTAGCTGTGAGTAGATCTGCATTGGACTGTTCTCCCGGACAATACTGTCCATGAACTCCAAACTCTGTCAAATGTGCACGTGGATTTTTTAAATACGTTTGCAAGCTACTCTTTACTCCAGCATTGGTCTCAGTGTCCCAAGCTGGATATGTCAGCTGGCATTGTTCACAGTTCAGCTACTCTATTTAAATATATTTTTCTCCTTATTTGCTTACTTACAAAAAAGGACAATACATAATTAATCAGCATCATTATTTCATAAATGTACATGATTTCCATGTGCAGGCTTCTATTAAAACACAATGCAAAACACTAACATTGTGTTTCATTACAAAACATGCTTACTAAGCCCATGAAGCACAACGACAGAAGTACACAACAAGTCTGGATTTTGTATTAAACATTATGTTATTAAATATTATGGGCAGAATTGTGATTTCAGTAAGAGTGTTTTGCATTTTATTCAGTTCCATTGTCCTGCAAGTTGGCCAATAACTTTTCAGTTATTTTTGAATTATAGCTAAATTAATTGAACTTGAAAGTGTGGTGTATAAGTACGGTGTACCACAAATCTGAGGAAAAGGGACAAGATACAGATTTAAAAAGAATATCAAAGGGGGCAGAGCCTTTAGGTGACATTGTTACTCTAATAACTAAAATTTTAATTTCGTTTACATTGACAGTATGTATGTGAAAAGCAGTCAATATAAAAAAAAATTAATGCTACACACAGCTACTGGAAAATGAAGGCTAATTACCGGCTCGTTGACTCTTTTCACAAAAATAGCCAAAAAGAAGACTGCCGCTATTGGTGGGGCCAGGTAACTGGTCACTGACTGGATGTAGTCGAACAACTGGCCACTCTGGGCAGCCTGGACCACAGGGATCCAGCAAATGCTGATCGCAACAATGCAAAGGACCCACATCCTGTTACGAAATCCAACACATTAGACACACACACCTTTACAATTTGAGGGCTAAACATTAGAAGAGCTAAAATAAGCACAATAATTTTTGTTAATTTGCAAAATATTAAGCTATTCAAACAGAAAGTAAGTGTGTGATTACCACTAATGAAATCTATAGAAATGACTCTCTAAAAATAAAAGTGAATGCATGTGGCGAATTTTATCATTTGTATTTGAGTAGTTTCAGTATTTAAAAAGTACATTTTTAATACGGAAAATAATCTTACAAACATCTTTAGTGAGTAAAGTCAGCAATGTCAACAGCACAGTGATTTAACTGTACATTTTTAGCTTTCAGTGATACTAATATAGCTAATGTATCTGAGAAAGGAGAACTGTGTAAATCATGTGTAATGGTGTGCTTTTATAGGGTTTTTGTTTTTTTTTTCAACAAACATTTTTTAAGCAAAAACCTAGAAACCGCACGGAGCACCCCAGCAACTGCCAGAGATACTTTAGCAACCAGTTAGCAAAACACTACAGCCACCATATGGGATCCCACATTACCAGTTAGCACCACTCTTGTAACCAGCAGAATGCAACCAGATAGCAACACCCAAGCAACCACCTACAACCCTTTAGCAATCACCTGATATTTTCTGAAGCTAGTTGTAATGACTTTTGCCTTTGTAAATAGGTTCAAAATTACATTTCTTAGGTGACATGCAAATTTTTGTTTGTTCACTTGGTTGTTTGGTGGGCACAGTCATATTCCAAGCACATTGTCCATTAGAAAAAAAGTGTCACTGGTCCAAACCTGCCAACTATCATGAGCTCTCTGTCTCTGGCTTGAGGCCTGATCCGTGTCCATATGTCCATGGTGAACAGGGTGCTGCTGCTGTTGAAGATGGATGCCAAAGAGCTCATGAGGGCTGCTAGCATGACGGCTAGCATTAATCCCCTCAGACCTGAACAGGATGAGTGACAGTGAAGTGCAGAAAAAGAAAATGGAAATTCAGGTGCCCTTTGAAGTTTCCTAGCTAGACCGACCAGCCTATTTGCAATGTTATGAAATAATGATAAAATAATGGAATAATGATAAGTGAAAGCATTAGCATTTAAACATTCTTATATTTGCTGAAAAGTATTAAACTACCCATGTTCACAGTACTGCCATGGTATTGTCATCACTACAAAACCAAACCCCTTTATTTTACCCCATAATATACCCTTAATTTTTACCTTAATTTCCAGGAAAATAAGGAAATTTAAGTGAAAAATTGCACAGATGAAGTCTGATTAAGGTGTAAAACTACTGAATTTTTCCCTTATTTTTAAAATTTGCCCCTTAAATAACTGAGCCTTCTGAAGAAAATGTCTTATGTTTAGGATTAAGGGGTTTCACTCATTCCTTAAATCCACTTTTAAGGTCAAATTAAGGGAACGGTTTACAAATAAATGGCCACTTAATTCAAATTTAAGTGTTTGGCATAGTTTCAGGGGTAAATAAGTAGAGTTAAGCATATTTTAAGTACATCGTGTTTCATAGTGCATGTAGTAATGAAAATACTTCTTACCACTGGGCATCACGGACACTACCAGTTTGGGATAAGCGATGTTAGAGCAACCAACTTCTGTCCCACACACTTTCTTACACTCTGCTGGCTCCACACACCCCACCTCATCTAATAAAGGAATACATTAATGCAAAACACTGAGCAGACCATATTTAAAACTTTTTGTGATGTAAATATAGAACAAGGTGCTTAATAATCATTTTAATACATTTCTCTGGAGGGATTTGAGCAAGTTACATGGCTCACCAGGATACAGCACCCTGCTGATCATGCCAGGGAGCACCATGAGGAACATGGGGAGCAGCTTCAGGTACCCACACATGATACATCCAGCCTTCACGTGGGTCAGACTGCGGGCGGCCAAGCAGCGCTGCACAATCACCTACAGCACAAAGCAAGGAGAATTTGATGATTTTTTAAAACGATAAACTTATGCTAAAATGATTCTTCCAAAAAACAATTTCAAAATGAGCTTTGCCCTACATTCGGAACCAAAAAAATCTCAGCTTCTAAAGCAGCTACATTCGTAACCTTCTAAATGTTCATTCTGAATACCACATCACAATTTAATTCTAACATCAACAAACCAGTTGTTTTTACATATGCAACTGGTCATTTAAATACTACATTTACATGGATAAAACCTCGTTTGCACCTATAAATGTCATTTTTATACCATACTTGTAATGATATCAGTAATCGACTGACAACGATTCACTTTAATATATGTTTTAAAAAATGACCACATTGATCTCTAGTGAATAATCAAATTAATTATAGACAGCGTTCCTCCTGGATTGGGTGATTCAGTATAAACTGTGCTACTACAAAAACAAAAAAATTGGTACAGCTCACCTGGTCAGTGCACCAATACCAGCCCCCTACAATGGCAATGCCAAACAATACACCAGGCCATGGCAGGTCTCCGGTCACAGGGTCTCTCAGCAGGTGGAAAGCGTCTTCACGTGGGGTGTAACACACTTCAGAGATGTTGAAGCGCTGTGGGTCTTGGGACACTCTCACGGAAGGTAAAGCTAAACTGTATTTCTCAAGTAAGGCATTGTATCCTCCAACTTCATTGAAGGCTGTTGACAGCAATACAATAACGATAAAAGTTTGTTAGCAAAGCAATTGCTTGTAACATTGCTTGTGTGGTTTTATGGTTGGACGGTTAGATAAGACCAGTGAGCTCCTTGTATGTCCACAAATAGACACTGAACTTACAGAAGCCCATGAGGACGAAGGCCCCTGCAATGATGATAAAGGTCTGAACGGTGTCCGTGTACATCAGAGCAGCCAGCCCACCTGCGGAATAATTGGGATGGCTTACCATTACACCAACTTTAATGTCATGCTGCAACAGAAACCGTTCTTCCCCAAACTGTGTCCTGAAATTTGGAAGCATGGTTGTGTTCAAAATATTTCGGTATGTTAGCATGTTAGCATTAAGATTGCCCTTTACTGAAACTAAGGGGCCTGACCCACACCCTGAAAAACGGATGTGTCCCTATACTTATGGACATATGGTGTATGTCAAGACGCCAGTCCTGGTGGCTGCAGCGCTGCTTCGATTTAATTCAAAATGTAAAAATGAATTGTATCCACAAAATGTTATAAATAGATCTCGTTTTTTCTTCTTTGGCACAAAAAAGTGTTGGAGTTATGAAATAATTTAAGGAGCAAATTAAGAATATACAGCAATTAATAATGAACCAATTCAGAGAAATTAACATTTTTTGGATATAACTATTCAGTGAACACCAGTGACTACTCTATTAGTTGCATTATAACTAATCAGAGGTTGTTTACAACAGAGTGAGAATTAGAAATATGTCCATGGTTGTAACAAGAAGGTTAGAAGGAGTAGAGTATTGACCTCCCTCGTACCCTCCTGAGTCAACTCACCAGCCAATGACCAAGGCCTTCAGTTGAATTTAGTACATTAGACAAGTTAAAAAGTCAGATTTCTGCAGATGTGGTGACAGTTTGGTTTCAAGAATCTCCATAGGCCTGCACAGAGCCCTGACCTTTTTCCATGGGGTGTTTCTCTTCTCCCGTCCATCCCCTTTTGGACACAATGTATATAGATGATTACACTGTACCTGTGACTGTATAGAGAGCTGTAATGGTGAGCAAAGCAATCACTGCAATGTAAATATTCCAGCCGAGTGCCTGCTGTATAAACACGGCTCCAGAAAACATATCGACCTAAAGCAAAGGAAATAGAATAACAAAACAAAAGAAAAATATTGTGAAGTTACTTATCTTGCACAGGACTGGAGCTGGGCATCTCTAATATAAAATTCCTTTGTACTCACAGAGATCTTTGTGAAGATGTAAAGGAAAAGGGAGATGACTGAGAGGTACAAACTGATTCTGGTCCCACCAAATCTCTTCTTCAGGTACTGTGGCATTGTGATCACCTTTTGAAAAGCCAGACGGTTTGACATTCTGATCAGTTCTGTCCACATAGATCTACACTTTTCACACAGTTAACTTCTGTATCATTAAGGTGAAAATAGGAACTCACTCCAGCCGTTAAATACACGGGTACAAACAGCCAGCCCAGCAGCAACACAATGAATAAAGCCTGAAAAGAGAATAAATTTTTAAAAAGCAGGGCATTTTTCAAAGTGTAACATTGTTTATATGCCACATCAAATCTCTTCAGTTATTTAAACATTAAGAAATACATTTATATATTGGTCGTACACTTACTGGCCACTAGGCATGGGCCAGTATAAGATTCTGAGGGTGTGGTAACCTTGGATAAAAATATCACGGTATCGCGGTATTGTAATTACTGCTCTACAATGTTGTATTTAAATGTCTGGGTAAAAAAACATCTATTTTTTTCCAACTGAACACAGTATATTTTATTTTAGGAAACATATAGAACATTTTGTAACATTTAACATCAGGCATAATTATTCAAATAAATTGCAGTCACTTGTGTGAGCCTAAACCTGCAGCTCCACAATAATCAAAATAAAGAAACAAATAAAATTTTCAATAACAAATACTTCCTTTGACGAAACAACGATGCACATATCGTAGGAACGGTATCACTTTTTTTTTGCGGTTTTGAAACCGTGACTTTTTTAAACCGCAGTAAACCTTGAAACCAGTTATCATCCTATGTCTACTGGCCACTGTTTAGTAAACATATATTGTTTATACACTCATTGTAAACTACAAATTGCATCTGTAGATTAAGCGGATCTGAAAAAATGGAACAATTGCAGAATGCATTAAAACTATTATATTCATAGCAATTCATGGATGTTGATGTGTTTCACTGATTCTGATTTTTTAGGGCAAAAATATACACTGGTCACTTTATTAAAAACTAACTATTAGTATCGATTTATGGAAAAAAAAAACAACAGAGACCAAAAGCGGGGTTACGAGGTTTCCGCCAGGCAGCAATGATTCATTAATTGCTATCAATAAAGCAGTTTTACAGTATTCAGTTTGCAAATGTTCAGTTATCCTCCGCTATATTTTGTGAAATAGTAGAGATATGGTCCAACTTACATTCCATTCAAAGCCACCGACAGCGATTCCACTGGCGGCCCCTGTACCTGCAAGGCCAACAAAATGGCCACTGCCTATGTTGCTCGCAAACAGAGAAGCTCCTACCTGTTACAATGACAGTGTTGACCTTAATTTTTGGAAAAAACTTTAACACAACTGAAATTGTACTTTGAGGCATTTATACGGTACACTGATGCAATGTCACATGATATGACATGTCTATATTATCACAGGCTGTAAAAGACACTAAAGCAGAAGTCACCAACGTGGTATCCCCAAGGACCCCATGAGTGGCCCACGGACTGGTCCAAAATATAGCACAACTCATCAGTGAGTAAGGTCTAACATGTAATTTTATCCTGTTGCTATTCTTCTTCACTATTAAAAAAATGACAATCTAAAAAAGACATTTAAAACATGTTTATTATACATGACGTTTGGGTAAACTCTGCACTAGTATATAAAAGTGGTAGCCCTTCGGGTGGCTCAGTACCCGTGATGTAGCTCCAGTTTCAGAAAGATTGGTGACCCCTGCTATAAAGAGTGAGTGCAAGGTTGGAGTAAAAGTTTTTTTCCATGTTTCTGTCACTCTGCAGCACTAACAGGGACTTATTGTGCTCATTTGTTATGAAACTTACGTTTCATAGTAAAATATGCTCAGAAAAAAAAAGTCTTGATTATTTTGTTTAATTAACATAAATATTGCTGCCAGAGTCAAATTAGACAATTATATGGACCCTAAATAAATTTCTGGCGTGTTTGATGTATTCTGGGGCTTCTCTTAGATCTACAGGAGCTGTGAAAAGAGCCAGAACTAAACATGGTGAAATAACGTTTAGTCACTGTGCTGTCCAATCACCTGCACATCAATATAAAATCTGTGACAACTTTAGCTTTAAAAAGCTGCTAAAAATGCATTATAATGTCTTCTTAAATATCTGAACTTCTATGGAAGTTTCAATTTCAGTTTCTCAAAGTATATGTATTTATTTTGATTTCTTCTATTATTTCATATTGTTACTTTTTACTTTTTGGCTGTATAGCATATTGAATGACCTTTGGTGTATGACAGTGAGCTATATAAAGAAACTTGACTTGACTACATATTTTCACATAGCCCAGACCTGTTTTTGGTCTTTGAGGAACAGGCACAGCTAAAGTATAAACTACATCAAACAACTTGTTAAGACTTACTGGCCACCACACCATGGACCGTCCCGCAAGGAAGTAGCCCCCTACTGTTCCACGATTTGTCTTAAACATTGACTGCAAAAATGGAGAAGAGAAAAATGAATGAGGAACTCTCTCTGAATACAAATCAGATTCTCTTTTCCCAGAGACCATGGCTCACCTCTAAGTTTGCATAAGTAACACAATGTAACATCAATACACTGCTATAGCGAAATGCACGTCACTGAAAGTGACACTTGTAAGCACTTAAGTGCCAAAGCACTGACCCAAATGCCCACGCCGATGACGATCACGAAGTAGCCGAGAATCACAGTGATGTCTGCTGGGTTGTTGATGGACACTTTCTCTTTGGTGGAGTTCATTTTTTCTTTCCAGTTTGAAGACAAATCCCAGTTGAGTGGCGTTGAGGTACCTCGAGAAAAGCTTCCTCCAAAACAACATCAAGTACAATCTGAGACCTTTGTCCACAAGAGAAAAAGCTGAAGAAGGATATTAGTGAAAATAATAATTAACGCATAGTCACACTGTCAGGGCTGGACAACTGATGAAGCGTTTAACTGGTCATCGAGGGAACTAAAGTACAACTCTCAGGGCTGCCAACTCTCACGCAATGAGCGTGAGACACACGCATCTGACTGTCTTCACACACTCTCACTCCACACCTCCGATTTCTCACGCTGAAAATCTATTTTTTCTATTTTTCCCCTTGTTCACTCTCCTCAACAGGAGGTGGGCCACCGAATGTCGCAGCAACCTTCAGCAAAAGAAGAAAGTGAAGGAGTTAAAGAAGAATGACCAGGTTAGAGATGCTTGAGAGAAATGGAGTGGTTCACCAGCAGGCCTGGTTAATAATCTCAGCCATTGAAGAAGTCTGAGAAAAGCAAGGGGAGTTTAGTCAGTGCTCTACTCTCTTTATTGTTAAGTATTCCCATGTTCTTCATATTGATTTATAATTTTAAATAAATCATACCACAATTTATGAATAAAAGGTATTGGGACACACTTGTATCAATCTTAATACTTCTGCATACCAAGATATTTTGGTCAATGCCATGAATTGCAGACACAGTTTTTGTATTCCAGCTGGGCCACAGAGCATAAAGCAAGCTCCATAAAGACATGTTTGGATGAGTTCCATGTGGAAGAAGTAGTGCTGTAGTTCTCGGTCTTGTCTTGGTCTCGAATCTATTTGGTCTCGGTCTTGTCTTGGTCTCGAATCTATTTGGTCTCGGTCTTGTCTTGGTCTCTAATCTATTTGGTTCGGTCTTGTCTTGGTCTCGAATCTATTTGGTCTCGGTCTGGTCTTGGTCTCGAATCTATTTGGTCTCGGTCTTGTCTTGGTCTCGAATATATTTGGTTTTGGTCTTGTCTTGTTCTCGGACGAAAAAAGAGAAACCGCACATGCTTATTTTCTTCATACTGTAGCGTCACTAAAAAGGAATGACAGGTCTGCCGTGAACCACTGTTTATTATTACAGAACAGGTCACAGTTGGCTGTAACCACCCTGAAATAAACCCTGTACAATTACAGAGCCTAACAAGTTGGGATGTACTCTCGCTTCTCTCATACTTGCTCTCTCCCTCAGCCACACACACACACACACACACACACGGTCACATGCAGACCCCGCCCCCAAACATCTCATCCCATCTCTACACTTTAAAGTTTAAAATAACAGAACACCGAACACTAAACTTTACTGAAAGGTTGCCAAAATCACCGCAAGATCTGCAGAGGAGAAAAATGTTTCACTTCTTGTAGTCAGACAGAGCAGAGAGAGGAGTAAACCCAAGGGCGTCAGGATTATGAAATGTAAGGGTGACACCCCCCATCTGATCGAATGGTGACGATACCCAAGAGTGAACCTGCAACTGATCCAACGTCAGATAGTCCTGTTTTAACCATAAGCCGCTCAGTCAGATACCTCAGCACCTTCCACTGGCTGTGTAATGAGCTCACTGAGTCACATTTACATTGCTAACTCCATATTTCCAGTTATTTTGGTGAGAGTATCTTAAAGGTAATGCCACAGAATTTTAATACCTTACATTTTAAATACTGTAATATTCTAATGTAACTAATTACTTTGAAATAACAGTAACAAGAAATAAATAATGCATTACAGTTGTATAGTAAAAAAACGTGTTTACATATATGCTCACATTTAAAGGTTCTGAATTAACATTTTCATTTATATCAAAAATTTGCATAAAAATCTGATAATATTGAGACACTTCACACGTTTCAAATAATACATTTGACAAGTGATTTATGTAAATTAATTCCATAATAACTAAAAAAAAGCTGCAAAATCAACAGATCGTTGTTGTACAAAATAAATAAATCACGGATACTGTAAAATGACGCACATTTAAATACTAATCATGTTGAAACCCTGCTGGTTTTTTAGTCTATTGACCAACTTCACTTGTAACTTCTGTTAATATTACTATTTTAGTAATAGTACTATTTAAAGCTGATTAATCTTTAATTACAAAACCATTCTAACTGTGTACAGTTCTCCAAAAACACTTACAATATTGTATTAACTATCAAAAATGCATTTAAGTGCCTGGTTTAAAATATTTAGTGTGTTTTTTTTAATAATTATATATTTGTTTATTCTAGGTATAATATTATTTTAATTAATATGATCTGAGTAAATCCTGTCAGAAAGGAACACGGGGGTTTTCTCTGAAACAGAAACATTTGGGCAGCATTGCTTTCGACTCTCATTTGGTTTTAAAATGACGATGACTCAAGAAGCTGTTTGAACATTGGAACAAAGAAGTTGCAGTCAAAATGATTTATTGTGATGGAAAGCAGCGTATTACCAATTCAAACTGCACATTTAATGACGTTAAGTTTTTGACAGTCAGTCAGATTGGGTTACCTCATAATGAAAAAGGTCACCAAAGGGTTCTCATACTTTTGCCTCATAAACATTTAATCCGCTGATGCAAAGGTACTAGGATGGCAACCAACATTATATGGACAAAAGTATTGGGACAGCACGGAAGAACTTGATAGGCCCGCACAGAGACCTCAACCTCATCCAACATCTTTGGGATGAACTGGAACAGAGATGGTGAGCCAGGACCCTCACCCAACATCAGTGCTAGACCTCAGAAATGCTCTACAAAAGGAATGGGCAGAAAGTCCCACAGAAAGTCCCCGAAATCTTGTGGAATAGCTTCTAAGAAGAGTAGAGGCTGTTAAAGTGGCAAAGAGGGTTCAACTTCTTATTAATATATATATATATTTGAATGCAATGTCATTAAAATCCCTGTTGGTGTAATGGTTCGGCTTCTGTGTACTTTCTGTTTTACTGTAACACATCATTCTGCAAGTGATTCAACAATACACACCACTCATGATTTCATTCATTTTATTGGATTCACGAGTCAATAATCAGACAGCGACTGCATCTACACTGATGCACAATCTACTAATGAGACATGATTCTGAAAATGCTGGTGAGGGTTAGGTAGATTGAGAACTTTGGTGTTCAAATAATGCAACTGCATTAAATTCCTTAATTACCAAAATGCAGCTAGTATGATACATTTTCACCCTGATATTTTTTGCATCGTTTCACCCCCATAATCTGTGTTTTCAGTATCGGTTTCAGTTTCTTGTGGTGGGACATCTGTCCAGTTGCTATGTAAGAATGGTAAGTGCTGGTATGGCTCATTATTTCTTTTAATCTGGCAAAAAAAAAGTGTTAAAGTGGTGTATGTTGTGTATGGTAATTAAAGTGTTTCTGGTTACTCTTAAAAGGACATGATTTTGCTCTTGCTGATACAATTCCGAAATAGTCAAACATTACACTAACAAACCATGGTTGCTATTAAAATAATTAAAAAAGCCTTAAAATTACTGCTTCCTGCAGGATTTAAAAGACGTTAATCATTCCTAACTGTAGATTGCAAATAAAAACTTGTCAGAATTACTTACATGTTGCAGATGATACATATTTGCTTCCATTTGTGCACCTTTGATCCTGAAATGCTCCAAATTGTCAACATTCAAATGTATTCATTATGCAATTCATCTCATTTTGGGATTTAGATATTTAGACCTGCCCTTTTTTACATACTGTAGTCATTAAGGTTGTTTTGTAGTCCAAAAGGTGAGGTCAGAATGTGTCTCCCAGAAAAAAAGACATTCTGAACTGATAATAAAAGTTAATAAAGCCAAAAGTCCAATAATTACTGTGGGGGAACCAAATACAGCTCTGGGGAAAAAAAAACAGACCACTGTAAAAATATTTCTCACATTTCATCATACACAGAGATTCTGAATTATGAATAATTTGCAGTGGTCTAATTTTTTTTATACAGAGCTGTATATATACATATACATAAATGAACAAAGCAACAAGGCATATTTGCACCTATATAAATAAAATTGTGTTCAAACAGCTGCCACTGTAGCACTGTTTTATTGGGAGGATATGAAGAAAAACAAGCCAAATCATTGCAAGCACTACACTAAAGCTGTGTTCATCAAAACCATCAGCTAAAATTATCAGATGCAAAAATTCCTTCTAAAAGGGTCTAATATCAGATCCCAAAATAATTCCATAAATAAAATCACACGTCCTGATTTGACCTTCTGGTCCGCCTCTCTCTTTCCTCTGTCTTCCGGGTAGATCTTTTTACTTTCCCCTGCTTCTCAAGTGCTGACCTAAGGCGGCCCAAGATGTGTTTTTTGGGGAACTTTAAAGTGGAACACCCAAACTGGCTCACTCCCCCAGTGTCTCCGGGCAGTTTCTCACGTCTCTGGACCCAACTGCGCCACCCAGGCTTCCAGCAGAACACACTGTCATAAAACCTCGAGCCATTCTCTCCCCCTAGCACGTATATTCGGCGCTTCCATCTTGCAACACCTCCTGCAGCGATGCGTCGAGGCAGGCCTGGGAACACCACGGGGCTGGGGGCACGGTCGGTTGCACCACTACTTCCAACTCGATCTGCTCCAGCCAGGATCTCCCGTTCTGCCCCTCCCGTTCCTCGACCCTCTCGGAAAAAAAGGACTCGCCCTGTGGCGTCCAGTGGTTCCAACTGGGTATAATTACCATCCACAAATTTGGCTGCATCACGCATGTAACCACCCACAGCGCACACACCACCCCGCACTGCTACACCTCCGGCCAGGCAGGTGGCACCAGACTCCAGACTGACGCGGCTCCAGGTCCTCGAGGCTGTGTGGTAGATTAACACGCCTGTATGTACCACAGCCCTGTTCTGCTCCAGCGTCGCGCCTCCAAGCAAGTAGAGACGCCCCCGCAGGGCGGCACAAGCGAAGCAGCGAAGTGGCAACGGTAAACGGGGTCCAGGAAACCAAGTCAATGATGAGAGATCAAAAATTTCGCATGAGTCGAGAAATGCCGATCGGTTGCATCCACCAAGTGCGTACAGGACATCTCCTGAGCCCACCAGCCCGAACATCGCCCGGGGCTGCACCATTTCAGGCCGTGAGATCCACTGGTCCAGCACCACATCGTACTCATGCACTGATGCAGAGACCTGGCCTGACCGCAGGATACCCCCCGCCACAAACAGCCGGCCTCCCACTGCCGTGGAGCCTGGGCACAGCAAAGAGCCCAGCGCCGACAGTTTCTCCCACCTACCGGTGCGAGGGTCAAAGCAATCCACTGTATAGTCACTCTCTCGCAAAGCGTCGTCTTCCCGTGGCTTAAGGTCCACGCACACTATCTTCTTCTCGAACATGCCCTCCCTGGGCCTCAGAGGGCCGCCCATGCCCTGAGTGCTGGCCCTTGGCCCCAGCTCTTTGTTGAGCCTCCGGGTCTCCTCAGGGGCCAGCAGGCCCGGCCGTAAATGACGGAGCAGGGTGGGCATGTGAATGTAGCGCTCAGCCGGACAATGCTCGGCCCACCGTCGAGCCGCATCGTAAACCTCCGTCTCCGAATCCACGCCCAGCCGGTCTGATTCCAGCAGGCTGCCCAAAGTGCCCGGGTCCAGCAGGAGGAAGTCCCGCTGCCTGGCCACCCGAGGGAAATGCTGAGCCACCAGCCTTAGAGAGGCCCTGAGCAGAAGCTGGTCATGATGTGAACGGGCCAGAGAGTACATCCCTAAACAGTTCTCCACAGATAAATGCTCGAAGAGGAACCTAAAAAGAAGAGAATAGAAAAATCTTTACTAATTCTGTACTATTCACTCTATGAGATAATAAAACCCTGCAAACTGGCCATGCACATTTCTAGCACACTTGATTTAATTAATGAAAGCAGCTGCCCCAAGCGGCTCAATAAGCTCTTTAGTCCTTCTGCAGGTCAGCACTTTGGTGACGTCAACTATGTGAGAGGATGCATGTACCATTAACAGCACCGGGTTTTAAAATGTGCGTTTGGGACGGACGTGTGACATACAATGTACTCCCTAACGGCAGTGGCTTGTTTAAGCAAGATAATTCGTGCTGCCACATTGATCAGAAACAGTTTGTGGAACAAGACAGAGTTCAAAGTGTCACAACTTGCTCATGTCTTGTTGCAGACACCACAGCACAGCTCATATATCAGATCTGCACAAGATTAGGCAGGCAGCTTTAATGTACTGTCTGGTGAGCGTATGTTTTACCTTGAGCAAAGATCTTGCAGTGGAATCACTTGGAGTCGATTGGCTGCCACAAACAGGTCCTCTGCTGTGTCAAAACAGAGGCCTGCTTCCCCTGTGTAGATAAAATTGATCACCGTATCCATGACTGAAGGTGTTACTTCTTCTAGTCGGATCTCAGTGAGACGAGATTCCACCAGGGGGCTGGTAAACATAGCACGGAAATATGGGCTGACAGCGGCCAAAAGGACTCTGCAAAGTGCAAAACAATAATGGGATAACGGACATTTTGGTGAGTGTGCGCCAAAAAATACTGAAAGATAAACAGCATTTCACCTTATAATGAAGCTACAAATACTGAGAACGTCACAGGATCTCAATACGCACCTGTGGCACATGAACCTCTTTCCTTCCACTAGAAGAGTGACATCACACAACTGCTGAGCATCCAGTAGTTGTTTTAATCCTGAGTGAGACAAAAGAGTAAACAGGAAGGATAAAGTTGATTGAGGAGTGTATTGGTTCCGTTAGGACAGTTGATACTGGTGATAAATCTGTGACAGAGTGTGTTAGAGCCAATCACATTTATCACAGGAAATCATACATCTTATTTGGACCAGACGTAGACCAAAACCCTGTGGGTGAGGTGTTTTTATTTACAAAAAAGTGAGGGAAGGGAACTGAGGTTGGGTGGGAGGTGAAGGGGTGCCATGAGGAGGACAAAAACTGGAATGTGAAGAGGACCGAGTGAAGAGGACCTAAAGGGCTCGTGTCTGGAGGCAGACTTTCTCTCAGCTTCACCGTGTGGCACCATTATACCAGCCGCCTCCCTTATCGAGAGCGAGCCAGGAATCGGCAGCAGCTGCGAGGGGTTTGGCGACCCTAGCCCTCCCTGTGGTGGAATAGCACCGCGGCTGTCCAAGGTGCTGAGCCTGCCCAGCGGAGGTGTGTTTGAGAGGCGGTGCCGTCTCCCTGTTCCTCCACCATGGCTGAGAGTGGAGTGCTTGCTCGGTGCCATAGACGCTGCTGTTACACTTGCACTACGCCCTACTTCAGCACTTAGGAATCACCACTGGCCCTCACACTATCCTGAAACTTGAATGACCCTCAAATTGTACGTTTCCTTGGATAAAAGCATCTGCCAACTCAATGTAATGTAAAGCGAGGTAAATCACAAAGCATCTTAGTGTAATACTTCAGAGAAACGGATCACTTTCCCGAGCCTGAGCGTATGTGGCCACAGTTTGTCGGCGTGCCCTGAGACTAATATTACCAACAAGTAATGGAAACCAGAACTCAAATAACAGTATACCACAAACACTTCTAACACAGCTTTGGACAGTGTGTTCTCATGATGTAATTTAGAAGCAAAGCTTGCAGCAAGAGCTACTAAAGCATCAACCAAGTCTGGCCAAGCTATCCCACCAGTGAGGTTTTGTCTGACACATTCATGTAAGGTAGCACAAACATCTCTACTGATGATGATGATGATGATGATAAGCCTTTATTTGACACTACACTGTTACATGCAGCGACACTGGACCTTTTCAACCATAGACAACACATTCTAGGGGGATAGACAGGTCTGTCTCTCCTCATAGGGCAGTGTGAGAACAGAGAAAACAAAAAACACCTCAGTGCTGGTAAGGGGGGTTAGCAGAGAGAGAAAAAGATTTCTTGGGTTTGAATTTGGATTGATATCTGTTACTCCAATTACAACAGCTATTTAACGTCCATCACAGGTCTCCAGGTACTGGCCAAATGTTTAGTTTGTGCCTGTAGGAATAACAGTAGAAGCTGCATACAGTCTTGTTATGTGTCATTCTGATTTGTGCTAAACCACCCAATTGAATATTTAATGTTTAGCCACCATAATAATCCAAGTTTGCATGTTTGGTTTGTACAGAAGTGCTGAGCATTACCACAGCACTCACCAGGTGCTATTTTTTGCATTCACATACTTCTGTTAACTATAATTCTGGCAACAAAAGACAATATAGTAAATAGCCACAGCAATTTTAATGTCAGTGTGTGTAAAAACATATTGTGTGGACGCACTATACTTTTTACATACACTACTTACACACTTGCCTCAAACTGCTGGGCTGTTAATCTCAACCAGACCTTCACACTAAGATATACTGTTACCTAAAATGTACAAAAGTACACAGTAAACACAATAATATCTGCCATTCTGAAGCCTAAAGTTAAACCAGCATGTACCATGCTTTGTTTTTATTACTGAGAACTCATAAGAGGGTTAATAATCCACTGGAAAACAAACTGAATATATATAAAAAGTACCTTACATGGAAATATATCACACACCATCAGCAATGTGGTCTAAGGTTTTAGGTGGGGACCGTTAACCCAGCATCACTGAGGCTGTAGATGAGCTGGAAGCAAACACCCTTGTGCTGTGTACATGACGCCACACCCACAACTAACTTGCTGACTGACACGCTTAGTGTTAAGCCAGATCACTTTGTCTAGAAATGCAGGACTGGACCGCAGATTAAAGACAAAATTGCTCATTTAAATCAAAGTGACAATATTGGAAATATATTGTTACACTCTGGACATGCACTTCACTTTATTTCTGTTTACAACCACTACAGACATTCTTATTTCCTGCTACTTGACTTTCGGAGGTAAAAAAGTATATAAATACTGTTCGTTTCATGTCTTAAGACATCAATGTGTCGTCACGAGCCACGGGGTGTAATCTGGACGTGTCTGTGCATGTTTTTT
>JBBKCR010000001.1:14916812-14928462 GCA_037577295.1 Ladigesia roloffi
TTTAGTTTATTTTGTTAGATTTATTTAGACTTGTATTGGACCTGATTTATTTATCCTAGTATAGTAGTAATCTTATTTTTATTCTATTGTTATTCTTAATTTACATTATTCTGATGTCTCGTGTTGGTCTGTGTCTCTGTAATGTGGCGTCACCACAAACAATTTCCTTCGGGATAAATAAAGTTTTCTGATTCTGATTCTGATACAGTGCAATTTCACCACGGTAAAAGTAGAAAAAAGCAAAAACGGAAGAGAAGGCTCATAATTTGTGGTTTGCTGATAAATCTATGGAGAACTGAAAGAGTTTTCAGGGACCATACTAACCCGCACTGAACAAAACAGTTTACACTTTAAATCTTTTTTGAACTGCAACAACATCCCTGACGGCAGCATGACTTATGCTGTTAACAGATGAGGTCATCATTTTCCAAACAGCGTATTTCTTTTTGTTTTTGCCTTCTTCACACAAATTCCTAACGAAATGTTTTTATAGGTGTTGAATTCCTCCTAAATACATAGATGTTCTGAAAGGGTGAAAGGTGGTTAGATGTGTCCTCTCAGTCCACCATTTTTTGTTATGAGAAGAATTTTTAAATACCCACAATTCTTTGCAGCATATTACTACTTAGGATAGTTGGGGTCTTAACTGCTTTTTACAACATAATTATTTAGACGTCCATGTCAAGTCTGTCTATACCTTTTATCCAAGTTATAGTTACAGTCTATCTTTGTAAAACCGCACCCAGCTCTCCCTAAACAAACATTTGATCAGGGGTTTTCTACACTGAAAGCTGTTGTAAGTTGTTCGGCATCAAAAATACAACAGCACCCCCTTTTACAGAATCTTCAGCCTGCCAAAGACGGCTTTATTATATCTTGCAGATGCCATTTGTCATTTAAATTGCAAATTGATCATTCAGTTGATTCACGGAGAATGTACATTTGTACAGTTATCTTCTTTAATCAAGTTAGTGATTAAATCACTTATGATTACACAAGCAGTTTAACATATGTGATCCTTTACCCAGCGTATTATATTAGCTATACTAGAATGACAAAATCATCTACACTCGCACTTAAAGACCGAGCGGGGCTCTGTTTAGCCCTGCTGACACAACACCCATCTGGGGAAATTTGGAAAGGTCACAGATACAGTAAAAGAGAGGGTAAGGCAGGTAATGAGGGTTCCTGCGTCTCTCGGCTGTAATTACGCCTCCTGCAGGAGGTCTTCCCTGCGTTCGGTGGTAGACAGTGAACACACAGTGCCACACAGCCTTAATGAGCACCACACACGCTCCCTTCTGCTTCGCCGCGGGACGCGCTTATTGTCCTCCCTACTCTCTGTCTGAGCACCTTGCCTTATAAAAAAGTTCTGGAAAGAGATTAAACATCCGCGTGCCCTTGGAGAGCTTTCTGCTTCGGCTTAATAGGTGCCTCTAATCTTTTGTCTGTGTTGCGTTTATTTGAGCGTGCTGGAGTTCATTTCTGAAAACATGTCAGCGTGATTGTCTGGGGCGCTGGCGTTCTTTGACCAAAGTAATTGAATAAAGGTGGAGGGTGTTGTCGAAGATCAGACACGAATGCAAAAAGATGGGCTGAAAGATCAAAGACCAAAATTTGCTGATCAATAGTGAGAACATTTTGTCTTTCAAATAATTAATACAGTATCTTCCCCCCCTTAATATATTACCTAAGGCTACATGTTTGCAAGCATCCAGCGTCTCACAGTACTAATGAAAGCCTGACAGAGAGGTTTCCATGGTAAACAATGGCACAGAGTAAGCTGAAACTCGAGTCTCAAGCAGGAAATCATTCCACTCCTAAGAAAATAAATAAAAAAGGAAAAGCCATCTGCACCAAACATGCAAAGCTGAAATATAGAGAAAAAAATTACAGGCTATCGTTTTGAGACTTGTACAAAACCCACTCTGGGACCAAAACTGTGCAGTCCAAATATAAATCACACCAGTGAGTCATTAAGACCCGCAAAGGGCAGAACTCAGTATGGGGGTGCAGATTTGCTGCACAATATTTCAAACGAAAGTTTAAAATACCGTTTTAAGGCCTCAACACAGGAAGTATAATATGATTTACACCCAAACTTTGCGTATTAATGCCTATTCTATTCAAACTGGTGAAGCTGAAAAAGCATGAATGAGTATTTTTTGTCCAGTTTCTGTCCACAGGATCACTTTCGGTTGAAGAGCTTTGTTTATACTTTTGTATTCTTCTTCTTTATGCTATACATTTGTATTCTTCTTTATGCAAATCTTTATTTTTCAGATTATATTTGTTTTCTGGGTTTAGTTTATCTGTTAGATTTATTTAGACTTGTATTACACCTGATTTATTTATCCTAGTATAGTAGTAATCTTATTCTTATTCTTATTCTATTGTTATTCTTCATTTGCATTATTCTGATGTCTCGTGTTGGTCTGTGTCTGTGTAATGTGGCGGTCACCACAAACAATTTCCTTCGGGATAAATAAAGTTTTCTGATTCTGATTCTGATTTAGAGTCATGTTTCAAAAAATCCTCTAGCTAGAGACACTTCTACAAGAAAACGCAACGTGTGATTTCATGGTTGCTACAAGACCAGCGTCAATGTTTGAATTCATTTAAAATTGACCTTGAGTGCATTTGTATGTGGATGAGAGCAATCCAGATACAATTCCTGATCCTCAAGATGCGTGAAACTACCAGGTGTAAACTGTAACTTTTTTAACCATGTAAAAATGCTGTCCTGCCTTTAGGAACATATAGTGCTGTGTTTCATTTTATTGCTCTTTCGGTTCCACCATAGTTCCTCTATGATAGTGGACTGAAGAGAATGCAAAATAATACCAAAGGATTGGAACTGGATCAGGCTTTTTATACCTATAATTCCCTAAAGTTAATACCTTTAAAAATGACATTTTCATACATTTCATGACCTTACTTTTGTCAAATATAGTTTAAGACTTCATAAGACTCCAAAAAGATCAGAGGAATGGTGGTTTGATCAAATGATGTTACTTTGCTTCTATCATAAGGAAAGGCCATTTCTGTTTCCACAAATTAAATAGTTCCATCAAAACACCTACAAGGAGGCACATTTAGATTTCAACAGCACAGCTAGGCCGGGACTACACCATAAGACTCAATGGTCTGAGGTGGCACTTGGTTGATGTTCTGCAAGCCTGGCAGTTGTGTGCAAGTGGTAAGCCTCGACTATTATACCTCAAATATATGGCTACCAAGGCTCTCCTTGTCCCAGCTCCCCTACCCACTCTGTAATCGCGAGAAAGAAAAACACACACAAAGAAGGGTGTGTGTCAGACAGAGCGCGTTTCCCTTCACGCTCCATTCGGGACCAAATCAAAAATGCATACAGTCTCGACTCCAAGGAGAAAACAGATTAGAACAAGGTTCACCAAGACCAGTCAACCTCTGGATGTGTTGTTTAATTATGTGCTCGCTCTGAAGAAGCTGAATTATTCCTCACTTTTGTCTGGCTCCTTCCTAGGAAATTCCAGGAAACCAAGAGACAGGAAGGAAACAGAACAAAAATGAATAAACTTGACTAGACCTACTTATTGGCCCAAGAAGACCAAGATGAATGTGCAAGATATGCCACAATTTAAAGTGATCAAAATAATCATGAAGTAGAAGGACGCAAGAGTTCAAGGGTGGTCTGTAAAAAAAAAAGAAAAACAAAGAAAATGTATTCACCATTTTCTGTGTGGGATCAACTTTTTACTGATTCATATGTGGAATTGGGCCTAATAACTGTGTGCAGCAGGTAATCGACCTACTGTGCATGATATGGTTTTAGCAGTTTTCCCTTTTAAACAATACTTGACACAATATTTCATATTCATTGCTGATTACTCCAAGTTTCAATTCAGGAAGGTGTTTATTGTGTTTTCAACCATTTGCACAGTACACAAAAAAAACCACCATTCCTCCAGGACAACGGTGCAACATAAGGAACTTAAAGAGACACGACATAATCCTGTAGGCAGAATAGGAATAGACAAATGTGAAAAGAGGGGAGTATAAAACAAAAGAACAGAATGTAAAAGAATAGAATGTTATGGTAAACAATTAGGGCTGGTCCGAATGCCATTTTTTGAGCTTCGAGTATTCGGCAGTGAAAAGAATAATTGAAGCTTCGGTGGGAGGGGGCTGAATGTATTCTTATCATGTATTCGCCATCTTGGATTCAGAAATCCATATTTTCGAAGTAGAATTATAAACAAACTGCTAAACACAGCTTTTCTTTTTCTGCCTCAATAGCCACATAGCCCGTTTTGAATTTGTCGCGAGACCCGGCCGACCGGCAAGCTCCTATTAGCCAGTGTATTAACCTCTGCTAAACGGCTAGCCAGATAGCGTCTTCACAAAAAGCCACAAAACTTGACAAATCTCGCTCAAAACTCGCGCAAACATCTCAAAACCAACTTGAATGCATTTTTCCACCACCAGTCAGCTGAAAACACTGCCGGCGAAGTGCTGAATACACCCTTTTTCTTACTTCAATTCACCGCATGGCTCCTGGGTGCGTCTCTCTGGAACTCAAAGATTGTTCAAATTTCAAATTTCTCCAATAAAATCCTCACTGCTGGTCACAATTCCCCATCAAACACCTTCATAAGTCTTCTAACTGTCCTGCTGTGGTGTTTTTATCCACATTAAGGCTAAAAAAAGTTTTTACAGGACAAACCATGGTCTTCTTTTTGATACGCCCCTATTGAGCATTGAACATTGTATGCCTCCCATTAAAGCTGTTTTTTCCGCGGCCGAGCTGCGGAGAGAAATGCACCGTTAGACCCGGAGCGCATTGGAAAGTTTCTCCGGTTCTGGGTGGAGGAGAACTCCGTGCTCGGGGTCGTTGGAAAGGTCATAATGAGTTTTTAGTGGGAGTCGAATAAATGAACAAAAATAAATGACAAAATATTAATTATTAACATGAAATATGTGGTGTCAATATTATTTCCAACTGGAAAATGCTGTACTCAGAAGTTTACGTATTTATCCACTAGTTTTATAACTGACATCATGGGTTGTAAAGCATAGAACTCCACTCTCCAGCAGTCTGCAGCTAGACATCCTTGGGTTCGCAGGGAATGATGTCACATGTAAAAAAAATGTTTTTTGAATACTCGAATCTCAAAATGAAAACTCGAATGCCATCCCACCGAACCAATACTCGAATATTCGAACATTCAAGTCCAGCCCTATAAACAATAGAATGTGAAAGAATAGAATGTTATAATAAAGAATAGAATGTAAAATAATAGAATGTTATAGAAAAGAATAGAATGTAAAAAAATACCATGTTATAGTAAAGAATAGAATGTTATAGTAAAGAATAGAATGTTGTAGGACATATACAATACAGCTGAAAAATCAATTACAGTACTGGTGTGAGTAAATAAAAAAAAAGTCCTTTGACAGAATAAATGCAATCACTGATTTAGAAAACAAAAAATCATTTAGCAAAGTAGCCATCAATAACAATAACAGGACACAAAACAGCAGAATATAACATTTACTTAAATTTGTAGGTTAAATAGTTGTATATCTGAAGTTTGTATTGAGACGCACAAGCGATACCAAGGGCAAAATTTATATGTATAATACAACCAGTCAAAAAGATTACGGCCTGACTGATATATCGATTGGCCAGTGATATCGGTTGACTGACAATATTAAGAATGTGCGGTTAAATCAGTTTCAGCAAAAATATAGCAGATTATTCTGATGGTAATGAGCACAATATTTGTTATCAGGATTCAAATTCATGATCTGAAGTAGGGGTAAAACCTTAAAATGTTTTGAGAACTGAATTTTTTTAATGCTTTAGCACTTCACCGGCATTGACAAATAGCTTATAGATGCATTATACCCATCTTCTGATAGTAATAAGGAATTAGTGCCTGTAGGAATGTTAATAAAGTACTGGTTCTTGACTCTAGTACCCAGCACTGGCCAAATCATTTTGTGCAGTACAATGTGGGAAACAGTGATAAAAATACTTTTATTTATAGTATTTTTAGGAAAAACAGATCTGTACTGACTTCATTGGTATTTTGGTACTATTCATTTTTAATATTATTTTTATGTTTTTTAATAACTAATAAAAAAATCTGAAGAAAAAAAACAAATATGCCCAGTATGAACAAGTCTTCATTTTACATTGTTTTGTTTATTGTTTATTCCTTTAAAATCTTAAAGCGCAGTATCTTGACAGCACAAGCCAGAAGCCGTCCTCTCTGTGTGGTATGAGTGGTGGGAGCAGCTGTCACCTGTCCTCGACTCTATAAACATCACACTACCACTGACCTACCCGTGCACCCGCTTATGCGATTTGCAAACAAACGCCAGGCAAGCATCTTCTCCTGACCAAGGACGAAGATTAATGGTGGCAGGCAGATGACAACAGTGCGGTGCCGGCTGCAATAACACCTCATGCAAACTATGAGCACTGGTCTGTCAAAATGCCCGGCATGCTCGGACAGTTTGTCCAGCCAAGGATGCCGCACGTTCCTCCCTGCCTTCTCTGCGGCATTTGCCACATGGTGTACCTGTGTAAACTCCTAAAACCCCTCTCTCTGAGGCGGGCGGTAGGGCTTGAGATGGCAAACCTAACGTTTTTCTTTTTGCCAGATCAAGTGAGTGGGAGAAGTTACAGCTAGGCCCCTCTTTCCGCAGCGCAGGACAGATGGCTTCTGCCTTGGGTACCTGAACACAAGCCAGAGTAGATAACTGGCATGCTCACATCATTTGCTTTAACCATGGAGAGCAACAGATCTAAAATAAAACACAGATTTGGATCAACGAATACCCTTGGAAAATAAGCAGTGTTTTCTGTGTAAAAAAATGTTTTCAAAATAAAAGAACTGCTTCTTACAATCTTCAGCTTCAATAAGACTACTATTAATAATATAGCACCATGGGAATACATTGTACTTTAAGTGACTGTAAGTCAAGGTCCCATTCTCAAGGTTTCAATGGCTTTACTGACTAACTCCGTGCCATTTTCTAGCTGGCACAGTCTCACAACAGAACACCTAAGGAACAGCTTTGGGTTCATTACACAGCTGTTGCCCTATCCATAATAAACAGCAAAATAAAGATATAAAAACAGCACAAAAACTCAGTAGCCATTTTGCTAATAAAAATGATGCACAAACCAAAATGCTACAAAACAAATTAGGCAGAGAAGTGTCCCAACAGTCTCAATGAAGAAATTCAAGTAAAAGGTGACAGCATGGGCAGAGTGCTAGCATGGGCAGAGTGCTAGCATGGGCAGAGTGCTAGCATGGGCAGGATGGGTGGGAGGAGTGTTGATCTTTGCAGATTTCCCACTTGTGAGACAAACAAACTGATTAGTTTTGTTTCTATCATGTAGCTATCACATCTTTCAATAATTTCTTGAATGCTGTATGCTGCAGTTAGTAAATACAGCTGAAAAAACATATGTGTTTGTTTTTTTCAGCCTGCAAATGCATCAAAATGTAAATATTTTGAAGAGGTGATTCTTTTCTACCTTCACTGTTTATTGCAATCACAATATTATTGTGACAGTGATGTATTGTCCATACTGTGAGGATATGGGAGTTTGAGACAGGCAACAAGCACAAGCTACCTTGAAAAGTTACGGTAGGACATGGCTGAAGCAAGCCTAGCTCTAAAAATAAGAGTGGAAATAGGAAGTGAGGGGTTATGAGCAACTGCCTTTTGATATCTAGGGAGAGTAATGGAGTGGAAATCAAAAGATCTGGTGAAGTGAGAGGATAAGATGAGTGGAGAGGAAAGAGAAATGAAAGGAAACAATGCAGGAACAAATTAATGATGCAGATATGCTGGTTCTTTGAAGAGAAAGGGCCTGTGTTGGGGTTTTTTCCCCTCTTTCTGACATCACTAACTACAACAAGCTGTTCTCAGGCTCCCACTGTAAACCTGAGCGGGCCATTATGCATTCCAGCCCTCATTACACTATCCAAATGCCCCAGCATGAACCGAGCTCTACTCTTGACCTAACCATGCCCTGAGACATCTTAACTACATCTACCAGTTCTGTGCCTTCCCATAGGACCTCCATATCTGATCACTATGGGATAAAGGGATAAAAAAGAGGGGATAAAAAAGCCCCTTGTTGTGGGGGCTTGTTTTGGGGGAACAACAATGTTTTAAGCCCTGCCAAAGCCCTGGGAGAGAACAGTAAATATCACTAAGATCAGGAAGGCTGTGGCCCGTCCAGATTTGGTCATGTTTTGGATACATGGCTATGAGTAGATCTGGTTAATATGAAATCTTTCACATAAAATGTTTTACTTGCTAATGTAGGTCAACTAGGCCCCTATTATAACTGCCCTGAGGCTGTCAGACTGAACAAATACAATTGAGCCCGGTGGATACAATGCATATTTTTTATTTATTTACCTTTATTGTTTTATTTTGAGTGACCTTCACAAATATGTGCACCGATATACATTAGCATTAACAATGCTACCATTTTTATGTCTTTTTTAAAACTTTTAATTACAAAAAAGAAAGGAAAACAAATCATCTGACAAATAACCATCCCTCAAATCTATTTGTGCTACCATTTTTGCACCCCTAGAAATTCCGCCTGACGACTATGATCAAACTGAGACATATTCACAATCTTATTTTATGTCTGAAAGTTTATCTGAGTTATCCAGAACCATCTATAACTTCCTGTTTCACTGGGGTATACACAAGGTGACACACAGGCCAAATTCCCTTAGTCATCTATTACTAGGAGAAGGACCAGAGAACCCAGCAATGATATGTAACAAAAGGTTGTTGCCCTGCACACATCGGGAAATGGCTACAAATAAACAGCTGAACTGCTGAAAAATTCCACTTTCAGGGCCATAATTACATTAAAAGGAAATAGAGATGTTATGAATCTGTAATAGGACATAAGTTGACCCCACGCACAGTGAGGGGGATGGTTAGAGTGGCTAAAGAAACTCAGAGGTCCACAGCTGAGTAACTACTGACATCAGTTAGGTCTTGGGGTAAGAATGCCTCCCAAACACAAGCTACATAACCACAAGCTGTTTGCGAGGGTTGCCTGAATAAAGCCTCAGCTGTCATTGACTAAAAATTGAAGCAACAAGAGTTACTGGAACTTTCAATGGGATCGAGTTCGGTGGTCAGACAGGCCACAAAAGAGCCTTTTGGCATCAAACGTCGGAGCTGAGTTTGCTGTAGACGCTAGGAATGCCATGAAGACAAGTACCATGTATACTCTACCTACTGTGAAGTATGGTGGTGGATGTGTCATTGTAGATCTGTTTTTCTCCTAAAAGCCCTGGACAACGTGTCTGACTGTCTCAAGCTTTAAACTGGGATCAATGTTTTGCAATGGCCATTTGAGTCATCCGGCCTAAATACCACAGAAATTCGGTGCTATACATGTTCCTGCCATTGTTTGAAATATGCAGCCTGACTCATACTTTTACAGATGCTAAAAGCAATAGCTGGTAATGCTAATAAAACTATTTCAAATGTTTTATCTATCAGTGAAAAAATCAAACAAACAAACATTCCCATGTTATCGGTATGCTGACAAGGAAACGTCTTTGAGCACTTTTGCCATCTATTAAAAACTATCAAGAATGGTGTCCCAGTGGTTACGTCGCCGTGAACTGTTGCTATGTTTTCTAGGGTAAGTTGTTTTCAATCAAGAGTGCCTCCATTGTTGTTTTCACTTGTGGCATGAGTGGACCATCTGATACCTTTGGCACAAACGCCATTGATGTTTTCCTTTAAATACAGTTAATGTAAACCGAATGTATATAAACATCAGATTGCATTGTTTTTAATAGGCACATTTTCTAGAGACCAGCTTGCTGTAAGCCTGGGTTAATGGGAGGTGTGCCGTTAGAATGAATTCGCCTCACCTTCAGCCTTCTATCCCTTCTATATTGCTGATGAATGACACTTAGGCCTACAGAGGGTGACTTGCAGCAAGCTGAAATTGATGCTGCAGCAGCTGATAGCATCATCAGGCTCTACTGCATGGATAAGATCAATGATGTTGCAGACAGCTTGGCTATCGTTAAGACTAGCCTTGTGCCAAGTGCTGCAATGCAAAAAATGAACAAAAGGCTTGAAGGTGCATTATTTGTACCGATATATGACCCCGTTTAACAACTGAAAACCTACAGTTTACATAAACGGACTGGAAAAAAGCTAAATGTGAGCACGCAACAAAACACTACAGAATACAAACAGGATCTCATCTTATAGAAATTACTTTCACTATTGTTTCCAGTGGTGGTGACCTTCAAAAGACCTTGCAGAATCATCATATGGGTTTATGGATGCTTCTTACGGGTTGCAGTTTTCAAACTTTAGCATTAGGTGAAATTTCTTCAATTAAAACTTGCTTTTGATTGTGCAAGCAATAAAATTAACTTGCCGGTCTTGGTATTTTCAAATTTCTATTACAAAATAAATTGTTTTAGAACATTTAGAAGATTTATACACACTTTTTTGTCATTTTTTTCCATAACATTGAAAAAAATGTAGACTACTATTTCTTTACAATGCTGGTGAAAGAAACGATTCTTTCACCAGCATTGTAAAGAAATAGTAGTCTACATTTTTTTCAATCACATCAATCCATTACGATTGACCGTTTACAACTCAATTGCAGTTTTATGTCGAATTGCTAAGAATCTCATGAATTTCCTTTTAGTTACGTTAAATCACTTCCAGAACACACTTGAATTATATTAAGCTTCCTATTTAAGGCAGTACGGTGTAAAGTCATCTACCAGCTTGGGACTTCCTAGTATTGTTTTGTGACATGCCATTCAACACACAACAAAACATTCTGTGACAGGCCTATAGCTGCTGTGAACTGGGTAAGGATGTGTGGCTCACGGTTTTACTGAAGGCCTTTTCTTCATGCTGGCTTTTCACGCCCGCTTTTCCCTCCATCGTAAAGGTCATTATTTCAAGGAAAACATCAATGGCGTTTGTGACGAAGGTATCAGATGGCTTACAGCCCACTCATGCCACAAGTGAAAACAACAATGGAGGCACTCAGCTCTGTTGATTGAAAACAACTTACCCCTAGAAAACATAGCAACAAATCACGGCGACGTAACCACTGGGACACCATTTGACCTGATCTACACAAGCAAATCCAAAGAAAGGAGTAAGGGGTCAAGGCAAACAAAAGATGGGTCTGTGCTGGTATATTCTCCCATGCCAGTGCCGTTCATCCTGCTGTGTCAGTGAGCAATAGCTAATTTGGGACCTCATTATCACAGGTCAAAGCAGAAGGGATAGCTTGGGAAAAAATGCTAATGTGAGAAAAAAGCTAAATGGAAACCAGCAGGGCTAAAAAAGCCAGCATTTACCAAGACCCGCCAACTTCTGGCTTTGAATTCGGCCCCATTAAACCACAGGGTGGGGTCTGTATTGGTGGGCTGGTGGCATAACTTTGCGGCTATCACTACCCAGCATGAGTCAGATTTATAGTCCTTTACATTTCTGACACGCTTGATACACTTTTTGATACACTGTCTTACAGGTAAAAATATTAAAGGGATAGTTCACCCCAAAATGAAAATCTGATGTTTATTTGCTTACCCCCAGGGCATCCAAGTCGAAGGTG
>JBBKCR010000001.1:14941829-14953336 GCA_037577295.1 Ladigesia roloffi
GCTAATAATCTGCGTTTGTGTTTTGCTGAGGAAACAAAGTCACCTTCGACTTGGATGCCCTGGGGGTAAGCAAATAAGCATCAAATTTTCATTCTGATAACATATGTGTTATAACGCCCAACATATTTAAAAATTGTCAGTTTAAATAGGGCTCGGGCCAAAATTTGCAGTTAATGTGTCGCACCAAGGCACTCAGACTCAGATTGGGCCCAAAAATAGTACCGACCAATAACTTTATAACATCTTCAGTTTACACATACATTTAATTGAAATGTTCTTATTTTATTCCCTGTATTCACTTCACGGAACTTGTTAGTCAGTCATGTTTTTGTTGTAAAAATCCAACAAAAGGCACATTCATGCTCTGTAGAGCAGTTATTTTTAAGTTTTCCAGAACTATTTGTAAGGTGGTCACATACTGTTTGCCACATACTGTTTTGTGAATGTAAGGTCTCAAATTTAATAATATATAAAAATAAATATTATATAGTTACTTTTTCACATAGGGCCATGTAGATTTGGATTTTTTTTTCCCTCAATAAATAAAATGTTAATGTTAAATATGGGTTATTGGGTTATCTTTGTCGAATAATTAAATTTGTTTGATAATCTGAAATACAAATGCAAAAAGCACTGTGTGTGAATATAGATTTATTTATATATATATATATACAAATATATTCTATGTATTATAGTTTTTATTCTGTTATTTTTATGTTTTGTTGCTCTTACCTTTATTCTGTCCACTTTCTGCTGTGACGGTGCAAATTTATTGAAATTTTACAATTCATAGTTTTGACATATATAGGGATTAATAGACATAATGTTCATGTTCATGGTGATGTTCCGGTGTAGATTTCCCACTGACTCCTGACTTTTTCCACCACACAGGGCTGCATCACTGCAGTACTATTCAGATGTTGGGGTCAATTCCTTTGTCACTATGCAGCTATCCTTGCTGTCAGAAGGAGAGCTCCGGAGTACATGTGTGGCTGCCAAGAACTTCTGTCCGGTGTTTGAGCATCACGCCGAGTTCTGCCTTCAGCTGCGGGTGCAGCGGGACACCGGCGAGAGCCTCAGCCTGGCTGAGCTGCTGCAGGAGGCCAAAGCCGTCTTCACCGTGTACAACAGAGACATTCGGAAAGTTGAGGAAGGTAACAACGAGTACAGGGTGTCCTCAAGTTACTACATAGATCCGTTCCATCGACAGTAACCCATATTTTGGTGTTAGTCGAAACACACCCCAGTCAAAAGTCACTTACCTAACACAGTTGGAAAATCATAAAAGCAACCAAACCACAAACTGAAGTGTGCAGCCAAACTAGTTCACCCACATAGTTCGTAAGTACGGGGGAAACCGTGTTAGTCGAGTGGGAGAGAAACAGGGGAAACTTGAAATGCCTGTGGTTTGGGTCGGGACGATATTTCTGGCCAGTGTCGGATTACGAATGCACCAGACAGTTGCGAACGTGTTTTAATGACCCATGTATTTTTTAAAAATTGGGTTAAAACTGGTCTAGGTCCAATATTTAAAGCGTCAATAGGCTTATGATGAGGCCAGGGGGCATTTGTGCAAAAAAGGTTGAGAACCACTGCTCTAGAAAATTTTGAAGACTCTATTGCAACTTACAACCAGTAGGTGGCACAATTTCTACATCCATCTGGTCCTGTTGAAACACAATTAATCAGTGTGATTGTTCTTAGTTTTCCCACTTTGTTTTTGGATTTTTGGAACCACTTCTCCTCTGATCCATTATGGAATTTTGGCAAAAATTACAATGCAAACATTCTTTAATATTAGTGCTGTTTTTTCTTTTCCAATCCAATTCAGATACAAGACTGCCAATACGTTAGACAATTTAATACATACTTTTTACCGCACTATTAGCATTATTTATTTTGAAATTGTGCTGTTTGTTAGTAAGGGTTGAGCACAAAATACTACTAACCATTTATTAGAAGAGCAAAAAAGACTACACTGAATTTAAAGGCATTCCAAAGGAATACATTCACACTTAAGCAAAAGGCAGCAGCAACAGCTATAAAAAAGTAAGTAATATTTAATATATTATATCCATTTAAGGAACAAAAATGGTGTGAAAAAGTGGAAACTAATGCATTTTAAATAACCTGAATTTAGGGACACGACATGGAAATGTCAGGCACCTGCTGCCAGTGCATCTCGTATTACGTATCGTCGAATTTCAGGTCCCACGCAAGCTGCAAACAGGAAAACAGAGATCGGGAATGTCCGACCGATATCCGATATCAGATTTACGGCTATAGGGGAACCTGATACCGATATATCAGATTGGGACCATTTCATATCTTGTGTATTGCGTCTGTATTCTGTTTTTTGATCAGTTGATTGGGAGTATTTACAATCACAAGTCTGTCCCTGTAACTATCTGTCTCTCTCTCTTTCTGTTTTACACACACACACACACACACACGCGCACACACACACACACATGTGTGATTAAAAAAAAACACATTGTTTAAGCCTTTAAATATTTGAAAAGAACAATTAATGCAGAAACTATGCTGATGTGCTTAATTTAAGAATGCGAGTTGGTTTTGCGGCAAATCTCTGTGCATACCCCGACATATTGAGGGAGAGAGAAAATGTTCGAGCCCCCTTTAAAATCCATTATGTGACACATACAGGTGCCGACAACAGAAAAATGTTTTACATAATATTAGTTTAATCTAATATGCTGTGGTTCTGGAAACTAACAGTACCTCCACACGTGAGTCTCAGTCCTTTGAACAAATGTATTTTATTCCCTTGTTTGTAGGATTATCCAGATATCCAGACAGTGTTTTGGGTTCAGTGAAAATTCCTCTGGCACACCTCCTTCATAAAAGAACAGGTGACAAGTGAGATGTTTCACAAATAGTGATATCTTTAACTTGAGTTGTTGCAGTAGTAATATATGTTGTATTTACAGGTATTTCTGGCTGGTATGGTCTCTCTCCTCCTCTGAGCTCCTCACCGCAGAGTAGAGTTTGCTCGGTCGGAGGCCTGGAGCTCTCTATACATTTCGCCCATCATGCAGACCGAGAGCGCGTCCTCAGTTCAGCCCGGTTGTTGGGGTGTGAAGCCAGGATGGATGCAGAAGAACATGATGGCGAAGATGTAGGAGACTGTTCTTCAGATACAATGCATTTGATGTCATTATCCTTCTCCATACCCAGAGCCTGGCTTCCTGTCCACTGCCTCCTGCTGCCAGGCCACAGTGTGCTCCAGCGATCTACTTACTGTTACTACAGATACAGACTATATGACCAGGAGGCCTTTTGCTCTGAGCTAAGACACCCAGCCCTGGGGAAAGACGAGGAGGACTCAGGTAGGAATTGGGTCATATTGACAGAAATCTTATCTTAGTATGTTTTTGTTGTTGTAGTTATCATGAATCTTTGCGCATGCGCCTTAAGACGGGGGAGGCACAAAAAAACACCACCAAAAAACACTTATCTGTTTAGTCCATCCACACGAACGCCTAACCAATGTTTTCAAATGTATGCACTCTGGGACCCATTTTCAAATCTTGCCGTTTACAGATGCGTTTCCACCCGCTCCGTGTGGACCAGAGGTGTTTTAGAACAAATATTTGTGTGGATAAGCCCGTTTACGTCTTTATGTGAACTGGGCCTAAATGGAAGGAACACGTGGAATTATGCAACAAACAAAAAAGGAGATAAACAAACCAGATGATGTTCTGTAATGAGATAATGATGGAACGTTGTTTCTTTTTACAACCGTATTGGAACAGGATCACTAACTGTGTAAAAACCCGACCATCACAACTGATGATCCAAACACCTTAAGAAGGCAAGAAACTCCACTAATAATAATCTTGACGAAGAACTCCTGTTAATTAAACACCTTTCCAGATCAATTCCTCATGCTTCTGAGTGAGAAGTGCCAAAAGGGTGCAAAGCTTTCATGAGAGCAATAGGTGATGTTTTCAGTATTAATCTACAATGTAGTCAATAATAAAAGCAAAGGAAATCATTTATTTAGGTGTGTCCAAAACTTTTGACTGGTGCTATACATATGTACAATGTGCAAATGGGATGTGCCAAATTAGCACAGCAACAGGGTGAGGACTTATACTTGTGTCCACACAGTAGTAAATATTAGGAATAGGTAGTAAATGAAATCAGCCCAAATGAAGGCCCTTGAATGTTAGTGAAATGTAGTATGCGCAGTCATTTTTTTTCCATCACCACCTCAGTCAGTGGCGGCTGAAAAAGAAGGTTCGCTTCGACAAAGATGACGGTTATTAAACAAATGCGCCAAAATCTTCATTTCCTGAGACGCGTGTCTTCTCTGTAGGTGCTGCTGGATGGTTGGAGGGGCTGTTTATAGGACGCTCCTTTCAGTATATGGATACTAATCTTTCAAACGGGTCTCCACCTTTTAGACAGCTAATCCAATCATCAAGCAGCAGCCCAGCGTCCTGAACTGCCCCCTGCTCCAAAGTAGCAGAGCCCGTCTTATATTAGACATTCTAATATTAGCAAGTAGCCCCTTGCTGCTTCTATATTTTCAGAAAGTTACAGTGAGAAATGGGAGTGATGTACAGGGGGAGGGGTCCCCCGATTAACCCATGAGAACTCCTAAAAGCGTGCGTGTGAGCGCTAATGTGTGTCATTCTGTAGTGTGTGCAAGTTATCAGGTGATGAACACAGGTGAAGTTGTTACAACGTTTCTCTTAATATTTATTTTGGACACAGTCAGCTACCCAATGAGAATTTGTATTCAATCCGAGCACAGATATTCATGGAATTAATCGTAAGATACTCCTACTCGTCAAAAGTGCTTCATCCGTACTGGATACTCGTTTCAGCCAAGTATCCGGCTCATCCCTAATATATATTATATATATATATTGATATTAATCTTTTTTTCTGGTCTAGGCTCTGACCTGGCCACAGTGGCATTTTTAGGTAGCCAGACCATCAAGCTGAGGTGCAGTAAGCCCCTGATCTGGTATCTGAGGGAGGAATTGTTGGAGGTGGAATTGTGGGTGGCCTTCGGGAAGAAGAAATGTGTAAGACCTCAAGACTCTGACCTTCTGTTGGGGTCCGCCTTCTTGGATCTTTCAGCACTGGCAAGGAATTCAAAGCGCAAACAGACAATAAGTGGTACTTTTTTGTTATTTATATTTCTAATAATTTCTATTTCATTAAATGCATTTGGTCATGCTGCAGTGGTTTTCTTGGATAAGTTTTAATATTAGGCAGGTTCTCCCATGCAGCGTAATCTACAGTATATGCTGAATATTTTAACCTTTGTCCAAGAGGCTCAAAAGCTCTTTTGGAGCTGGATTTGTTTTTCAATTGTGAGCTCTTCGACTCCCTATGGGATGAGGTATTTTAATTCAGCATTCTCAATGCAGTAACATCACCACACATGTTTATAGGTTGTGATATTACATTATTACATTCTTCTCTGAATTGCAGTAAGTCAGGTGTGTCAAAAGGCTGAATAGTGTTTCACTGTTTCAACAATAAAATAGGAAATTGCGGTGTTAGACCTTTTTTTTTATTTTATTTTTTTTTTTTAAGTCTGCAGGCCAGACAAATGTTATTGCTATGTGTTTGGCACCTCTACCTTAAATATTTACTGTGAGAATGTAAAAAATTACACACATTATCTCCTCATATAAAAGTATACATACCTCTCATCAATGCTGCATCAAATTAAGGTGTACCAGTTGCATGGCTGCGTGGAAAGGGAATCCCGTCTGTGTTTGGGACATCAGTGTTATCCACTATGCTGTTTAATCACTTTTGTCATTGGAAAGAATGTAGATTACTGGCAGTAATATTTATATATATTATTTGTGTTGTTTGTAGGTGTATACCCTCTTTTTAAGCGCTCTGCTGCTGATCTGGGTGGAGCCGCTCTGAGAGCTCACATCACTGTCACCTCAGATTTAGCTCTGCCCCCAGGACTAGTCTGTAATGAGGAGGAGGAGCAACTGACCAGTCCAGGAGAGGAAGAACCCAGAGTGGTCTCATCCAGACAGTCTCGTGATCCAAAATGGTCTCGCATCTCCAGCAGACAGCACACCAGATCAGCCATGAGTCCAGAGGTCCTGCCACCATCCTGCAGAACAGAACCCGCTGATAATGATACCTTCACAGTCACTGTTAGCGTGGAGAGAGCCATGCACCTTAGTTTAAAAGGTAAGATACTCTCCACAGCCATCTTTGGCCTGTTTTGCACAATTAGACCTGCATTGGTGTAGGTAGCTTATGGCCTAGTGATTAGAGAGTGTGCCCTGCAATCAGGTGCTCATGGGTTTGAATCCCAGGCCTGCTAGTGGCCCCAATGTGGAACACCAGTGGACAATCTTCATGGGTCAGACTGGCCATGCCATGCTACCTGGTACTACCAGTCTTCAAGGTAGGAAGCAAAACATTTCCAGGCTGTGCCTGAGATCCCTTAGCTTGACAGAGTGGTGAGGTGGATCAGATGGTTAACTGTGCTGGAGGCTGCAGAAAGGACAAGGAGAATCAGAGCAGAAGATAGGCTGAGTTCTCTAGCTGCATGAAGATCTTCTGAGACAGCTAGTAGTGCAGTATGGCCTGTTCTAATCGTTGTCAAGCACCGGTCCACTGTGCCAAAGTTTTGAATTTGTGTTTTTTTCCCTCTTTAAACAGGATGTCCTCTAGCTGAACGCAATGGAGCTCTCCCCAGCTACTGTGTCTCTTATGCCACAGCTGATGCCTCTGGTACAGTGAGCACTGATGTGATGCAGGACAGTGATTGCCCTGTATGGGACCACCAGCAAGAATGCAGGTAAACTCTACTCCAGTCTTTTACTCGCACATTAACCAAACATTGGACTAATTAAATAATTTTCTATGTGCTTCAGGCTGTCCAAGGACCTACTTGTGGATCCCCAGCAGTCATTGGTTTTCAAAGTGTGGCACAAAGGAGGTACAATCTCTGTCCATGCTGTGCTAGGTTAATTCTGATCATGTTTTGTTCTAAAAATTAACAAGCATGTTTTTGATTTACTGTTTAACAGAAGTAGAGCGGGTGATCGGCTGTGCCCCAGTGGACCTGTTCCCACTCCTGTCTGGCTTTCAGTCTGTGTGTGGCTGGTACAACATCACAGACTTCAGCGGACAGTGTCGGGGGCAGCTCAAAGTGGCCGTGTCTCCTCTGATTGGTGTAATGGAGCTCTGGCCCCAGAGGCAGGCGCTCTGTGAAAACAGTCATACTGACTCTAGTGTACGTCCCTTACAAGCTCTTTCTCTTTTTAAAGTGATAGTTTGGGGGAAAATGCAAATGTACAGGGGTCCTCCGGTTATGAAACCTTGACATACAGTTTTATTTTTGACACTCTCTGGGAACCTGGTGACCAAAAAGTTGCAGATTCAAACCTCTCCAATCTCTTCCACTGTTGTCACTGAGAAAGACACCTAACCTTCAGTGTCCTTAAGGTGACTGCCCTTTGACTAATGACTGTAAGTTGCTCTGGATAAGAGTGTCAGCCAATTGCCCCCTTTAGCCCTCAGAGTTTGATGGGGAAGGAACTGTCTGGGCGGTTCTTGATGGTGTGAGCTTTCTGTATTAACAATGGAGATTTGCCTCCATTCAGACACTAGAGAATTCGTGAGGCCACAGGTGCTGTTTAGCGATAAGGCCTGGTCAGTACTCAGAGTTCCTAAAGAGTTGAATGAGGTTGAGACCAAGGTAAGATATTCCATATCAAAGTCATATAATTCTATACACAGCTATGATGTGAAATAACATACATTGATCTCAACCTCATTCAACTCTTTGGGAACTCTGAGTACTGGATAGGCCTTATTGCTCAACAGCACTTGTCTCACAAATTTTCTTGTGTCTGAATGGAAGCAAATCTCCATTCCTCCTGTGCTCTTGTGGGGTGCCTTCACATGTTTTTCATGGCAGTATATAGTTTTTCAAGCATTTTCGTGCTAAATTAAGACGTCACAAACAGAGGGTGTGTACAGTTTCTTTGTTGGTGTGGGGGTTTAGTGAAAATAATTAGGTTGGTTCTAGCAAAAAAACTACATTTGACTGATAATGCAACTGCTGATCTGCGTAAATTGGGGGTTTACTGTACTTGGAGTTTTGAGTATATTTGTTGCTGCTGCTACTGGTGATGTGTGTTTGTTTTGTAGTCTCTGTTTAGAGCCTTGCCACTGTGCTATCAAACCACAGCTGTGTACGGTAGCTTCCCCAGCCATATCAGCCAGTTTCCTGAGCAGAGAATCAGCACACCTCCTGAATACCTTGACAAACTGCTCTCTACCAGGTAAGAATGTCACAAGATGTTTTTGACATTGTCTCATTGTGTCTTGTAATCTGGTATTGTTTTAACGCAGACATCAAGGCCTGCGGGTCACATTCAGACTTTGATAAAACTATATCCAACCCAAAAGATAATTTCATATAGTAAAATATAATTTCATTAAAAAAACAAAATTTCATATAGAAAGTATATTCTGTGTTATATTTAAAGTGTTCTACGTGCAGAAAAGAGATCTAAGCTTGCTATAAGCATAAGAGTAGTGTACTATTGAAAACAAAATTACTGCCAACTCAGTTACACACCTTAACAAACCATGTTAAAATAAAAAGTCAGAGATTAATATAGTAAACCCCCCCCCCCACACACACACACACACACACACTTTAATATGGATCAGCAATTGTGGTATCAGTCCATTGTGGATAAAAAAAAAACAGAACTAATAATTTTTTGCTGAAACCTCCGCGCTAATGCGGAAACTGCACATATCTTTGGCATTTTTTGTTTGCTTTTGTAGATTCTGGGCCTCGTCTGACACGCCCCCAGTCCCATGCTGGGTGGCTAAGCACTGCCCAAACATAAACAACCAGCTCAAGAACGAGGTGGTGAGGTGGGCGAGGTCCGGACATTAGTTTTATTTATGGCAATATATAACTTTTCATGCCTTTTTGTGCTAAATTATCAAGAAAAATATTATTTAACAATTTTGTAACAAATATTACGCAAATTCTGTTACCTAGAAAAATACCTATACATTTTATGATTCTGTCGAGAGAACACAAAGAAAGGTGTCCTGGGATGGTGAATTACTGCTGTACTTAGAGACAGGAGGTTTAAAAGTAGTCCAATTGGAGAGTGTTATTTATCTCTCCTTGCTGCTGATTGGCTGCTGCCTTTTGACGCAGCTGTAGTGCAAAATTTCCTTCTGACCTCATCATGAGCCTCTTAAGGATAGAGACTTCCTGTAAATTAGAAAAATGTTGGGCATTTTGAAGTTCGAAGTGCAGTGTGAAGTGTCTGGGTGCACCTTTGAGCTTTGCTGCTCTGAAGGTCCGTGGTGGTCAGAAGTAATGGGACACCACAGAAGTTTGAACAGCTTTTGGCTACGTCTCACCGAGCCCTATCTAACTGTAAAATTTGATGTGGATTGGTGCTTGCTCCGCAGAACTATGCCACTATTTACTGAAACCTTCAATGAGAAGATGGCGTAATTTGGGTCTTAAATCTAAGTACTACATGTCTGCTAACTAGTGATGGGGAATACACATGATATGTGTAACTACATTCTATTTTATTCATGATGTCTTGTCGCAATTCTGTGACAATCGCACTACAACTCATTTCTGCAATCCAGCATGGACATTCTTATAGGCGTGGGAAAAAGTGACATCACATGCAGAACATAATTACGTAACTGTGCCTTTTGATTGGATGTGAGATTTTAACCCGCAAAAGTACTCAGAACGTCAAAGCACCAGGCACTGGTCTGCGTATTTATTTCTAATCATTCCTTGATTATTATTATTACATATTATTTCGTGTTCAAATTTAAAATCTATTTATTGTATATGCAAAAAAATTCTAACTAATAAAATTAACACCCTGTATTCGCGTCTGAGCGCCCTCTGATGGTTTTCAAATGCCCCCGGGGGTGGTACCGGCCTGTTGAGAAACGCAGGATTAGACCAAAAAAAACATGTGTGCATGAATTAGAGTCCAGTCTATACAGGGAGAACATCTGTATTTACATTCTAGCACTGCGGGAGACAGCAGTTCAGTGTAAAATGTACACTATGTGTTTACCTTTACATTTGATAAGAGTAATGCATTAAGCTGAGATTGAATTACATTTTGTGGGCATATTTAGGGTTTACACCACAAAAATAGGTATTTTAGGCATCTTTTTAACCACATCACAACATTGCGATTTTTCACTATACATGCCCTTGGAAGGTAACCGCTGTGATAAGCAGGGTGCACTGTACAGTTCACAGTTCCCAAGGTTTTTTTCCCCATATATAGGACAAAAAATATGCAGGTAATATGTCTGAGGACTAGCAGTCCCCTAGGTGCTGCACTAATTTGCCGTTGTTTTGTGAGGTCTGGCCTGAATGATGTCCATGATGAGCACATGGACAATGTTTGCTGGTTCCATCAAGCTTTGCAGGAGGCTGTCCTCCCACTGTCCTCCTGTTCTGGAGATTCCACCCACCCATCCAGCTCCACCCTATTCTCAGCCCTCAGGTATTAAGTCCTGCTTTTGATTCCTGAGGTACAACTCAAATTCTACTTAAAAAATTAGAAATTAATTGTATGAGATTGTTTTGCTTCTGTTCTGAATGCTATAATTCCTTAGAAGTAATGGAAGTTTATACACTACTAGTTATCACTGTCAACAACCAAGTCTACACTGATTTAGACATTCATTGCATGGAGTGAATAAAGGTGAATAAAGGTTTGCAAAATCTTTAGGGTCCAAAGCAGCTGCTTCTACTGTTGTAGCTGTGCAACATCCACAGACGGGCAAAAAGAAACTGGAGCTTTGTTGCTTTTTTTTATTTGAGTGATCAGCCAGATATTTCAGTAAGTAAGTAAAGTGAAATAAGTAAAATAAGTAAAGTGACCATTTGTTAGATGTGAACACACTACAGCACACAGTGTAAATAGCATGAAATTCTTTCTCTGCGAGACTCTGCTATGCAGGAAACCTATACGCCTTATTCAGCCCACAGCCATATTGAATCACTAATTTTCACAAAGAATTGAAAAAAAACATGTATTGTGAAAGCTTTCAGGCAACAATAATGCATGTATTTAAGAAAACGACCATGATTAGCAACATACTGGCTATTTGCTAATATTTTGCTCATGTTTATCCTCCTATAAACGCATACATATGCTAAAATAAATAATGTTTTTAAAAAACATTCCGGAGAGAAGTGTTTCAAGCACACTCACATTTAACTTTAGTTGTTGTCTTAAAACACATATAAGCTTATTTTAGCATATGTGTTTATAGGAAGATAAACATGGTCACATTAGACATCAGTCTAGTTTTAGTCGACTAAAAGTCTCATAATTGTAGTCTAGTTTTCGTCAAAAGTAAACTCAGGGTATCTTAGTTAAGTTTTAGTCCATTAAAGGTCTCGTCTTTTTAGTCTCGACATTAGCTTTGCCATTCGTTTTTATCCACTTCACAAC
>JBBKCR010000001.1:14962033-14972134 GCA_037577295.1 Ladigesia roloffi
CAATTAATGACACATTTAATGATTTAATTATTGCCATATTTATATATTTAATTTTGGCACTTCTAGCCCTCCATAGTGACATTTAATTTTTCTGAATGTTAACTTGCACCGAGGACATACTTTTGGTTTACTGAGTTTGGTTCTGTTTCTGTTCTATTTGTTTACAGTGTTTATCATTGTATTTGTGGATTTGTTTGCGGTTAAAAGTTTGATTAAACAAAAGTAACAATGCCTGCTTTTTAACAGAACAAATACACAAAATTAGGCAATTATATTTTATAACTTCTCATGAAACACTAAATGAAAAAGGTTTATATCAGCAAACAAAGCATTCAGATTTTCCAGGTTAGGCTAAAATATGAGGCTACAGCTGATAATAAACAAAGAACCGTTTCGGAACCAAAAGGGCCGGCTCTTCTTTGGCAGCCGAGCCACAAGAGCCGGCTCTGTGAAAAGAGCCGAACTTCCCCTCACTTGTGTCTGTGCGCGTATTTATGGTTCGAAATAACTATAAAACAGTACCCCGAGTTTGTCCTTGACGGCGCGCCGTACTTGAGGAAGGCGTTGCCTAGAGACGGAGAGTTGTGCAGCAGGACAAGATGGAGAAGTACGAGAAGATCAGGGCGGTGGGGAGAGGAGCGTTCGGGTAAAAACATTGAAAACACCAAATACTTCTCAAAGAAGGGTTTTATAGGATTAAAATCAGGGGAACTCAATAGCTGGCTTGCAAATGTGATGTAATAAGAATTCTGTTGGTTACCTCAGCCCTCAGGGCTGAAACTCCCTCAAAAATACAAATTTATTTGTTGTTAAAATATAACCACCTGTAATAAAATCTATCAAAATAGGAATTTTGAACTAGAGCCCTCTCATGTACATCTTCTCTACCTGTCTGCTAGGGAACTGTCGCGATAATGACTTAAAAGACGTTAAATCTATAACAAATATAAAAAAAAACAGCAAAGAGTATCTAAAAACAAGGTGTCTGACAACAAGGAAATAGCTGGCTATATTCAATGTAATTACTGAATATGTAATATAACTATATGATTATCAAGACTAAAATATAGATACAATTTTATGGGGGAAAATATTACTCTATTTTTTCTGGTTGATTATTGCAGTAGTGCAATATACGTATACATTCACCATGTACGTAATACTGCAATGGAAAAAAACGTCTTTTTTTGCACCGTAAAAATATGAAATGCATTATTCCATTCCATTTCATCTTTTTATAATGCACTTGACAAACCAATATAAGACCACTTTGCTTCACAAAGGATAAATAAGTATAAAAGACAATAGACAAAGTAAAGTAAGTAATTGAGCTAATAGCAATTAGCAAAAAGCTAAAACATCTCACAAGGTGTCAAAAGCCAAAACTATTAGATTGTTTCATGCTGAGCTTTAAAAACAGGTAGGAAAGAGTCCTGTCTAATCTCTCTGGGAGCAGCTACAGTAAAAGCACGATCTCCTCAACATTGACGCTTTGTCGTAGGACCCTCAGGAGCAGGTGACTGGCTGACCTGAGAGAGCGGGGGGTGGAGGGGAGGGGTGGGGTATATTAGGCTGTCACAGCTAAGAGTGATAGGCATCAGCAAGGCCATGGAGGACTTAAAAAGCAAATTAAATATTTTTAATATGAACCCTAAAAGGAATGAGCAGCCAGTGTAATGGAAATAAAATAGGGGAAATGTGCTCAAACTTCTGAGTGCCAGTTAAAATGTGAGCTGCAACATTTTGCATGCTCTGCAAATGCATAATAGATGAAGCGCTGACCCCTATATAAAGTGCATTACAGTAATCCAGCTAAGTAGTAACAAAGACATGGATTTCTGTCTCAAAATGCTCCTGGGAAAGGACTGGCTTCATTTTAGCCAGCTGCCTCAGCTGAAAAAACTCTTTCACCCCCATGTTTGTGACAATTGGCTTATTGTACTGGGCCAACTAATCTAAATGCACATGTGGTTTCAGTTGAGTTACCATAAACCATCACTTCAGTCTTTTTATCATACAATTTAAACAAGTTAAGAGCCATCCAGGGCTTAAAGTCATCAAGACATTTAAGTAATGGCTGCACAGTGGATGTGCCCTTTTTAATAGACGGACACAGATCTGGCAGTCATCACCAAAAAACATATTAGAAAACCTTTATTGTCAAATATTTCAAATTATAATAAAGAAAAATTAATAACAAGGTATCTGAACATTAATGACATAGCTGGTCAAATACAATGTAATTAAATATTCTAATATGATGTTATTTAATCTGTTATATTGTTATGTCATGATCAAGATTGCTACAATATAGCTACAACTGAGAGTAGTATCTCAGAATGAAAAATGTATCTCACAGGTCCATAAGAAATATTGAATGTCTGACTCACAGCTTAAACCAAGAGAACAGGCCAGTTCACAAAACTCTTAAGCCCTTAATTTGTAAAATTCTTACCCAACTCCAACACAAATGTAACCTGGTGTGGTAGATCAGTAAATTGCAGTTCCTGTGAGATGTCAGGACTGTTTACTGCTTGAAACTACATTCTTAAGATGTTGGGATATTTTATCTTACAATAAAAGTGTTGATGGTATATGTGACTTTCTTTGGGACAGGATAGTGCATCTCTGCCGGCGGCGGAATGACGGGGCTTTAGTGATCCTGAAGGAAATTCCTGTGGAACAGATGACGCGGGATGAGCGCCTTGCAGCACAGAACGAATGCCAAGTGCTCAAATTACTCAACCATCCCAACATAATTGAGTATTACGAGAATTTCCTGGAGGACAAAGCTCTTATGATTGCAATGGAATATGCACCAGGTATCAGATTAGATAGACTAGCTTTTTTAATTTTCAAATTATTCAAACCTTTGGGCCACTATTTCTCACAGGCAAGGATGTGGGCGCTTATGATGTATCTTTAAACATTCTTCTCAGTAAGACTTCATTTTTTTGGTTGCAAAAATCAATAAGCAATAAGGTTTAACACTTTTTAAATAATTAAATAAACAACAGATGCAAGCTATGATTTTCCACACTGAGTAAGTAAAACAATGTAGATCTTGTTTATCATCTGTGTTTTTTCCACTCCTATTTATTGCAGGTGGGACACTAGCAGATTACATCCAAAAGCGTTGCAATTCTCTGTTGGATGAGGACACCATCCTGCACTTCTTTGTGCAGATATTACTGGCTCTGTACCACGTGCACAACAAACTAATTCTTCACCGAGACCTGAAGACTCAAAATATTTTGCTGGACAAGCACCAGATGATCGTCAAAATCGGTGACTTTGGAATCTCCAAAATTCTAGTTAGCAAGAGCAAAGCTTACACTGTAGGTACCGCCTGATACACTCCACAGTGTTTCTCTTAATTACCGTAAATTCCAGACTATAAGCCGCTACTTTTTTCTCAAAGTTTGAAGAGTGCGGCTTAAAATATGGTGCGGCTAATGCATGTTTTTTTCCACGCCGCCCAAAACATTTTGCCTCGTAACCAGAGATTAGATCGGGACCAAAAAATTAACCCAAGTCCGGGCACCTCGTGTCCCGGCCCGGCCCGACACAGTAACTGTAATTTTCATCATAAGCCCGATTTAAACCATGTTTTCAATACCTGGGCCGCTTTAATGCTTGAAAACGGCTCAGCCCCGTACGGTCCGGGGTTATATAGGAAATATCGACCTGATGTGCGGAACGGGTCGGGCTCGGGCCGGGTTCGGGTTTGGAGAGAAAATCTAAACTCTGCTCATAACCAGACTCACATTACAATGTGAGACACATGCGGCTTATAATCCGGTGCGTCTTGTACAAGCACAGAATAGATTTTCTTTCTAAAATTAGAGCATGCGGCTTTTAATCAGGAGCGCTCTGTAGTCTGGAATTTACGGTAATCTTCTGTATATTTGAGCTGCAATCAAATGCTCCTGCTTCTGAATGCAGGTTGTCGGGACACCCTGTTACATCTCCCCCGAACTGTGTGAGGGAAAACCGTATAACCAGAAGAGTGACATTTGGGCCCTGGGCTGTGTGCTGTACGAGCTCGCCAGCCTCAAAAGAGCCTTCGAGGCCGCTGTGAGACACTTTATACCAGTTTTGTGATTTCACTCTTAACAGATCACTAAAGCTGAACCTGCTGGTTGGTGTGATGCAGCTTCTCATCTTTTTTGTTCTCAGAACCTGCCAGCTTTGGTCCTAAAGATCATGAGTGGAACCTTTGCTCCGATTTCAGACCGCTACAGCCCAGAGCTCCGGCAGCTTATCCTCAACATGCTCAATCTAGACCCCTCCAAGCGGCCGCAACTCAACGAGATCATGGCCCTTCCCATCTGCATCCGACCCTTACTGAACCTCTACACGGACATTGGGAATGTGAAAATGCGCAGGTGAGCTGGCATCGTTAGAGTCACAAGATGTACTGATGATTCACAAACCTTGTTTAGCAGATTTGAGTTTGTGGAATGTGCTTACTGAAGAACCTGTGTCCCACAGAATTGAAAAACCCCTCTCCACTGTCCAAGGAGCTCCAAGCAGACCCGGGGGACAAGTAACTGGATCCAGAACTAGGGGTCAGGTTTCGTGTCCCAACATCATCTATGATTTAGATGATCACACAGAGTCATAAATATGCTACAGTAATTAAAAGGGGGAAGTGCTACTAAAAGCACTTTCTTCTTTAATTACCCTAAAAGGGTATTGAATGTGTAATGAAGATGCTTTATTGATTGTTCTATTGGGGCTGAAACACATATGACGTTGAAACAGCGATCAGGGCCTTGGCAGGACCAGCAGAAGATTCTGCATTGCACTAGAGTTTAGATCGGGCCCAAAAAATGAAACCCGACCCGACCCGACCCGAGCCCGTGCACCTTGTGTCCAAGCCCAGCCCCCCCGACACATTAACTGTAACTATCGGCCCGAGCCCGGTTTTAACCCCACAATGTTTTAATATGTGGGCCGTTATAACACACGTTCTCAACTGTGGGTGCGTTCCTAAACTGGCACTCCGAGAAACTCAAATGCTTGATCAGGCCCGGCCTGGTTATAGTGGCAGGACATATCGGCCTGGCCGACCTAGGGACCGTGTTTGGGTTTGGGCAGAAAATCTTAACTCTACATTGCACTCTGCTTTCTGTGTTATTTGGTTTTAGTACTTAGGCCAGAAAATTAAAAGTGGCATTGTGCCATTTCTAAAACAAATGCGAATGGAATTTTTCCAGAAAATAAACAGCCTGTGTGAATAAACATCGTTTCCTCTTGGGTCTTGATCAGGGATTAGGGATCGTAGACATTTCTTTAATGTTCTGGCTGAAAAACAGATTAAACTCTGAGTGGTTGTGACTCTTCAGCTCCCTTCTTGAGTATTATTGTTCTGTTATCAGGTTGTCTGTCTAGTTTAAGTTCATCGAAGATGATGCACTCCCTCCCGCTGTCAGCGGTGTACACGTGGGGCAGCGGCCTCTCTGTGCCACTGCGGCTGCCCATGCTCAGCACCGAGGTGCTGCAGGTCTCCCTGGGACGCACACAAAAGATGGGTGTCACCAAATCTGGACGGCTTCTTACCTGGGAAGTAAGTTTCAATCGTCTCTGTCGTCCACCAAGAATTCTGTTGTAATTCTGTACCGCTGCAGCAGAGTCTTACACAGAACTAAATCAAAAAGCTCTGTATTACTGGGACATCCGCAGGGTCGGGCACATATCAAAACGCTGTTGAGCTTTTATTACCTTTCAGCTCCTCACTCATATTTCGCTGACTGTATTAATTACATTTTATAATTTATAAAAACATTGATAATGATATAGTGAGTTCACAATTATTCAGATTAATTACAAAATTATGTGTCTTCTCCTCATTTAACATTTCCACAGTGGGTTGCATGCAATTAGCAACAAATAAATGAAGATTGAAATGCTTGGTTGACGTAGGCAGTCCCTGATGATTTTGGTCACACGCCTGTTTGACCCTTTGACCTCAGACTCCCTCTGTGGGCTCTGCTGAAGCGCCTCTGCCTGGTGCGGTAGACCACATGCAGCCACAGTTCATTTCTCGCTTCCTAGAAGGCCAGTCTGGCGTCACCATCAAATCAGTTTCCTGTGGAGACCTATTCACCACCTGCCTGACAGGTACGCTGCTCATTACAGGCCACACCAGGCCACTAAATGGATTACATGGGTTTAATGAGTTACATGTGCTAATGCAGAGAAAGACTTTTGTGCTCTTCACACTGTTTGATGTGTGTCTGTGATGGTCACTTCACTAGTGTTGTTACTACTGAACTTTTCCTGAACTGTTTAAATGTATTTATATTCACAAAATAATTACAAGTAATCTCTTACATTTACGTTCAGTATCTGCATTTTCTGGATCACTTCAGACTTTTCTCTGTTTATTTCTGTTTATTTGCTGGTGTAGATAGGGGCATAATCATGACATTTGGAAGCGGCAGCAATGGATGTCTTGGGCATGGAAATTTCAATGATGTGACTCAGGTAAATCTTTTATTTTCATCTTTACAGAATTACTGGGAAACGTATGCGGTAGAAGGTGAATGGCAATAATGTAACATTGTCATTTTAATTAAATGTATATCTTACACAGTATGTGTCATAGTTTGCATATTTTTGGTTTACAAATCAGGTTGCTGTATCTGAAAATGTGCCAGAATATTTCTCAGATTGTTTAAGTTGAGTGGAATAGAGAGGAAACACTGCATTTAGATAACAGGCAGGACATTTAGGGACAATTATTTCACCAACAGCCTTTCAGGTTGTGCTCAAGCATCAAATCAACTATTCTATCTGCGTACTAGAGATAGAAAAGGTCCCTCAATGTCCTCCAGATCCTCCAGATTTCACAAAAACCTTGAGCAGTTTTATAGGAAGTTTAATGATGACTTTTGAAAGTATTTGTAATACAATACATGTCATGTGCCGATTCAGGCAGGAGGCACAGACGCAGACTTCCCTTTCTTTGTGCTTGCTTTTTAGATAAAAAAGAATCAAGTGGCATGATGGCCAAAAACACAAATAAAGGGAATCAAAACAGAACACTAACTTCCTGGGATGAGGCCACATCGCCAGTCAGACTAAAATTCCCTTTTGCAACAGCGGCCTCTAGCGGCCACTGAGTGGGTGACAGTACAAGTCTTCCACTTAGACTCACTTCTGTATCTTACAGTTTGTGACAGTCATTTTACTTTAGAAAGAGTAATATACAACTGTAAAAGAAAGTCAAACTTAGAAGATAAAATCATTCTGTTTTTCAGATTTTCAGATTCAGATTTTATTTTAAAATATCATATTTCGTACAACATGCAGTGAAATGCTTTTTGCAATGCCCGACCTTTAGAAACTGTAGAAGAAAACATTCGAAACAGTAAGATGGTAAGATGGTAAGGATGGTGGAGATAAGTAAGTGAAAATAATTAGCAGACGCATTACCAACTGTGTTGGAATGGAGTTTTATATATGTATATTCTATACATATATTATATATGTAAATGTACAAATAAGAACTGTATATGGGTGATATATGAACATATGAGTAATGGTTACAAAGTGCAGGTGCAAAAGAGAAAGATTGTTCAACAGAGAAATGAAGATAATATAATATAATATGAAAACTCTTCGTTTGTTTCTGCACCTGGGGGATGTTTTGTCTTTTCAGTGCAATATTTATTGTAGAAATCAAGCCATAATTTTTTCTTTACCTTTGTGCAGCCCAAAATAGTGGAGGCTCTCCTGGGCTACGAGCTGGTCCAGGTGTCCTGCGGCGCTTCCCATGTGCTGGCGGTGACTAACGAGAGAGAGGTGTTCTCTTGGGGAAGAGGAGACAATGGTAAAGTCTCTGATTGCTGTATTGTTTGTATTATTGTCTCCACATCGTCTCTCAACCATCTCACCTCTTTCTTTCAGGCCGTTTGGGACTGGGCGCTCAGGACACCCACAATGCCCCTCAGCAGGTCACTGTCCCCACTGAGTTTGAGGCCCAGCGCGTGCTGTGCGGAGTTGACTGCTCCATGATAATCAGCCCTCACTTCCAGATACTGGCCTGTGGCAGCAACAGGTGCAGCACATGTCGCTCTCACACCCCTGTATTGTGTTACTGCATGCTTCTAAATGATCTGAGTCGTGAGACGTGCTCTGTATTATGTACAGCACTGGGTAAAAATCTATGAAAACTATATTAATAGCAACAGGGAGTCCTCGAGTTACGATAGTCCTGACATACAGGATTTCCTGTATACAGTCCTCACTGTGAAAGCGTTTAAAACCGGAGAGGTGAGCGCTTCAGGGTCGTACTGACGGGCTGCGCGGGGGAACTAGTTTGGCTGCGTGCGGCGGAAGAATCCACAGTAAGGCGGATGAGTGTGGGGTTGGCACAGGACAGGACAATGTACGGTATATTTGTCCTTTTCCTTTTCTGTGGCTTAGCTGGGTGTTTATGTTCTAAAACAGGGCCTTTATTGCATCACGTATCAGTTTCATTTAAAATAATGTTTTCATGAACCGGTTCAGATACAAACTTTACAAAGTGTGATTCTTTTTTATTCATGTTTGCTAGATTTTTGATGTACCATATCGAGTAACCGAGGCGAGTGTTTTTTTGATAATCAATAAAATATTTGTTTATGTGTCTGTGTTTGTGAGCGGCCCACGGCCCGATGCTCGGGGACGTGTGTGGGAGGTTATGGCTTTACCGTGTTCGGATCAGTAAGTGACTCAGGACAGGACGTGATTGGACGTCATTGTGGAAGGAACGGGTGTGTGCCGTAACCCAGGGACCCGCTGTGTTTAAACAGGCTCTGAGCGCTCAGTCAGGTTCATTCTAATAATCCTGGACCAGGTCCAGAGAAATCATTCAGTTAAACAAGCTTTGCTGTGGTGGAATTGAAACTGAAATTGAGCTGTAACAAAGAAGCAAAACCAGTTCCGTCCATTATCTGAACTTCTCATCCTTAACCAGGGTGGCTGATCACTCCTGTAAGAAGTGCTGAGCAACTAGGAAATATTTCAATTAGCCTTAATTATACTAACAAAAGACCACACAGTTCAATAACATCAAACAATAAATGCTTTTGTCTTGCGCTGTGCTGAGCACGACCCTAAACTTTTAACCCCAGTCCTGTCCAGCAGCATCGCCCTCTTGACTAACCTGTTCTGAACGTGGTTTCCTGTCCCGCTTGCCTCCCCACTGTGAAACGGATCAAAAGAAGTTTGGTGACAGGAAATGAAGTTGCCCTGCTCTACCCAGATTCCTCAGAGTTTAACTGCATGCTTCAGTAGAGATGTAATGGGTGATGGACACGAATTTATATCGTCACATATAAAAACATTGATTGTTGAGTAAATAATGAATCTCACTCTACATGAGATCTCTCAGAACCTCCATGAAGTTCTCTCTGTTTAAAAATGTCTCTGATGTGCTTCTGTACAGGTTTAACAAACTTGGATTAGATAAGATCGTAGATACAGAGGAACCGGGCTCCCGTGGTCAGGTGGAGGAGGTGCACCTATTCCAGTCTGTCCAGTCGGCTCCCCTGAACGTAGAGAAGATCCTGCACATCGACATCGGAACCGCCCACTCTGCTGCCGTCAGCGGTGAGACGAGTCACCGTGTTCTCACTAAAGAGTGTGGGGAACATAAACTCTTCAGATACAGATCGCATGTTTTTAACCTGTCCAGGGGACTAAAACTATATCACACGGGATAAAAACCATCACACACAAGAGTCTGTGACTACATCCCAAATCAATGTTTTACATACAAGTATTGTGAGGCTTATTTGTTCCATATCATCCACCTTTTCTTTCAGGTGCGATTTACTCGCAAGGGGTTTTGATTAGGGGTGCCAAGCGATTTAAAAATTAATCTAATTAATTACAAGATGTATAATTAATCAAGATTAATCACACACATTTTTGTGGTTAAAGTATTTACAGCAAAACGTTTTTAAACGGTTCATGTGCAGGAATGGTCACAATCAAACAAATCAATCAAAATAAAAGAGGTAATGCTAAAAGGTGCAGTTTAAGATGAGCAGGGCTGTATAGGTGCAGTTTAAGATGAGCAGGGCTGTATAGGTGCAGTTTAAGATG
>JBBKCR010000001.1:14988970-14999908 GCA_037577295.1 Ladigesia roloffi
TTGTATATACGCAAGTTTTTATATTAATATCATAAATGAACGATTATTCAACTAATCGCTAAAATGCGGGAGTGTTATTCGACTATGAATATCTTTAGTCGGGTGTAGCCCTACTGTGTTCAGTTGGAAAAATGAGTAGTTTTTTTACCCAGACATTTAAATACAACATTGTAGAGCAGTAATTACAATACTGTGAAACCATGATATTTTTATCCAAGGTTACCATACCATCAGAATCTTATAACGCCCAGGCCTAGTGGGCAGCTGCTGTTTGTGCTTTTCTTTGTTTCTACCCGGGGACGAGCTCCACAGGCATGATGACTCAAACCCGGGCTGCCCGCATCAAACTTCTTACACTTCTAATACTCAGGAGTTGAGAACGATCCAAATTATGGTTCTCCAATCATTTATATAAATCAGTGTATTTAAACACAATTATAGTGTACAGAATTGATTAAATATTAGTCTTTGAACATTTGACACACATTCATGCTAAAGGCAATATTCTGTAAATGTTCAGATGAGTGACGAGTCTGTCAGGAGTTTTGCAGACCTGGACAGTCGCGAACATTGAGTACGTTTTAAATGTAAAATTTCTTTAAATCTTTGTTGAGTGTTATATATGTGTCAGTGTTATATACAGACCTGTGACGACTGTAAAATATCTTAAGCATGTAAATTCAAGGTAAATATTGGAGAGTATTTTAATCCTGTTAAAGTAAATTTGGCAAGTCTGAAGCACTTCAAGGTAAAAGAATAAGCATAAGGCCAAGATATATAAATAAGAATTGAATATATAATGCAATTGTCCACTAGCATAGAAACAGATGACATATAAACAGAAGAGCATTGATTACACATAACCATAAACAAATTTGGCTATTTATTATTCCAGCGACAACAACTCAGTCATTATTTAATTAACGGGTCTCCTCTGCTGGACCCTGACGGACAGCGCTCCCGGTCTGTAAGACCGCGGTTATCTCACCCAGTCATGCCAGTAAATATGTTTTCATATCGAAGGGAGTCATTAAACGAAATAAAGCAGCTTAGTGTTGGGAGGAGACATTGAAGTTCATTTTCACCTGAAAACCATCTGTGTCTGGTTCCTTTCAGATCGCCCGATGGTGAATGCGATGTTCTCCTCAAGATGAGGAGGGAGATCTGAAGGAGAACCCTGGCTCCACCGCAAGGCTTTTCGTTCTCGTTTTCGTGCCTACGCTCTTCCTCCATGGGCTCCCACAGCCAAGGCTTCTTCCACCATCACCACCACCACCACCACCAGCACCAGCCCCACCACAATCGCAGCTCACTGCTGCCCACGGCTGTGCCCAGACTTTTGCCTGAAACGGGAAGCCTTCTGGGGGGCATTGCCCAGATCACGCCCACCCTTTTCCTCAGCCGTGGAAATGTGGCATCCAACCGGAGCCTGCTGCTTTCCAAGGGCATCACGTGTGTGGTCAATGCCACCATTGAGCTCCCCAACTTCAACTGGCCACATGTGGAGTATGTGAAGGTGCCACTGGCTGATATGCCACATTCTCCCATCTCACTCTATTTCGACAGCGTGGCAGACAAGATTCACAGTGTGGGCCGGAAACGGGGCGCCGTGCTGGTACACTGCGCGGCAGGCGTCAGCCGCTCGGCCTCGCTCTGCCTGGCGTACCTCATGAAGTACCACCGAGTGTCTCTGGCCGAGGCACATGCCTGGGTCAAGGCACGCCGGCCAGTCATCCGACCCAACGGTGGCTTCTGGAGGCAGCTCATCGAGTACGAGAGGAAACTCTTCGGCAAGACCTCGGTGAAGATGGTGCAGACGCCGTACGGGGTCGTCCCCGACGTCTACGAGCGGGACCGCAGGAACCTGGCACCTTACTGGGGGCTCTAGAGGAGTTGCTGGTACTTCATTGCTTGGGGGTAAGAAATCAGAAGGGTGAGCTGATCTTCTGGCCACTCCGTCTTTAGGAAAAAGCCCCCCACCCCCCCTGAGCCTTAGATTAAAGAGTTTGGGTGAGGAAACGTGATATAACCCACAAAAGTATATTTGAGACTGAGAAGGAACCGACTGAAGCCAACATGTAGGTGGGTTCTTGGCCCTTGATGATAGGGAACAGTTGAGATTTCTTGGAGAGATATCCTCCAGAGTGACAGACCCTGAGATGTTCTGGATTATGAAGAGGAACTGAATCGGAGGGAGGCTGAATTCATGGCCTGTGGGACATTTTAAGAAAGCAAAGCAGCTGAGACTCAGGCTTTCATTCTTCGGTTGTGATTCCACCTACATTAACGTTGTGATGGTGTGCCAGTTTAGTTATCTTCTTGTGAGAGGCAGCAAACAACTCTCAGTTACTGGTAGCATTTTGGAACTTATTACTGTAAAGAAGTTGTTCTAGGAAAGAGAACTTGTGGGATTCACAATTTAAAGCAAGACTCTCTAAAATAATATGTTTTGAAAGAAGCTATATGGAATATATTACGTCGGTCCTGTGTGTTAAAAGAATGTGTGTGGATTAAATTAGAACTAAAAGGATACTTCTCGAATTCCAACCAATGGTGCTGCTAACAGTTGGATACTGTACCAGTGTACGTTTTAAACGTTTATTTTATAATCCAACAAAAAAAATCTATGAGATCAGCAACTAATGTTTGGAGCCTTTAATCTTTTTTTATTTTTCAGGTCATAAATGTACTATTTCCTAAATACAGACTTTTACATTGTTATGGTCAGACACATTTTATGGCATAGGACAAAAAAAAAATCAAGCAAATTTGATTCTATGGAAAAACAGCAGATAGAACTGTTAATGTTTTTAAAAGAGATGCGTGGAAGTGAATAAAGTGTTTAAAATATGAAAGTTTTGTGTTTTAAAGTCTCAGAATGTAGATGCGTAAACAAATATGGGCGTATTTTCTCAGGGTTTCTAAACTGACGTCTGTGGTGGACTTAAAAATGCACAGGTCTGGGTCAGTACCGGAACCAGAACATCTCCCTGCCATGTCACTGATACCCTGGACTGAGCACCAGTAGAGCACTGTGTGCACCTGTAAGGTCAGTAAAACTGATCCCAGGTCAGTGAAAGCACTGTAGTGGCGGTACAGGGGAATTGTATTCCCATTGTACTGATCCTGAAGCAGCGAACACTAGGGAGAAAGGACAGAGGGCAATAAACTGCAGGTGAAACATTAGCCCGTCTCATTAGTATGATGAGCTTCTTGTGTTGGGGTGAAAAAGAAAACCAGTATTCTTGGTTACTGTCACCAAGGCAGGCGGCAGAGTCGGAGCCAGCAAACATGCATGTGTGCCAACTGCAGCGGGAGAACCAGGAAATCAGAGCAAACATGGGAAGAAAAACACAAACTGCAACTGTTACTGAACTCTTCTGCATCAGGACCACATTCTTCATCTGAAACCAGATCATTTAGAAGAAGAAAATATCTGCGTTGGAAATGTGACAGAAAAGAAATGCAGAAAAGACAAACTTTCATGAAACTGAACGGAAAATCCGTCACAGCAGTTTAATAAACACAGCAGGCCAGTAAATCACTCAACACTGAAAGTGTCGACTAACATTCATGATACATGAAACTAGATTAAGACCAAAGGACGTTTAGGATTCACTGTTTTAAAAACACGGTCAAGGCTGATCTAGACATAAACAAGACAGTGCAGCCGCACACACTCAGAGCGGTAAACATCTCCAGAGTCCCGCCAGAAACAGTAACACACCGCAGATTACACACAAGTGCAGAACTCTGAAGGTTTCAGGTTCCAGCGAACTGAGGGCAGAACCTGGCAGCAGAACAACGACACACGACAAACAAATTCGGAAATAAATCATCTCTTATCATACAATACAGTCACAAGCTCATGATCTGGTAAAAATACAACACAGTGTGACGAGTAAAATGCATTTCTGATGTCCAACAGCCCTCCCTCCCTCCCTCCCCTCTCCCTCCCCCTCCCTCCCTCCCCATCCCTCCCTCCCTCCCCTCTCCCTCCCTCCATCCCTCCCTCCCCTCTCCCTCCCTCCCCACCCTCCCTCCCTCCCTCCCCCCTCAGCAGATTTCCTTACTGGTGTTGGATGGATGTAGAGAATCCGCTTCAGTACACACTCTCCCTTCAGAATGCCAGACACACAATTCATACCAATATTTCAATAAATTACACCAGTTGAGTTTTTATTCTCTACACACCTTTACAAATGTTGAGCTTCACAGCCCAAGACTTCCAGCCGCTGGGTTGCAGAAAGAGAAAAAGGAAAAGAAATAAAGAGGACAAGTTCCTAAAGGAGTCCTGAAGGTCTGGGATTTTCCTCAGCTTCCCCGAATGTCCGGGTTCGGGAGGGATGAACCTCACAGCAGGTCGGGCAGGATGAGGCCCGGAGGCTTGGGCTCCACACAGTTGATCCAGAAATTGGCACAGCTGGCGTGGTACTGGTGACCCCCGTACGTCAGTTTGAAGTTGTCCGTCTCCGAGTTGAAGGCCTTGCCGTCGCAGCCCAGCCAGCAGAGGGGAGAAGAGAGAGAGGGTTAACGTCTACACGCCTTTTCTGGAAGAAACCGCACCAACCAAAACCTGACACACAACTGGCCAAGTCTTTAAAAAATAAACAGGAAACATTTACACAGTTTTCCCTGAACCTGAATCTAGATGATCAGCCGTCTGTGTTTCTTCTGCACTGGAGATCTGAAGCAGATTACAGGTACTGAAACATCACAAATTTGGCTGGAAACCAATAAACTGCGTGATTCCAACCACCCAGGCCTGGAGTTCCTGCCCAGAGCTCCAGACTGAATCACCGCAGCTCTGGAAACAAAGCGGTGGTAGGGTAGTTTTGCCGGAACTGGAACGATGTGCACCAAACTGAAGCCGTTTGTGGCGAGGATGAAAAGATTTAGAGCTGCAGGTTAACAGTAACTAGCTGCTGCATTTCCACAAACATCCAGAGTGAAACTAAAGGATCCATCTTTACTGAGCGCCCTGAGGCTGGGCAGCACGTCGGCCGTTACCGTGACAGCAGCTGGCAGACAAACAGACAGAGGTGATGTTCTTCCGTCCATAATCTGAGAGAACCGAGACATTAATGTAATGAGAACCTTTTTGGGGACTGTGTGTGGTTAATGAGGCTGCGCTTTGTCCTCCTGACACAGTTTGTAGAATATTAGGACTTTCAGATTGGCGTGATGTGCCCACAGTGCCCACAGTGCCCACAGCTCTATATCTGGAGGAGTTTGCTGGATAATTTGGAGCGCTTCCTTTAAAAGGCACAGCTGCAGTGCTTTGCTAAGAAAAAAAAAGATATAGAGGGAGAGTGTGCGTGTGAGAAAGAGACAGAGTGTGTGTGTGTGTGTGTGTGTGTGTGTGTGTGTAAGGTAGATCAAGTGTTTGCATCCCTGATGAAATATCTGAGCTGAAGCGGGGGAAAATGACTCATGTGTGGTGAATCATGCCCTCCCACACAGCAAGAGACCGTGCATGCACACACACACGAGCACACACACACACATGCACACACACATGCACACACACACGCGCACACACACACACATGCACACACACACGCACACATGCACACACACACGCGCACACACACACAAGCACACACACACGCACACATGCACACACACACACACATGCACACACACGCGCGCACACACACACACGCACACGCACATGCACACATGCATGCGCACACACACGCACGCACTCACACACACACACGCTCATGCACACGCGCGCACACACATACGCACGCACCGCACGCACTCACACACTATTGTGTTTGTAAGATCTATGTCTTAATAGATGTAATTTGTATTTTATTTTGCCTCAACCAAACTAATGGAATATAGTTAGAAATCTACCAGCTGTGAACAAGAATATCATCCTCAAATAATCACAATCAGTTCAAGTCTGGAGCAACCAGAAACAACCACAGGCGCTGCTTAGGGGAAGATCCCGCGAGTTTCTGTCCACTCTGACCTGGATGAAGGTTTTCATTCCAAACATGCAGGAGCTCCAGGAGAACCTGCAGCCAACCGAGCCGCTGAGACTGGACACCCCACCACAACCTTAACACCGCAACCTTACCACCACAACCTTAACACCGCAACCTTGCCACTGCAACCTTACCACCTTACCATCACAACCTTAACACCGCAATCTTAACCTTACCACCGCGACCTTAACACCACAACCTTACCACCACGACCTTAACACCGCAACCCTACCACCGCGACCTTACCACTGCAACCTTCCCACTGCAACCATAACACCGCAACCGTAACACTACAACCTTAACACCACAACCTTAACAGCGCAACCTTACCACCTTAACACCACAACCATAACACCACAACCTTACCACCACAACCTTAACACCGCAACCTTACCACCACAACCTTAACACTGCAACCTTACCACCACAACCTTGCCACCGCAACCTTACCATCACAACCTTAACACCGCAATCTTAACCTTACCACCGCGACCTTAACACCACAACCTTACCACCACGACCTTAACACCGCAACCCTACCACCGCGACCTTACCACTGCGACCTTACCACCGCAACCATAACACCGCAACCTTAACACCACAACCTTAACACCACAACCTTACCACCGCAACCTTAACACCGCAACCTTACCACCGCAACCTTAACACCGCAACCTGGCCACCGCAACCTTACCACCTTAACACCACAACCATAACACCACAACCATAACACCACAACCTTAACACCGCAACCTTGCCACCGCAACCTTACCACCTTAACACCACAACCTTACCACCGCAACCTTACCACCGCAACCTTACCACCACAACCTTAACACCGCAACCTTAACACCACAAACTTACCACCGCAACCTTAACACCACAACCTTACCACCACAACCTTACCACCGCAACCTTAACACCGCAACCTTAACACCGCAACCTTAACACCGCAACCTTGCCACCACAACCATAACACCACAACCATAACACCACAACCTTACCACCGCAACCTTACCACCGCAACCTTAACACCGCAACCTTAACACCGCGACCTTACCACCACGACCTTAACACCACAACCTTACCAACGCAACCTTAACACCGCGACCTTACCACCGCGACCTTAACACCACAACCTTACCACCACAACCTTACCACCGCAACCTAGCCACCGCAACCTTACCACCTTAATACCACAACCTTAACACTGCAACCTTAACACTGCAACCTTAACACCGCTACTTTAACACCGCGGCCTTAACACCGCAACCTTACCACCGTGACCTTACCACCACGACCTTACCACCGCGACTTTTCCACCGCAACCTTAACACCGCAACCGTACCACCGCAACCTTAGCACCTTAAAACGCCAACCTTACCACCGCAACCTTAACACCTTAAAACCGCAACCTTACCACCGCAACCTTACCACTGCAACGTTAACTCCTTAAAACCGCAACCTTTCCACCGCAACTATATCACCTTAACACCACAACCTTACCACCACAACCTTGCCACCCCAACCTTAACACCTTTACACAATGCAACCTTACCACCAGAACCTTACCACCTTAACACCGCAACCTTAACACGACAACTTTACCACCTTAACACCGCAACCTTAACACGACAACTTTACCACCGCAACCTTAACAACTTTACACCGCTACCTTACCACCGCAACCTTAACACCACAACCTTAACACGACAACTTTACCACCGCAACCTTAACACCTTTACACTGCAACCTTAACACCACAACCTTAACACGACAACTTTACCACCGCAACTTTACCACCGCAACCTTAACACCACAACTGAACACGGTTCCAACTGTGTGGCTGGTCTCACCTCTCTTTTTTTATCTATTTGAAAATTAAACTAAACCTTTTTTAACTATTTGAAACCTAAGAAGCGGCAGAATACCAACAGTAACAGTTTGTTTTTTATTGAAAGATTTCTTACTGTGTTGCATGTACAGTATAATCCTAATGTTGGACCATTATGAAGCATGTAAAAAAAAATCATTATATGCTTTTATATTACTGGAAACAATGATCAGAAATGTTTGAAAATTGAACTTCTGCACATCAGGACCCGAAGCACGGTCACTCTCGTACACACATAAAGCACATCCAAGCCCTCATTTATTTACGTTCTCTTTCAAGGCGGTGAGGGATAAAAAGGTCAATTCCACGGGCACCATCCGGCCTGGACTGGCGAAAAGGAGGCGGGCGGTGGCAAAGGGCCGCCGAACTGGACCGACCTCTGCTCGCTTTGCCCAAAGGTTAATTATCACCCGATTCAAAGCTCTAAGAGCTCCAAATCTGCACAGCAGGAAAGAACATGCGAGTTAAAAACAGGTTCTGAGAAGGTAAATTAGAACACTACAGATATTAATCTGCCGAAAGAAACAGAAGAACAGAAAGAAAGCAAAATATTTACCCTTAACTTCGTGCCAGGGTCTTTTGTCAGTGCCTGGAAGTCACAAAAACTGTCAGGGTTATACGAGCCAAGGCAAGCTGCAGTCTAGAACCTGGAGGCGTGAGCAGAGGTGCAGCAGTCCCACTAACCCTCAGAAGAATGGGCAACGTCTCACCAGAACAAATATATAAAGCACTTTCACTACGTAGAGAAATATCTCTACAAAAACAACCAAACTGCATTAAAAAAATACTGAGATGTTTTTGGTGTTTGGTGTCCAAAGTTGGGTGTGCTTTGGAGCCAAGTGGCAACAATATAGAAACGAGTATCATTCAAACTGTGTGTCTAAATCATCACACACATTTAACCACCTGCGGCTTTAACGAACTGTTAAAAACAAAAATACTAAATGCCCAGTCTTACACTTAGCCATGATGTCAATCAGTAAAGGCATGTTTTTACTCGTTTAGTTCAGCGTTTGCCCCACCAGAAAAATACACCACCAAACTGCCCCCAGCCTCGTTAACAGTGAGTCCTAAATCACACCGCAGTGTCTGTGCCACCCAACTGCCCACCTAATGAGGTTTCAGCAGGTCCAGAGGAGATTCAGGGCGGCATTTACGCAAAATAAGAGTAACATTGTGCACATTTTTTGCCAATCGATTCTTTATATCAGGTCGAATGGGTTTATTTACGAGGTTTATACTGTATAACTGTATAATCGGTATAAACTTTAAAAAGACAGCCACTGAGCTACAATGACAGTGCAACCAAAATTACATTTGAATGTGTGTCCATATTTTTGTCCATTTTAAAGGATAAAAGCCTTGAAAACTAAACCTGTAATTAGATACATCCATCAGAGACGGACAAAAGCACACACCCCAGTTCCAGCCTTCCTGGAACCTCACGTCTGTATGATGCAACGTCAGAAACCACATGAGCAGTCTGCGGTTAATAAACAATTCCGCATGTGCTCATAACTCACATTAACTTTTATTTTAGGTACGTTATCCTTGTAACATGACACCGAAATGTCATTTTATAAATGATGATTATTTGGCATAAGGGGAAAAACTGAGCAATTTGTTAAAAAATATTAGTAAGAATCACAAATTCTCTTTTTTAAACCTCCATGTGTCAGAGCTGAATTAAACGGTTGTCAGTTGCCCATTCCTGGTGACAATCCTGTAAAGCAGACGGAGCAGGAATCTACCGGCTAATTCTCTTAAGAAGCACCCACTTCTGATCCCAATGCCCCTCACCCATCTCACCCACTGCCCCTCGCCCATCTCACCCACTGCCCTCCGCCCCTCTCACCCACTGCCCTCCACCCCTCTCAACCACTGCCCTCCGCCCCTCTCACCCCCTGCCCTCCACCCCTCTCACCCACTGCCCTCCGCCCCTCTCACTACTGCCCTCCACCCATCTCACTTACTGCCCCTCTCACCCACTGCTCAGCTATGCCCTTGGCACCTCTCACAAACTACCCAGCCACGCCCTCCGCCCTCATCTCCTCTCACACAAGGACTACTGATCCTTTAATGCCCGCTCACTCCTGTGCGTCCCTGAGGTGTTTTAACTCTTTATCCTGTGAAACTGCCACCAAATATGTAATGAAAGCTGGAGGAATCATTACTCCGGCGCCCGGAGCGGCTGGACCAACCCACAGCTGGTTGGATGCGTCCAGCTGCTCCGGTAGCACCCATGATTGGAGACTGGGTGACGGATGATTAGGAAACATCAGATCTTCACTCCCCCTCACTTCCACAGATCCCCCTGTCCCTTTACACAGTGCAGCAGGAGCACCGGCAGAGAACCTAACACAGCCTGGGACTCTCAGAACTACGGTTCTACACCAGCAGACCCTGGCTGTAGCGCTCTGGAGAACAGGAGAAGGGACTAAAAGTGGCAGAAGGTGCAGGAAAGGAGGAATAATAGGAAAGGAGTGGAATGTTAAGCGTGTGTCTGCAGGTACATGGCAAAGAAGAGGCACTTCACTGTGTTGAGTGAATGCAAAGTGATACAAATTAAAAACGACTGTAGCATCCTAATAACATTCACTTCCATTCACTTTTATCAGGAGTCACAGTTCAGCAATAAAATGGTTAAATGGCACAACTGCCTCCTAACTCTAAACGGTGTCATCAGTTTTGGTGTCCAAAGTTCTTTATATTTGGAGGATATTTACAAAGCTAACAGAGTTAACAATAGAGGAACTTAATCATAACTATTCACTATTTAAAATACACACATATACCCTTATTCCCTGAAATTCTGAAATTATATACAAATAGTACGAATACTAATAAAATAGCACTAGTACTAAAATCATTATTTATTTGGCAGTTTTTCCTAATTTAATAGAAATAAAGATTTGCAACATAAACCACATTTCAGCCGATTTACCATTTACTTACTTTTAGTTATGTAGCATGTACACACACACACACACACACACACACACACACACACACACACACACACACACACACACACACACACACACA
>JBBKCR010000001.1:15028859-15040407 GCA_037577295.1 Ladigesia roloffi
ACCTTCGACTTGGATGCCCTGGGGGTAAGCAAATAAACATCAGATTTTCATTTTGGGGTGAACTATCCCTTTAAAGAGTTTGTGTGTGGTTCTAGAGCAGAAACGGTGTTTGTGGTTTTATCTCCCACTTCCCTGATCGTCTGTGACCCAGATGAACTGATCCGTCCTCTCAGCGATCACCAGGCTGACGGTGTGACTGTGAATGCAGGACTGGGTTGGGTTGCGGCCGGGAGGAGGAAGGCCTGTACAGGGCCGGGCACCGGCGGGCGCTGGAAACACAGATCCACAGCGTGGCTCATAAAGCACCTCGCCGCTTTATGGCCCCGTTGCTCAACATCACATGCTTCCCACGTCGGGATATTACCTGAGATAAGGCAAGAAAGCGCCGAGGCCAGCTCTGAGCTGACCTCTCCCTGGACTACTCTCACACACACACACACACACACACACACACACACACAAGTGCACCAAACGCTCAAAAGGAAATACAGAGTGTACCGACGCTGCTGTTTCAGGAGGGAGCTCTCGGACCCCCCAAGGCTCTCGGAAATGCCACCCAAGCCAAGCACTGCTGCACTGTAGTTATGCATTTTATTAGCACAGCCGCCTGCTAAAATAAGCTCCCTGTCCCAGAGCCAGTGACCCAGCACTGCCCGAGACGTTTGGGAGCAGAGAGCAAGGGTTTTTTTTCTTTTTACCATTCAAATCAAAAGAGGACCCTGCAGCACCCTTTGTCACTCGCGGATTCTATAAATCACATCTTTCTGATAAGCTAATTGCCTTATCCTTGACAGCAGCTCACAGAGCCATGCAATAAAGGGGCAGGATTACAAGACGCAAGACCATAAAGGGTTTGGTTGAGGTTGATGGGTGTGGGAGGGATTGGGGGGAGGGGGAGAAAAAGGAGAAAAAGAAGGAGAGAAACACAGGCTAGAACAAACTCTGGGACAAGTGGCTTCTCTCTGTTCCTGAGTTAGACAGCACAAGTGTGTCCGTTTCCATCAACTGGCGTTTCAGAGGTCGCTGAAGGCTCTGAAACACCGGGAAGTAGATCCACGAACTTTCCTTCTCCTTCTGTTTACAGTCTACGGTGTAAAGGTTACAGATCTGAGACCGGATCACCTTTCGCCCTATTTCCGTACGGTTATGAAATACCAACAAGCAACATTATTATTATTATTATTCTCCTTCTGGTCCTTCTCAGAGGAGCTCGTCAATACACGCCCACGTCTCGTTTCTTCCCAGATCAAACCCCGAGTTCCGTTCTGTCGCGAAGGTTCCTCAGGGGAATGGCGGACGGGACGCGGTGCGAGACTGTTCGGCCTGGCTGCTCCGCATTTCCTCCGGCAGGACGAGTCTCAGATAATTACACAGAGGTCTCTGCGCAAGGACAAACTTTACAGAACAAAGGAACAAATAGGTCCTGAGAAACCATGTTTGCACTTAAATGCAGAATACAACGCAAGCCATGCAACATTTAATCTGAAAATAAAATCATTGTGGGAAAAAAACACTGATTTAACAGCAGTTTAAGATTGTTTTGTGTTGTTGGAAAAATAAAAAGGAACGACAGCGGAAAAAACAAAGACCGGAGAACCAGTTCTAGCACCTGGAACTCTCCCGAAAGATATTTTAACGTGTCCCTGCCTCTCCAGTATTTATTACTCGAGGATCGACCCTATAAATAAAGAGGAACCCGGATAATCTTTAACGCCCCTCAGACAGGAGAAACTTAGCATAGCCGGCTAATAAAGATTAATAACTGCAAACCAGTGATGGCAAAGATGTCGCAAAACTCAGGTACGTTCATGACCTGCTTAATTGTGTTTTTCTTTTGGGGAGAAATGCAGTTTTGATAACTCTTAACGCAGACTTGGAGAACACCAGCTAATCAAAACCACCACAGCAATAAAATCGTCCTTGGGGGTAAACCTGTCATGCTCCAGCTCATCTGATTGATGACTCAGTGGGGCGGAAAAGGGTTTTGCTCCCCGGTGCGGTAACAATTTGTGAACCGACACCAGCAGATTCAAATAATTTAAAAGCGAGGTTGTATATTCACACATACGTCTTAATGTCTGGAAGCTGAGGTGAAGGCTTTCTATTCTCATTTTAAAGTTTGAAAGTAGAACAGAGATTTGGAACTTGGAACCAGTGTTTGTCAGATCAAGTCCAGAATGTATCTTCAGCTTCATCAGGTCTTATTCGACTAAGGAATGCCGTGATTTTGTAGTGGTGAGGCGCGGAGCCTCACGGTCAGAGCAGTGCGTCCCAGCGCGGAGGACTACCGTCGTGCAGGGCGAGAGCGCCCTCTTGTGGTCACCAGCTGCCACTGCTGGCCACACTCTGAAAATACTGAGGTCAACATTTTACCGTAAAGGTCATGCAGCTAAGAACTCCGCTTAGTTCACTCTTTCTCACAAAACGCGCACAGTCCTGTTGTGCCCAGCCCAGCTCCAATATCTTCTGCTGCATCACTGGCGAATCCAAAACCAAGGCCAAAAAGTATTTGCAACACCGGTGGGTTACAACAACATATTCAACAAAATGACTGCAGTGGGAAAATAAGACGAAAGAGAGTGTTTCGCATTAAATACTTTTAATGGCTGAAAACATGGCCTTTTTGTCATGGGCAGTACCTGAGAGGGTACAATGAAATGCAGATCTTGTCTGTGGGCAAGCGTGATGGGGGCTACTCGTCAGTTACAGACAGGTAAAAAGCACATAATGCCTCATGAGCAAGAAAAATAAAAAGTGCAAATGACAGATCTAAGTGAATATGCTTAGCCAGAGGTTCAGGAAGACGCTGGAGGAACTGGAGAACGCTGAACATTCACCTTTACGTTCCTTTACATTCAGTTAACATACAAGTTACAAATGCAGGGGAAAAACAACATTCAAAATATAATCAGCGAAAGCACTTAGTTTCATCTATTTGAAATCATACATTATTCTAACACACATTTATCTGTTTACGTCACAGTGGACAAAAAAGCTTCACAGGATCAACTTTCATTTCTGCAAAAATCACTAATTTTCCAATAATTTCCCGGCTTATATGACATGAAAAAAAATCAGGACATTCATCTGAGGTTAGATAAAGCAGACCTAGTGCTTTATAAACTACAGGATATATAAGATTTCTTTTATTGTTCTCCACCGCGGTACCGACATGACTCATGATGTTCATCAAAGCCACACGGGCTGTATGGCAGCATGATTACATAAAGAAAAATACATCTCTTAGAAGAAAAATAGAAGTGCTAATGCATTTTTCATCTATCACTTAGCTTCCCTGCAATCAATCACAGATCAGACCTGCCTCCACCGCTCCCACAATGCAACACGCCTGCCGGGGCCACAAACCGAAACCTCCCATACGGAGCGCAAAACCAAAAGCAACTGAACGGCAACATATACACGATAAGTTATGGTACACGGTCCATGCAGTTATGCACAGTCAGCATAGGCATGGCACGTCTTGTTTTTAACATTGGTAGCGTGTAGGTAGATACGACATCGGCCACTAGTGCAGTTCGGTCCATGTTGGGGGGGTGGGGCAAGAAAGAAAAAAAAACATCACAAGAAGCTTCAGCCGGATTTGAAGAGGAGTATGGCCACCTGGCCCAAGTAGAAGTAGATGAAGTGCTTGGTCTCGTGGGTAACGTAGCTGCCGAAGTTCCTTCCCACAATGCAGTGCCAGGTAGGGTTGTACTTCTTATCAAACTCCTGCACAGTAGCAACAGAAACACCTTTGATTTGCAGTAGCTGTAAGTCACACTAGACTGAAGCTCTGTTGTATGAAAGCCTACCTTCTTGATGTAGGCTGCGATGTCCTTCTCGATGTTGTACTTCTCCATGGCCTGCGTCGCACAGTCCACCGCGTCCTGCTGCATGTCCTCGGACATGTCGGCATTCTTGATCACAGCTTTCCTGTCAGTCATGGTGCTTAAAATAAACAAAGAAAAACAACCAAGTGCATATATGAGACAGTAACACCGTCAGACTCCACGGCTCCTCTGGTGAAAACCGCCTCGGCTTCAACAGAGCGCCCTTTCACCAGCAGGTTTCAGGTTCTCCGCACAGCGCCAGGACACAATGGGCCCCTGAGGGATCCGGTTTGTTAGGGTAATGTGGTGACACCAGATAGGCCGCGCCGAGAACTAAATAACTCCTTAATGGTTGACTCAATTCAGTTCTTTCACAAGGAACCAATTCTACCTCCTCTTCCCCCTTTCTCCACATCCTCTTTCATTTTTTCTCCCCTTCTTTCCCTTTCATTTTCTTCCTCTCTCATTCTTTCCTCCTCTCTTCCTAGCCATCACAATTTCAGGTTTCTTACATTCTTTTCCTTTCTCCTTTCTTACACCACTATTGTCAATGAGCATTCTCAAATTAGTCAAGACGGCCTTAGAGCCTCTTGAACAGGAGGAAGAACATTCGGAAGGTGGTCGGTGGTTCTGAACTCCAGGCCTGTGAGCTGGATGTCGGAGGTGTAGATGGAGACTGCACATTTTCTTCCTCCTGCTTGTGTTCCACCTTCAGAGCTGCAGCATCTTGAGTGAGAAGTGATCTCCTGTCCTGTGAATAAAATCTCAGCCCTTCACGCCCGAGCGACCAACCCGAGCAGGAAGCAGCAGATTGGTCTCTTCCACCAGGCCATGCAAGGAGGTCCAGCAGCATCACAGACTCGTAGCTAACTTTCTGGTTCCAGAGCCACCTGACCACTCTTACACCACTGCCCTGCCTAATGTGCACCCCTCGAAGTCAAGCTAGGCACAACTACAAACAAGCAACCTTGCCGTGAATAAACCTCAGGATTAACACCTAATTAAGATCAGGATAAAATCAGGTTTCAGTCAGGTTACCAGCATGGTTAAATCAGGGTAATATCACGACAAAATCATGAAAAAATCAGGATGAAATCAGGTTATCAGCAGGTTAAAGTCAGGATTAGCTCAGGTTAAAACCAGGTTGACAGCAAGGATAAATCAGGTTGAATAGCAGTTTCAAATCATAATAAAATCTGCTTGTCGTCAAGTTAAAGTCTTTATAAGATCAGGTTACCAGCAGGTTAGGATCAGCTTTAGACCAGGACAGAGTCGGATGAACCCGGGTGCAGGACTGTGGCCGGCGCTGGTGCAGGTTTCTGAGAGGTTTTGACGTGTTCTCCCCGGAGGAGCTGGTCTGGGGACGATCCTCTCCTTCAGAACTCGACGGGGCGGTGCAGGTGCAGTTCCAGTCCGGCCGAGGTGACGCCGCTCTCCGGTCCGAGCAGTCCGGTCCGGATCAGTCAGTGTGGCGCGCGCCCCCGGGACCGCTCCTCGCGGCCGCGCGCCCCGCTGCTATTGGCTGACGCTCCGCTCCGCCGCTGCGCGCGCGCTCTCCTCTCGCGCCGCTTCAGCAGCATCTTATTTCAACCCACAATGCACCTTCACCGGGCGCGCGAGGGAAACACGACACCCACCCCTCCCCCAGAACAGAACCAGCACACAGAACCTGCACACATCGAGAACCAGATCACTATCAACCTGCACCCACTCTCACAGAACCAGATCACACAACCTGCACACGCACTCACAAAACCAGCACACAGAGAACAAGCTCACATCCTACACACACACAGAACAAGCTCACACTCAGAACCAGCACACAGAACCAGAGCACAGAACCTGCACACATACACAGAACAAGCTCATACAACTTGCATACACCACACACTCTCGAAGAAAACTGCGACCAGCGTACACACACTGCATCTGAACACACGCTAGACCCCCTCCCCCCACACACACAACCAAATTACAATGCTCCTTAAACCTCTGAAGTGGGAGCTTTGGAGCATTACAGGATGGAACCACACTGTAAAGTTCTAACACTTGATTTCCCATCTGCAGGTGTGGATGTGCACTTTTATCAGTTTGTTTCAAATCAACCCTCTTTACCATACCATCACATATTTGTCTAAAAATGTGTAATTAATGTTTTTGTGCACAACAATGGAACTTACTGTAAACAGCAGAAAACTTCGCCCTGCTGTGCTGATGTTCTCCACCAGGTCCCAAGTCAGGCAGGTTCTTCCTTTTCCTCTCGGGATATGCAGCTCAGCTGCACGATAAACATCTCAGCCACTTACTACAAACCCTATTGAATTTGCTATGTACCCCCAAAAATGTACTTCATTATTCGAGTTCACATCCACAGGGTAAAACATGAAGTTAGCCGTAGCTCTAAGACCGCTGGACATGTGGCTCTCGAACATTCTTCAGATGAACAGAAACTCTCAACCGAACTTCTTCAGTTTTAATTACTGATGGTAGATATGAAACAGGTCTGATTTGGAGGACCCCCGCTCTCAATAATCAACAGATTTATCATCATTAAAGGACAGATACTTGATCATTGAAGAACAGGGGTTTGTTTCTTCTTTAATCGATAGAGAACAGGAGTGACCAGTAGACCAGAAGGAACTTCCTATACTGGGCGTCGAATCCAGGCTGCCTGGGTCAAGGAGTCTTAACCACCAGACACATTAGAGCCGTGGTCCCCAAACTTGATCACGGTCAACCTGTCGGCGCTTGAAATTTTAACCGCAGCCCGGATTTGGGGGGTGGGCGATTTATTGCTCATAGATCAGCCATCCCCAACCTTTACTACATCACGGCCCAGGGTTTGGGGACCACTGGGTTTGGGGACCACAGGGTTAGAGGACAGGTTTCTGATTAGGTAATGTGTCTCCAGTCTTTAGAGGACAGGTGTCTGATCATTAGCAGACAAGATTCTGAAGTACACCAAGTGAGGCAAGCATTCGAAGTCTAGAACCTTTTGAAACTTTTCCATGTTGAATCCATTTTAGTATGGAAATATTTTACTTTTCACAAAGGAAAACCTCAGTAAATATCTGGAGCTTTACTGGGAATTTACCACAGCGTGTGAACAGGACACAACCATGAGAAAAGCATACTGTGAAAGTGAGTACACCGAAATGTGGTTTGAGACAAAACTGCAGTGTTTCTGGGAGAGTAAGACAACTTATTAAAAAGAAGTTTCACCTGATAGAGTCTAGTCTGTCCTTTGCAGTGACTTGATAAAGCCAAATTCTAAATATATCACTCCACTTGTATTTGTAAATGGCCCACTGAACAAGATAATTAAAAGCTGTTTTTGTGAGAACTGGTGACATCACAACTGATACTAATGTCATAAAACCTGAGTTTGTGTGAAATCAGCATTGAAGGGAATGGTCACATAGAGGTCAACCCTTAAGAAAGTTGTCTTGAATAGTTTAACTTTTTAATGGGGATCCCTATAAAGGGAAGGTCAGTGGAACAGCAAAAATCAACAGAGTCACTAGGTATCAACGTATTTTTATTGAGGAAACTTCACTAAAAAAATAACCAAATAAAAGCTAGTGATGTAAAAGCATCTGAAACCACCCACCATGGGGCAGTGACAATCTAAAACTGCCTGAGTTTTACCCCTATTCCCAAATTTCCCTATATTTACCAGACTCCTGGTGATTCCATGCCAAAAGACTGCTCCAGCATCTGTTCCTCCAATGTGAGTGAAAATATCAAGGGCCAAAAAGCTGGGTAAGGCTCCAAATGAAAAGAACAACCAAGGAGGAGGACCTTTTTTGGTAAACTTCAACTGCTCAGTCTTAAAATCCTATGATCCTGGAGAAATTGATCCTGTTCCATGTATCCGGCATTCCCTATACTATCTTCATTATGAACTGATCCCAATGAGCCGGCATCCACTGAGCCTCTCCTCCAATCCAAACCTTAAAATACCAGCCAAAGGAAAAGAAAAAAAAAAAATCAAGAAAAAGGTAGTTAGAAACACTTCTGGTCAAATTCTCTGTAATGCATGCATATGGCATTCTTGTAAAAAAAATAATCCTGGTTTATTATTGCAAACCATGCTCTGCCTCTACCATCAATGCCAGTATGTACACCTTCAGTCTAGTTGATAATTTGCCACATAGCATGTAAATTACAGATACCATGAGAACATCTATTCTGGATTATAAAGACAGCTGTGAGTGCCATAAAGCTGAAGTATTACATGGCACCCCTTTTCTACAAGGGAAGAATAACACCCCGTAAATTTGCTGGTAAAGAAACATTAATAGTAATAAATGGAGGACCTCCTCGTTTATACATTTCAAACTGTAACTCAAAATGGATTCAGGCAATCCTTTATTACAAAGTTTTAGTTCGTCCTTCTTGTCGAATGACTATAGGAAGACAAAAGGGTAAAATACATTTGTTGTGAACCCATCCTCATGAAAGACAGTACATGACTTTTACAAAAATATTGAGAGGCATTGAGAAACCTTTGTTTGGTCAATGAGAGTTCCATTTTGTATTTAAAAAAATGGTGAGATGGGGTAGGATGTGAGGAGTTCTTTAAAAACACATTCTTAAAAGAATTTAGATAAGCATGTGGGAGTGGGGTAGATGAATGAATTGTGGAGGTGAAGAGCAGGACAGGTAGACAACATCAAGACAACCAAGTTGTCAGGGAAAAACAACGGGAAGAACTAAATCTAGTACTCAATGGAAAACGGGGGTAAAAAACTGGGATAAGTCAGCTTCACCAAAACAGGAGAGGGAACTCTAAAGCACCACAGAGGTGACTTAGGACCGGGAACGAGAACGGCTGTGGCGGGGAGAGTACTGAGGTGACCCTCGGCCACGCCGCGGCGAGTAGCTGCGGCTACGGTTGTTGCTGCGGCTGCGACTCCGGCTGCGACTGCGGCTCCTGGACCTCGATCTTCCATAGCTTGGACTGCGTGGGCCGTCCATTTTCACCCGAATGTATGCAGTTTCCCCCTGACAGACACAAACACTTTCCTCTGAGCACACAGTACAACAAACAGCCAGGATTACGTCTTACTCACCAACTGGTTTTCAATCCCAACACAACCACTACAGCCCACTTTTCTCACAACTTTGGTATAACCGCCAGCCCTGAGTGATGGCTGCACATGTACATTACTACGATCTTTACGCAATCTGGTCAACTAATGTTTAGGTGGGTAGCACAATCAAGGCTGAGGCAGAGATTTGGATATCAAAATCCAAAACAGCTATATTTCATAATGTGCTACCTGGGGTTCTCCAATTCACATTTTTGCTAATTGACTGGTGGAAAATATGGATCCGCACCCATCACGCGAGAAACGCTTACCTTAAAGAAAATTCCAAACCTAAGGCATGTACATCCAAAAGTCCTAATTAAAATCTCAAACCTACCTCATGTGATCGGAACTTAGTGTTATCCAGCTTTCGAACAGCGTAGGTCATGTCTTCTTTGCGCACAAACTCCACCACACCAGTTCCATCTCGGAAAACGTCAGCATAACATACATCACCTGCTTCACGCATGTGATCCTTCAGATCCTGCCAGCTGCCGCTTGGTGGTAGCCCTGCAATAAAAAAAGTTTTAAAGTTATAATAGCCAACATTGCTTAATTGCATTCAATTTCACTATCCTCTGCTTCAGCATAGCTTGAAATACTAGCTCAAACCAGTAATTTTATAAAATGTGTCTGGATCTTACAGACCTGGGTGTACTGGTGTCTACCACACCAGGTATTACTTTGGGAGAAAAATGTGAAATACACAGCGAACTGTTTCTGAAAGTACTGATCAATCTAGCCAAAATTATTTATTTCAATTAACGTTTCAATCAAAGGACACATAAAAATAAACAGCCGGTCATAAACCACAGGATGCAGAGCAGCTTCTCCAAGCCTTACCTGAAACGATCACCCTGTACTCGGAGCGTCTGGACGGAGGTCCGTATCGACCCCTGGGGGCCCCTGCGCCAAAACCTCCTCTTCCCATTCCACGTCCACTTCTGGGGAACTCAACTCGGAGTCTATACCCATCATAGTCGTAGCCGTCCCGTGCATACACCGCATCTTCAGCATCTCTGCAAGACCAGAAACATACCACGTTGGAGAACCTGTGGACTAGCAGCAGCTTAGACCGTGACCGTAACCTTACAGTGAACTAAATAGTTTTAATGCTTAGTTTACAAACGGGACGATCACATTCAACACAGACATGTTGACAATATCGTATCAGTTAAACGTTAACAGCTGAAACTGTGATGCTAGTATTGCTATTGTAATAACAGTAGCTGTTTTTGTTCTTGTTATTGTTAGCCGCAGGCTCGCTCCTGAGGGATTAGCAGCTAGGCCAATTCGGCTAACCCGCGTGTTACCCTTTATCTTCCTGCGACGCGACAGGCGTTCAAAATCTATTTTCTATCAAACCAAATGTTTTATCGCGCACCCACACTCACTGAGTTTCATTAATAAACACGTGTGTGAAAGAATTAATACACGCGTGAAGTTCTTCGAAAAACCTCCCCACCTGGAGACTAGCAGACTTAGCATTAGCTGCTAATTAGCTAACCAAACCCCCCGCGACTTTTCACCAAAACAAAAACGCTGGAAAAAAAATATGGCGAGTCAACTCACAAATACAAGCACCCCCGTACAGAGGGTGATTATACAGCGCGACTCAAGCCCGGTCATATCCGGAGTGGTTCGGGTTTTTGTTCTGTCAGTAAGTGAACGGCCCAGGCCGCGCGGCTAGCCTACCCTTAGCTGCGATATCTCCATAGCAATAGCATTATGTCCTGCCCCGGGCCGGTTCGTGGGGCTTGGTTTCGGTACCTGGGGTCCTCGAACTCTACAAAGGCGAAGGGCGGACCACCCCGCCGGTTCTTCAGGTCGATGTCCCGGATCGCCCCGTACTTGTAAAACACGTCCTCCACGTCCTTGGTGCGGATGTCTGGCGGGAGGTTCCCCACATAGATCCGGCAGTCATTACTGCCCGCGGGGCCTCGGATCACTCCTCCGGACATCTCCACACAGATGGGCCTTCTGGAACCACACACAGAATTACACACTCAGAACCAAAGAGGGGCCTGCTCGAAACCACACAGAACTGCACAAATTCACGCACACAGCTCAGTCCCTCCAACGCAGCACAGGACACTCGGACCTGCCTATATCATTCATTAATACAACAAGAGTGCAGACACATCACCCACCAAGAGTAAAACCTCAGACGCCGAGGCGCTGTTCGCACTGCAGTCTGGAGAAGAGTTCTGGAGATGATCTGTGAACTTCTCAGCAGGGCCGTCTCCGCTCCTGAAGCTCCTCGTGTTCTCCTGACCCCGCCTCCTCTTCACTGGCGCGCTCCGAGCCCGCGGAGGGATCTCTTACCCTGCGCTGCCGTCCGAGAAAATGAATAGTCCCCTAACACCTGCTGATTTAAACATTTAATTTTAATTTCAGTGATCCATGACCGCGAACCATAACAGGTTCGTTAGTCATGTGTTATGTATACGTTAGCACATTTAGTGCGGGGTTACGCTGATTGATATACAATAGAAACAATGTTCTTAACGATTAAATTCAGGTCGGACCCTGCTTCCAGTATAGGACAATCTTAAAGGGATAGTTCACCCCAAAATGAAAATTTGATGTTTATTTGCTTACCCCCAGGGCATCCAAGTCGAAGGT
>JBBKCR010000001.1:15076529-15087171 GCA_037577295.1 Ladigesia roloffi
GTATTGAAACTGATACCGTTGTTATTTTTAGATACCGCGGTATACCATATTACCGTGATACCGCCCAAGCCTAATCCTCACGCACACAAGACTTATACAGCACTGAAATGGTTCAGCAGGCAAGTTCTACAGTCTTTCTTTTTCAAAACGGATAAAGAGTCAAACTATTTACTTCACTTGAGGAAAAAAAATGGATACATTTATTTACCCCTAACAGCTTTCAGACTGAGCAACAGATTCAAGCCTAGTACACCTTCTGGAAATCAGAATAAAGCTTCACATTTTTAACTATGATTTAGTTAGATGAGTCATATTTTGAAAAATTTGCATTGAAGTAGGGCTGGGCGATATGGCCTAAAATCTATATTGAGGTATGATTTGAAGTATGTGTGGTAATGATATATATTGCGATTTTTCTTACATAAATACACACATACATATTTATAAATATACATCAAAACATTTTTTTTTTTTAATGACAACATTTTTCAAGATGATGTGTAACTGTGTTATACGGTTTGGGCATTTCCGTTTGTCTGAAGTGTTTGAGGTTGGTACCTCGTAACATGGATCAAGTCTTAATCATGTTCTGAAAGACACTTCTCTCCGCTGTAAGAAATGTCCTCACACAGGTACGCAGTAATGGCATTTGTAATATCAGTCCTACTCCGACAGGGAGTGCTTTAGAGAATGCTTGTAAAATATCAGTCTGCTGGGCCTCCTTTGTCTTTCACCTCGACTGACGCGCTTGTGGAGGCCGCAGTTTTTCCAAAACATGCTTCATTTTGAGGTGATAAAACAAATTACTTTTATTCCCTCTCTTCGCTACACTGGGCTCATCTGACACGGTTTAACTCCAGCCTGCAACACGATGTGTAGTTTCGAGTATTCGCCTGTGGGGGCATTAAAGATTCTCTCTAGATTGTTTACAAGTCGGCCATCTTTAATTGTAGTTGAACACTGAAAGCATTGTAGTTCTATATTGAAAAAGGTTTTTTGTTGAAACAGACAATCGAGATTGTTTTAAAAATCCCCGATATGGTGCCGTAAGCAGCAGAGGATTTCGGCCGAAAAGTGACCCCTCACGAACGCGCAGCGACCGATCAACTGGCTGAACGCCCGTGTGGACGCTGGGACTCGCTCCAATGAGCAGAAAAAGCTCAGCACTCAGTCTGTGCTTACCTGGAGCCACGGATGTTGGAAAACGCTCCATTCAGATGCATTCACCCAGACCAGAGAGAATTTAATTTAGGAAGCACCTCCTCCTCCTTCCCCCATGTTTAAGCTCCTTGTTTCAGACCAAAACAGGTAACATCAACACGAGCTATTACAGTAGGGCGGTGCAGTCAAAATCTCTACTCTTGGCCAAATTCATACCGTTAATACCGCTTACCGTTAATACCACCCACTCCTACATTGACGTATTTGTATTATTTTTATTTGTTTACTTATTAAGAAAATATAATTTACTAATTTTGTAACATAAATAACAAATTCAGCTACATTTACACATAAAATCCAAAGAACACACAGAAAGGTGTTTTGGGATCATAAAAAAAACCTGAGAACCTGAGAACGTTATTTATTTCTGCTGCCTGCTGATAGACCCATATCGCATTTGAGCATTGAGCGTTTCTCTGAGTGTTCATGTGTATTTTATCTTATTCTTCTTAAAGCCTGTATTTTTAAAACTGTAAATTTAATGAATTTATTACTGTATTTACCTGCTCATACCAAAGAAAACCTGCTGCATGAATTACAGTCCAGTCTATACAGGGAGAACATCGGGATTTACATTCTAGCACTGCGGGAGTTCAGTGAAAACTGTGGAGTACAGATATAAGTTTACCTTTACATTTCCAAATGTGTTTTGAAATATAATTTAAGTGATTTGAGAGCTAATCTGGGGCACAAAAAAAAAAGTCTTTTTTTTTACATCACAAATACGAGATTTTTTACAATTTGCAAGTGCTCTTGGAATGTAACGCCTGCGAATTTCGGGGGTTTACCGTACCAAAACCTAAGCAAGATATTCCAAATTACTCACTCGGAGTAGATGCAGTGTGTAAAATGGATCATGCATCACATGTGAATTGGGAAGATCACCTCTAGCCAGAGCTGCATCTCTTCTTGCTCAGAAGGGTTCGGTTCCATGGTCGCGAAGTACTGCATGCAGTCCAGTGAGGATGTCCACGTGGTCTTCTGCTTCAGAGTGTCGTTGTACCAGGCAGGATGGTGCTCACACTGCAGGAGTTGTGCCTTGGCAGCAGACACCAGCACACACCCGGCCGTCTCTGTGCCCCTCAGCATCATCTAAACACCAACAGGTTCACACAGAACTGAGATCAGGACCTCGACAGCGGAGTCTGAGAAAGTGAGCTGAGAACTGACCTCATACCTCATAACAGCTAGCTATTTACAACTAGCCTCACACCTCATAACAACTAGCTATAACAGCTAACCTCAAAACAACTAGCTATAACAACTAGCCTCACACCTCATAACAACTAGCTATAACAACTAGCCTCATACCTTATAACAACTAGCTATTGCAACTAGCCTCATACCTCATAACAACTACCTATTACAACTAACCTTATACCTCATAACAACCAGCTATAACAACTCGCCTCATACCTCATAACAACTAGCTATAACAACTAGCCTCATACCTCAAAACAACTAGCTATAACAACTAACCTCATAACAACTAGACTCATACCTCAAAACAACTAGCTATAACAACTAGGCTCATACCTCATAACAACTAGCTATTTGCAAAACACTGGCATACATTATATAGCCAAAAATATTGGGACGGCTGACCATTCCAGTAACAGGTCTTTTAATGATATTGCATTAAAATCAATAGACTTTGCAGCTATAACAGCTTCCACTCTTTTTTGAAGGCTTTCCACCAGATTTAGGAGATTCTGTGGGAATTTGTGTCCATTCGTTCTGTGGCATTCATGAGGTCATGCACTGATGTTGGATGAGAAGGTCTCATCCCAAAGGTGCTGGATGGGGTTGAGGTCAACTGCATGTTTTTCTTATGTACCCATTGAAGGATTTGGAATCTTTTATCATATTTCCGTAAATTCCAGACTATAATCCCCAAATTTTGAACATTGCGGCTAATAATACGGTGCAGCAAATGCATGTTTTTTTGTTTTTTTTTCATGACGCTAAAAACCTTTTTCCTCTTAACCAGACCCGGCACCAGACTCGGATTTGCGGATAGACATTTGGGGGCGCACACATTTTATAGGCTCGTTTCGGGTCGATATGTTTTATGCACATTTCAGCTGCATCTGTGATGAGAGTTTAGGCAGCTCTGACTCCTGGACCAATCCCGGAGCCTCGTATTCCCAGGGCGGGGCCAAGTGAGTCAGAGGGCGGGCATGGCCACATAAGCCCCGCCCATGACGAAGATAAGGAAGATGAATTTGCTGACTTTTCCTGGTAGGCTGCAGTATATATATGGTATATATCTGTACCGGACATTAGGAGATGGAATGTTGTTCGTGCACTGTTCAGTTTAAAAGCAGAAGCAACATAACTTTACTGATACGTGAGTATACTTAAAGGAAGCAGACACTGTTCAAAAAAGAAAACCATGTATTTGTTTAAAAGTAAAAAAACTGTGTAGATATCTCATATTACAATTTGAGACACATGTGGCTTATAATCCAATTTGTACAAGTACAACATTTATTTTCTTTCAAAAATTAGAGCAGACGGCTTTTAATCAGGTGCGCTCTGTAGTCCGGAATTTACAGTACTTTCAAATTATTCAAGTATATTCGTATACAATTTTTTGTAAATTAGGTGTCAAATGGTATGCTATTATTTATAAACGATATTTTAAATATCTGGGATGGAAAAAGAGATAATTACAGTGTATTGTCTATAATAAGAATGTGGATATTGATCACTTCTAAAATATGAGGTGCATATTCCATTCATTCTTGACTGAATATAGTTTTGGTAGTCACTCAAAAGCGCCATTCACCAAATTGGACTTAAATCAGTGAACATGTTGATTTCACCAATTTGAATGGAGTCACCATTTAAAATGTCAAAACTGGCATCGACTTTAATAATGTATTAATGCAAAACATTATTGTACATTTTCTTTTTAATGCATTTTCCTGATTTGACCTTTTCAATACATATAATACTATTACATATATTATATAATTTTTAAGTATAACACATAATATTTAAAAATTATAGTAATTAAATTTGTTTACAAGTGACTCTCAAAGTCACTTTACATTAATGTGAAGCTGAAGACCACCAACCTTGAATGAATGAATGTAATCCTCTTGTTCAAATACAAAGACTCTGCTGAATCTTACATTTGTCCACTAATGGATGTAAGAACACGCATTGCAAAATATAAATAAAATAAAAAAATACCTGACAGTTGACGAGCTCTATGCACCAGTTGCGGTTGTAAACATCATCCGTCTGGCATGCAGCGATTCCACACAGCTGGTCACTCACTCCTGCATCCTCTTCCGAAAACACCACAAACTTATCAGTCTCCTCTATCAGCTTCTGCAGCATGGAGGTCCCTGGAAGATGCAGAGAACATTTTTTTCCTTATTTTCTAATGGCTCTCTGGAAGAAACAAAAACTGGTACAATGTACAGTACTGTGGACCTGAGAACATTGCCGGTTCTTCTGGCTCAGTCAATCTGGACAATATTGAAACAGTACCAGTTGGGCAGTGGGAAGGAGAAGGTATGGCCGAGAAGGTACTGTTCAAAATAAGTCAGTAAAGTTTCACATATTTTGTTACACCTCGTTGTCATAATTTACCAGTCAACAATCCTGGCTTGAGATCAACCGATCTTCAATTCTCAGACTTCGCAAGCGACATTAGCAAGTCCGCTTAGGCTAACGGGCGATCGCGTGCAGTCCTGCAAGCACGAGTTAACAAAATACCTGCACTGTTATAAGAGTCACCAGAGAATGTGGTGTTTTCTCCCATCACCACTTTATTTGATGAGGCCTAAAAGTAATTAATTTAATCAAGATTGTTACATTTTTTCATAAACCTACTGTGCAAATTTCACTTTACTGTCAAAGGAGATTCAATTACGTTCAAAACGAAACAATTATAAGAAAACAGCCCCATTACTTTTGATTGTACATTATGAGCAATAAATCAGATTTGGTTATCACTTGTCATACCCAACCTTTGACCTTATCTAGAAATTAGATTGGGACATTTGAATACACAGTTTGAGAACCCCTGCTCTAGTGGTTAGAGTCTGGCAATCAGAAAGTTGTGGGTTCAAATCCCAACTGATAGTGCCACCTCTGAGATTCCCTTGAGTAAGGTACCGCTCCCACACACTGCTACCCGGCAGTAGGGTTGGGTACCGAAAACCGGTACCTGTGTAACCCGTATGTACCGGACCGAAACAGAATTTCGGTGCCTTATTTTGGTCGATTGAAATCAGACCTCGACCCCCCGAAGCACAGATAATGTAGTGATGTGTTAGTCATACTCCTGGTTTAGGGTCTAAAACTTTTTATCTTGCACATCTTAAATGGAAAACCTGAACATGACAATCCATTTACCGTTCTCTTCCAGCAAATAGCTCCTAGCAGCGCGTCTTTATTATTGTTCTGGGTCCTGAGACCTAGCTGCCTCACCGGTGCTTGTCAGAGTTGTAGCGGTAACCATAGTGACCACTATTCCACTGACTGACTTTAACACCTGCAGAACTTGCAGGATGAAGCCACGAAAAAACAAAAAACAATTACAGCGTTTTTCCAAAAACCAAAAAATGCGCCTCTGGAATCGCACTGTCCACAGTGAGAGCGAGCGAGAGAGAGAGCGAGAGAGAGAGAGCAAGAGTGTCAGAGAGAGAGAGAGAAAAAAAGAGAGAGAGAGAGAAAGAGAGAGAGAGAGAGAGAGAGAGAGAGAGAGAGCTTCGAGAGTTGGATCCGTGTAGCCGTGTTAGCTCTATTCTCTCTGGGGCTTTTCCACTGACTGGTACCAGCTCGGTTCTGTTTAACTCTACTCGCTTTTTTGCTTTTCCATGACTTGAATCTAGTTCCTGGTGGCGTGGGGATAATAAAAAGGAACCCATTTCCCAAGCCCTGCCCCAGACCACGCCCCCAACACAGGCCACGCCCCATGGATTCATTCCCCCGTATTAAGTATGCTAACTGCGCCTCTATGTGAAGCGGTTATTGTAGTTGGGTTAGGTGGCTTAGGTTAATAAATTCAATTCAATTCAATTGCTGGGGCAGAACATGGCCAAAAAGGAGGAAACCCTGCACCTTCGTTGTGGTTCTTCTCCAGGCGGCTGGCGGTGGGGATGACAGGTGTGGAGGGAGGGGCGCTGGATGAATACGTAGACATGGATCGCTTCAGCTTTTTGGCCTGCAGCTGCGTGTCGATCCTCAGGCCTTTTAGTGCTTCAGTGGAGAGATTCCTCTTTAGCACCGCAGCCTTTTTGTAGCCATCATACAGGCCGAAGGCGATGTTCCTGTTGGCGGTGGTCCAGGAGGCACGCAGGTCCACCAAACACAGCTTGTGTGTGTAGAAGGCATTGCTTTCATCTTTTAAACTGACCTCCTGGAATTAAGAACAGTGATGTCAGGAACGTAGCACATTTCTTTTCCACAATTAAGCAAGTTAAGGGCCCTGAAAAAACCCAGAATTGTAGAAATTGAATAAAACGTGCTTGAATGATGATGCATATAAGTAGTGAAGTTTGTGTGGAGTTTATATAAATTGGAATTACAGCAATTAAAAAATTTTATAGAAACATTCAGGCTTTCAAATTCAGCTAAAAAAAGATGTCTTTAATTATTCAAACTGTATTACTCAGTGCCTTAATTACGACTTTGGCTATTACAGTGTGACAAGTTCAGTCAGAAATGTGGTTGGAAATATAATCTGACATTTGGGACCAACACAAAAAGAAGCGAAGTGCAGAGAGCCATCCTCACAGACTGAAATCTCAGTGTCTCACCAGTTTAATGCATTGGCTCTCGAAAAGCGCATTAAATGGCAAAGTTGAAATTAATGCACTGAAAAAAACAGACTGAATAATAAAAGATGTCATTTTTGCTGGATTAGAAATGTTTAATATTTCTATATTGAATCTTAAATGCTGTAATTGCAATTGAAAACAAGCAACACAAACTTCACTACATAAATTTACGTGCATTATCATTTTCAGTGGTCAACTTTAACGTCCCAGTACAATGAGAACTGGCCAGGTCATGTTGTTCACACTTGTATATAGGCATGGGCCGGTATAAGATTCTGACGGTATGGTAACCTTGGATAAAAATATCATGGTATTGTAATTACTGCTCTACAATGTTGTATTTAAATGTCTGGGTAAAAAACAACTCTCTTTTCCCAACTGAACACAGAATATTTTATTTTAGGAAACATATAGAACATTTTGTAACACTGAACATCAGGCAAAATAATTAAAATAAATAACTGAATCTTCTTAATTAAATTAAATTACAGTCACTTGTGTGAGCCTAAACCTGCAGCTCAACAATAATCAACATAAAGAAACAAATAAAATTTTCAAAAACAAATCCTTCCTTTGACAACACAAACACAAACAGTGCACATACTGGAGGGTTACCTTTTCTTTGCAGTTTTGAAACCGTGACTTTTTTAAACCGCAGTAAACCTTGAAACCGGTTTTCGTCCCATATCTACCTGTATATAATAAGCTGGTACGCGTGAGGTCTCACCTCCTCAATTCGGTTGCTTTGTCTCTGGTAGCTGAGGGACGACAGGCTGAGCAGGTGGGTCTTTTTCACTTGAGCGTTGATCTGGTGATCGGCCGTCTCGTCCGAGGTGGAGGACATCAGGTGGACCGTGACCAGAGACAACTCACTCACCATCTGAGTCACATTCCATTCTGAAATCAGCCTCCTCATGACTGTTCCCGCTGCAGAGCAAAGCAACATTAACACACAGACAACAGGCAGGCTACTGGCTGGACAGTACCGGAGGCGTGTCCACCCACCCTGAGGAATAAGCCTCTGCGCCCCTCGAGTGAAGACGTGGCCTTTACTGCACTCCAGCTGAACGCCCCTCTGCTGAGCGAAGGAGGCCCAATAATGAACCTTTGAAAAATGATATCAATACACAAAATTACAGACAAATCAATACACAGTCAGAAAGCATTATCCAATACAGCCGAACCCCGAAACGTGTGGGGGTTTCGCTCCAAGACAACCTGTGAATTAAGAGAAAACACGAATCTGTGATGTGGTAAAATAATGCCTATTGGGCACTTGAGGCACATTTCTACACACGCCCCCACACATGCTCCCAAAACACTTTAATTTAATTTTAAACTCCGCTTAAAATACTTCACAATGCAGGCAGGAAACTCTGTGCTGCAGTGAGAAAAAAATAACACTCTCGGATTGGCTAATTTCAAACCTCCAGCAGTATTTCACCATCCCAAGATGTGTTTCTCTCCACAGTACCAAAAACATTTAAATTTATATGGGAATATAACTGAATTTGCATTCATATATTTGGTACAAAATTAGTACATCATGTTGTCTTAGGAATTTAGCACTCAAATTCATGAAAATGCACGATGTGTGTTTTTACAAAAGATATCTGCAGTTTCTGGAAATTTGCGAGGGTTTCTGCAAACAATTATATACAAAGATATATATATAAATATATATATATTTTTAAGTGTTTGTGTGTGTGAACAGTGTAACCCGCGTCTGACCTGCAGCCGGGGGAACGCCGCTGTGTAGGACATCTGCTTGTAGTGCTGGCTGAGCTTCCTGCGGGACGGCCGAAGACTGTGGAAGAGCTTTCCTCTGCAGATGGGCCTGGACACGCTGGTCCAAGTGGCCCAGAAGTTCTGCATCCAGCGCAGAGTGCTGCTATACAGGAGGATTCGGGGCTCTGCGTGCATACGACACAGACACAGAGAAAATAAACTCAAGTTTTTAAAACAGGTTGTGATTAATGAAGACCAATCCAGAGACTCGGGTCCTGAAGGCGAGTGCCTCACACACGGTATTACACACTCTTCACTACTGTACAAACATAACAGACAAACTGACATGTTTCAATTTAAATATTTAAAGATTTTACCAATCTGCCTGGTCACTAAAATTGAACTGCATTAAAGGAACCTCCAGTCATGCTTTCACCTGCATTAGAGTTCTGGTTCAGGTCCATGGTGATGGACAGGTTGAGGTTCTCTGAACGGAAGGCCCTGTAGGAGTCATGAGGCTGTCCCGAGGTTACGTCAGCCACATTCTCGGCCCCGCAGAGCAGGACAGCATGGTGGTCGTGTGGGTTTCCGTGGCAGAGCCACTGCAGGTCCAGTGTCATACAGAGATTGGGAAGGTGCAGGAAACAGATATCATCATACCTTTAAACATACAGAGCAGGACGTAGTTTAATGATGAGCTAGGAGCAAAACAGAGGCCTTCATGTTTCGTTCTGCTGCTGCGGTTAAATGGAACAAAAGCTCACATACTTGGATGCTGTCCTAACATTGACATCCAAATCCCCCTTAAAGACAAACTGTCCAGGGTTCCAGTCAAAGTTCAGCTTGTTCCACTCCCAGTGCATGTTCTCTGTAGTGTTGTACGGATCCTGAAAAGGTTCATAAACAGTCACACATAAGAGCAAAGCTACAGAGTTGATGGAGGTAATTAAAAGGGCCACACAATTTTGAGACAAAAAGTCATTTTTCCTTCCGCTGTTGTTTCCGTACCTCTGTGGCCAGCTGGTGCAGGTTGGCCTGGTCGATGTTCATGTGCCAGTGTCCGTGCAGGAGCAGTCTGCTTTTATCCCACCAGGTGAGGAGCGGGGATGGGTCAGCAGTGGGCTTAGTCAGTAAATCCACAGCCTGGCCTATCAGAGTCCAAGCAGGGTCCCAGCACGGCCCCCACACAATCGTGTAGAGAGAGATGTTTGCTAAACAAACAAAAAGAGGTTGAAACCAGATTTCAGAGCATATCAAGCTCATAATAAAGCAGAATGTACCGGCACTCACAGCTAAGATCGTAGTAGAATTTGAGAGGTGGCATGTTCCGGTGGACGGTCCCTTCACCCCACGGCTGCCCGAGCTGGACCCCCTCCCGGCGCCGGCCACGCAGCTGCCCGTCCTGCTCGGTGCCAATCAGCCGCCCTGACAGCTCCCAGTCCCTGATTTCAAACAGGTACCGCGGATAATCCCGGATCCTCACTGGGACATAGGAAAACAAGGTACAGGACATCAATAAAAACACCCAGGAAAAACGCTCAGTGCACTTTCCTCACGCTCTCAGCATTTACGGCTCTAAAAACTGCCCAGCTGCTGGTGTGAGCGGTTTGGAGTCCACGTCTAGACAAAGGCCCTGAAGAGCCGCCCTGTCCCAGTGTCAGTTTATTAAAGGAACTCTTAGAGACCCAAAGGAGCAGTGTAGGGGGAACAATATTCTGGGAGCAGTGTAGGGGGAACAATATTCTGGGAGCAGTGTGTGGGGGAACAATATTCTGGGAGCAGTGTAGGGGGAACAATATTCTGGGAGCAGTGTGTGGGGGAACAATATTCTGGGAGCAGTGTAGGGGGAACAATATTCTGGGAGCAGTGTGTGGGGGAACAATATTCTGGGA
>JBBKCR010000001.1:15115925-15127414 GCA_037577295.1 Ladigesia roloffi
GCCTCGTCTGGAGAAAACTGTTTCGTTTTGTGGCAAACAAACACAAACCAAGAATAAGAAATAAAATCCTTCTGATTATAATCCATTCTGACGACTGTAATTATGTCAGTTTTTTTCCTCATGTTTTTTACCTCAGTTCCAGTCGAGCTGCGTCTCGGTCGCTATGCAACCAGTTGTAGTGTAAACTAAACAGGGTAGAGCTGAGCCGAGCCGGTACCAATCAGTGGAAAACCACCCACAAGAACAGCACCGGGTACCAGAAATGGAAAAGCAAAAAAAGTGAGCCGAGACGAACCGTGCCGAGCCGGTACCAGGCAGTGGAAAAGCACCATTGGACTGTACCTTTCTTTGTATAAACGCAAGTTATTATATTAATATAATAAATTAACGATTATTCGACTAATAGCTAAAATGCGGGAGTGTTAGTCGACTAGGAATATCTTTATTCAGGGGCAGACCTACTTGTAACATCCAGCCTGACGCAGTTATGTGATGTTATAATCATGGGGACATATTATGCAAAACTAACTTTAGTTATAACAGGTCTATGGGCTACAAAACATTTTCATGAAGTTCTTTGCACAAAATTACTCTCACATAAAGAGACTCACCAGCTCTGTTCTTCACAGATTCAGTTCATTTCAAAATGAGCCGTTTTCATGGAGGGTCCCCTTGTGACTTCATGTGGGGGTCAATTTGCATAGAACCGCCCCTCATCTGTCGAGACCCCACCCTCTAACCTCTTGCTTGTCATGCCCATCTTGGGTCTTTGCAGCTTCCTGTGCTGAGTTCAGCCATGCCTGACCACTGCAGCGGCACAAACTCGCTCAAAACACAATAAAACAACACCCGCTATTGGTTGAGGCAATGAAATTGACTTGAAAATACACTAATTATGGCATTAAATGTATGTTTAGTTCCAATATATGGTAAGGCTCTGCTGCGTCGCAAAACCAGATTAGTTAAAGATTCACCATTACGGCTGCTAGTGCTACCAGCATGGATAAGCTGAGTGCAGGGAATACTGGCACACAGGGTGTGTTTTGTTCATCTAGCTCTGGGTCAGACTCAGAGTCAAACATGTAGGGCTGCATACTGCCTGTTTTCTGTCTTTTCCACTTATCCCAATACTTTTGTCCTCCTAGGGTATCTCTCACTCTATTTCCCTCCCTTCCTTCCTTCAGCCTGGTCACCATACTGGCTAGGACCACTATCACAGACTGAAGGAATGGAAGGAAAGAAAGAAAGAATGACTTTCATAGGTGTTAAGGACATGGAAATTCCAGAAGTTAAAGGTGCAGGTGATGGTGGAACATGCCCGCAATTTGCATAAAAGTGACAGAGCATGAAACAACTCGTTTTGAAAAGGACCAAAACTGTGAAGAATGTAGCTGGTGACATCACTTTATATGAGAGTGATTTTGTGGAAAGAACTTCACTAATATGTTTTGTAGAGCCCATAGACCTGTTATAACTTGGTTTATTTTTGTTGGGGTTTTTTGATGGGGTTTTGTGGTGGGGTTTTTTGTTTGCATAATAGGTCCACTTTGGGAAGAAATATCTGTTTTGGTATTGAAAAGTGACATCTTGCAATTTTCATTTTCAGCCATTTTATCATTATACACAATGTGGCTATTTTATGGTTATTGTTTTATGAGCTGTTAACAGTTAGCTACCAATGGTGACACCATGTGACGAGTGTTATTGAGTAATGTGGAACACTCAGAAACGTTTTCGGTGACAGCTGTGTGTGTTACCTCTAAGGCATTTATTTAATTTTGTTTAACGTTCTTTAATTAATTATTCAAACCTGGTTTAGTAAAAAGTGTTACAATAGTATGCCATTTGAATATAGGCTAAACAGCTGAAATAGTAAAAAAAAACACTTTTAGTTTTTAACAGTTGGTCATTCAATGACATCACATCCTGTTGGGTCGCAGAGTTTTTCAGGCATTTCCTGGTGAGTGTCTTTTCAGACACAGAATGCACGCTCTCAAGTTTAATCCACTGCTATCCGTTCAAAGTCATCATAAGTGCAACGCTGTTACATGTTTGAAGACACCAGTAGTGATGATTTTAAAAATGATATTTTATGGATGGTTAAAAATGGCGGTTCATTTGTGCTTGTTTACAGTCTGAGGGACAGACAGAGAGCCATATTGGCCTATGATTGGTGCTTATATATAGTGAAGAAGATCCATGTTTGGAACTATTTACAATTCAATGCTCAGTCAGAAACAGACACTGAATGTTTGTATTGTTTATTTGCAGTTTTCACTGGACAGTAACGTGACAGTAAATGGCCAACCTTACTATGAGTTTGTCTTCATTGTCTACAGTTTAACTTGGTGTCCAACCCAATTGAGCTCAGCAGAACTGAGTCAAAGACTGACATCAGAAGGACAAATCATCCCACAACAATACATGCTCAGCCCCACACGCCTCAGCATATATCTTCAGCTGATGCACCACGTTTCTCAGTCCCCCTGGCACAATACTGGGCACGATGAAATCAGGACTATACAAATTTGATGATAAGAGCAGCGGTCATTCACCAATGTAAGAGCTGAAGTTAATCTCACCGCAACCCAGGAGTTGGACCTCATGACCAAATGTCTAGGAAAAGAGTCTGACGAACAGGTGAATTGCATTAATGACCCCAATCTGGCCCTAGACAAAGAATGGGAGAGACTGTGAGCCTGCTAGAAAGCTCCAGAAATAATTGAACATGTTTCAAAGGCTACATATTTCCCCAAAGATTTTGGCCAAAGATCATATTAAATTGCATGTCTCACATTGCCAAGAACTGCAGATCTTCTGTAAAGTGCTCAGAGTGTGAACTATGGCATCACGGAAGCATACAGTATGGCTGGAAAGCAGAAGGTTTCCAAATCGAATCGCTGGATGTCAAAGTCCTCATCCCTTTCCCACCACTCCTTGAGTGTCCTGAGATCCTAAACAGTGTGGCTGAGATCCCAACTACAAGTAATTCATCTGATTAATGTGATCTCGATCACATCGCCAAACAAATCCCTGAGCTGGACCCATAAGCGGAGATCACTTTGCTGCTTGGACGGGACGTGATTAGTGCACAGAGTCAGGCAACATTGCCAAATGTCTGGATCTGGGCTGGATGGTTATTGGAGAGGTGTGCTTAGGTAAGGCACATAAACCAATGGTTAACACATGCAAGACCTCTGTGCAGGACCACAATCTTCATTCCATCTTTCAGCCTTGTACAAGCTCCATGCATGTCAAGGAAACACAGCCAAGCTGAACAACTTACGAGAGAGGATGCTATGGCAGACAGTGTTGACTCAAATTTAGCATGACAACAAACCTGCTCTATCAGTAGGACTCATGCTCTTTCTAAAGATTATGGATGCAAACACTTTTCGAGGCGACACTAATTATTGGGTCGCCCCATTGCCATTTAAAGAACCATGTCAGCGTTTGCCAAAAAATAGAGCAGGCAGACAAACCACTTGAATCCCTACAATGGCATTTCAAGAGAAAACCCAAAATGCAGAAAGAGTACACCAAACTCATGGAGAAGATCTTGATCTATGGTCATGCAGAATAGGTGGCACCAATGAAAGACAATGAGGAGTGTGGGATCCTCCATAATTTGGGGTATACCACCCACAAAAGTCAAATCAAATCAGGGTAGTTTTTGACTCCAGTGCCGAGTATGTTGGTGTCTCCCTCAATTACATGCCCCTTACAGGCCTTGACCTTAACAAGTCCCTCTTAGGTGCCATCCTACACTTCCAGAAGGAAAGAATTGCCATCCTGGCAAACCTCCAACAAATGTGTCACTGTTTTTTAGTGTCCGAAAATCATTGAAATTTCCTTAATTTTTTGTGGTACCTGGCCAATGACCTCAGTAAGCCATCGAGTACTGCATGAGGGTCCATGTATTTGGGAATGCACCATCCCCAGCTGTTGCCATATGTGGTTTGTGAAGAGCCATCACTAAAAGTATCCAAGAGCATGGTACAGACACAGCCACACTTGTTGAAATAAATTTTAATGTAGATTATTTATTTGCCGTCTGAGGCAGAGGCAGTCAAATTTCTTCAACAGACGTAGGCCTCACTTGCCAAGTCAAATCTCTGCTTGCACAAATGTGTGTCTAATTGTACGGCAGTGCCTAAAGCTTTCCCATCTGAAGATTGTGTTCCAGTCCACAAGGAATAAAAGCTGGGTGGAGAAACATCACTAATAGCAAAGTTAGACCTACTGTGGAAGATCAGATGCAAAATTTTTGTCATCAAACCTCTCACCCGACCTGGAGTCCTCTCCACTCTCAAAATTGTCTTTGATCCCCTGAGTTTAATGGCATCTGTCATGATTCAGGGAAGGACTCTTCTCAGAGAACTTTCTTCTCAACTATCTGACTTGGACACACCCCTCCCAGAAGACAAGGAAAAAATGGGAAACGTGGAGAGATTCCCTTCAGGGCCTAAAGCAGCTTCAGGTGTGTGTCTAAAGCAGTGCACACATAATTGTGTATATTCTCAGATGCATTGACCAAGGCCAAGTGGTTTTGGTGCTTACCTGAGAGCAGTTCAGGAGGAACGTTTTTACACATAACGTTTTTTACATGTACATCCACAACAGAGCCTAGCATATCCATCAGTCATCCAAATCATGGTGTTATTTTCATACAGAATAAAGTCCAGCAGACCGTGCATTGATATTTTTATCTGCAGCCAGCCTTGCACAGGGTTCTTGGTTCACCGGACCTTCCTTCCATCATGAATTATCTTCAGACGCAAAGCAAACTAATAAAAAGTTTCATCTCATTGAACCGGAGTACAACTCAGAGATCCGACCACAGGTGCATATCAGCACTACTTCCCTGGAGGAAAACATACTGAACTCCAACCGCTTTCAGTGCTTTTCCACCCTCGTTTCCCTACTGAGAGCTGTAGCATTCCTCATTCACATAGTCAGATCTCACAAACATTCAGACCAAACAGCAAACGCATAGAAGAGCACATATGTTACATGCCTCGCAAAGTTAAATGGCCCAAGTGAAGGACATTATCCTGAAAGCAGCACAAAGGTCAGCTTTTGGGAAAGAACTTTCAGCCGTCCACACAAAGTAGTGCTCAAGAGCAGTCCATTGCAGAAGCTCAGTCCAGTTTTGGAAAATTATTTAATCTGTGTTGGAAGCTGACTAAAACATTCCCAGCTCACACCTGCAGTAAAGAACCCAATAAACCAGCCAAAAGGGTCACATCTCCCTACTTCTTATATGACATCACCATCTGACTAGAGTTTAGATTCTATGCCTGAAACAGAACCCGGCCTGATCAAGCATTATAACGGTCCACGACCGTTTAAATCGGGCTCATTATAGTAAATGTGTCAGGCCGGGCTGGGCTCGGACACAAGGTGCTCGGGCTCGGGTTGGTCGGGTTTCATTTTTTAGGCTGAATCTAAGGGCAGGAGAACTGTGGATTTTAGGTGGCAGAAGACTGATCAATCCAGTCCTCCAAAAATGCATAAACTGTTGTAAGCTGTGTGGGAATCTGGAAGAACAATATATGGTCAACTTACCACCTGAACATCTCGAAGCTTGCCCATTCCCATATGTGGGGCTTGTTGTCTTAGACTATTACAGCCAGACACACCAGAGGAGGACAGGCAAAGAGCAAGCGGTGGGCCATTATGTTCAGTGATTTGAGTTCAAAGGCAATCCATATTTAATCCTTTAAGTGTCATGAATAAATTGTATTTGTAGTTACAAATATCATGTAGTATATCATTTGTATTACCTACCACTAGTTAGCAGACATGTAGTACTGTAACACTCGGGTTAGGATGTTACCATTAATATCGGGGTTTTCGTAAGGCAAAGGAAGACAAGTGATTTTGGGTAGATGGAAAGTGTCACTGGAGGGCGCGCATGCGCATAGCAGCTGCGAGTTGAATGCTGCGCGTTGAAGACGCAGCTGGAAGTCCTTAAACACAAAAGAGTCTGTGCAAAACACAAAAAGTAATCCACAAAATGACAAAGCAAAAAATGATATCCACGCGACAAAAAACCCAAGTAATCCAAAAACCGAGAAATCGTATAAAGAAAAGAAATAAATAAATAAACCAACACCCTGTACTACCACCGACGAATACACATGGACCAATGGAGGCCGCACGTCCGTGGCTCCGACGAGAGGTTATCCGGATAGCGCTTAACGTTGTAACACTCACTGTACACAGGTCTCACATTGGACTCCCTGGTACGCTCAATCTACTCCTCTGCCAGCCTCCTCTACTCCTTCCGTTCCTCTCTTTTTATCCCCCTCTACCAAGGCGTGTCACCTGATTAGCCAACAGGTGCCACGGGAGGATCAGGTGTGCCTGATTACTCACCTCGAGGAACAAAATTAGGTTGGAGCCCTATTTGGCTAGTATGGTGGGAACATGCTGTGTCCTGCTCTATATAACTCCACTAGTTAATAAAAGGTACTCAGGACCTCAGCTATGTGGCTATGCTACAGTACTTCGATTTGAGACCGAAATCAAAGTTCAGAGTAAATAGCCGTGGAAATGAGCCTCATGTTATTGGTGCAGAGGCAGTCAAAGAGCATTATGAGCAGCATAGCTCCACACAGCAAGCACAAATCCAAATCAAACTTCACTGGCTGATAGGTCTCTAGGAGACCTTTCCAACAGGCTCTGCTCACAAAGGAACCAGGGCTACAGTCCTGTGCGTGCCAGAGCAGCGTAGCTTTGCAGGGCAAAACCAATGTCCATTAACCTTTGCAATTAGATAGGGCTTGGTGAGAACTTTACAACAACCCATTATTTGCCATAATAGCCCCCGGCAATCCGGAGTTGTTAGCCAAAAACCGTTCACCTCGCCACACTGTCCCATTACTTTTGCCTCACACAGACCTTCTGAGCATCGTAGCTCTGCGGTGCAAGCACCCAAACACCCAGCTGCACAGTTAGATAGGGCTGTCGGAAAAGGCTGTTGGTGTCAAATATTGATGCCAAAATCCATTATTTATAAACTCTGGCGTTTAAATGCTTAAATAATCAAGTCGATGGGTGCGTCCAGCTGCGTAAATGCCCTCAGATTCTTTTTTGCACTTAAAAGCCCAGTAAAACAACTTCAGTCTGATTGCAGTACTAAACTAACTGGAGCCTGCAAAGAGTTGGGAATGGAAAAAATGTACAAAAATGCCACTGTGAGCAGGGATGCTGCTGAGACTTCATACCCAGTATGCCTCCCACATGGGAGGGTCATGGGATTGCATGATTGGTGTTGCTGGAAGAATCCTTGATTCAGTGCTCCTGCTGCACAAGTCTCGTCTTACCCATGAGGTCCTCTCCACACTAATGGTTGTAGCGACAGCTATCATGAATGTACATTTTACAGTCCAGGAGCTTTACTGAAATTAGTCAACTGCCAGCTATTTCAAACCAGTTTTGGACTCGTTGGAGCCAAGAATATTTACTTGCCTTGCAACAAAGACAAAAATGGACTGTGCCGTGCCGAAACCTTCAATTTGGTGATATAGTTCTCCTTAAGGACAAACAGACCACTCGTAACTGCTGGCCTATGGCCGTGGTCACTGCAGAACTATGAGAAATGTTGAAATAAAAAGAAATGATCAAGGCATTGCAAAAAAGGCCAGTTGGGGAAGTATTCCTACTGCTGCCTAAGGACTGATCTCATTACTTTTTTCATAGTGGCTCCATCACATCGTAGGCCAGACGGGGAGTGTGTGGGTGGGGGTGCTAACTGACCTCGGGCCGACGAACGGCTCTTCCAGAATGCACAGATTGCCACTCCGCCCATGTATACCTGCGACACTAAAGTTTTTTAGGGGGCCTGGTGACTCTTTAGGTGGGACAATGCCTTTGAATGCCCCACCTTGATGCCACCGCTCAGTGCTATTACTTGATGTTCTGATTGGGGTTATTTGTGATAACTTTATTAATTTTCTCCCTTTTTATTTTGGATTACAACAGAGCAGTAAGTGTTATAACAGCTTTATTGAGCCAAAATGTAATGACATTTAACAAAGCATTTCTTGGAAGATGTGAGGTGTCTTGTTAAAACAACATTAAAACAATACGTTATAACATCTGTATAGCGCAGTTTTTTTATGAACTTTAGAGTGTTTTAGTGAGAAATATTTGTTTATTTATGTTTGGACACCTCCGGATTTAATTTTAAATCTGTAATATAAAATTGAAGTTTTTAGATTGTTACATTGAAAGTATTTATATTACAATTAATAAGGGAAAATGGAAAGTCATTTAAGGCAACCTGTAGCTAAAACTAGACAAAAATTCTCCAAAAGGTAAATGGTAATGCTATTTCTCAGACCGTTCTTATGACTTAAACCCAGGTCAGTCCTGACTTTACTATGGTAAACCCTGTGTCTATTTCCCTGTTGTTTTATCCCAAATAGTTAAATGGAGTTTGATTGAATTCATTGGAGAGGAATAAGTAAGTCTGTCCTTTCTCATTACCCACAACACATTTTCCTACTAATTTGATTTAGTGGTTTTGCTCCAGCGGATCTTTGCTTCTGCGTTGGGCCACTCAGGACGCTGCCTCACGTTACATTAAGATTGTATTATACATTTGCCAGCATTCTTAAATGGATTTTTCCCTATAAAGACCTACATTTTCTCTGTAATTATAATATTGTGCTGGGAGGATCACCATGGAGCAAAAAATAGTTTAACTCTGTGTGTGTGTCTATATATGTATATGTGTGTGTGTGTGTCTCATCCATTAAGCATTTCACTGTCATACACTCCAACTTCTGCTAGACAATAAACTGTAGTAATCCTCGCTCGGCTGTTTAAAGCATGAGCTGATGGAGCAGTGAGTCCTGAAATACCCTGCTGCTCGTCTCGGGGCATGGGGCCGGGCGGTCCGGGGTGACAGCGGGTCGTCCGTATGCAAGCGTGTTTGTTTGTGGTGTCAGTTCATGTTGTTGTATGTGGGAGTCCACTGTGTGTGTGTGTGTGTGTGTGTGTGAGAGAGAGAGAGAGAGAGAGAGAGAGAGGGTTCTGTCAGTGGTGTCTTTATGCCCCAGTCCCACGCCTTTGGCATCAAAACAATACAGAGAACACAAGAGCCGCTATTCCACTCGGAGCCCACAGCCGCGCCGAGTCCTGCTCTCACCCCTCCCACTGCGGAGAGCACTGCAGCATCCAGCCCACAGCCACACACAGTTCCCTCTGTCTGCCGCACATCAGCCTCCACACACATGGCTCACCCTTCAGGACCTGTTTGGTGTGTGAAGTCGCAGAGCCTAAGTCTAGTATTAGTAGTAGTACTAGTAGTATTATTCCAGTACCTTTACTGACAGTCACAATCTCAAGACTGAACATAAAATGGTGTGATTTCTACAGAACGTGGCAGTTTGCTGTTTTCATCACTGATGTTCGGGGGGAGAAGATGAGTGAATATACATCATCCATCATAAACAGTCCATGGCTCTGGCTCTCTCCTGACTGTAGACCTGTAGTACATTATCTGTTACTTCTTATGCTGTTTTAGTGTCTGCAGTCCTGATATCACAGAACAGTTTTTTTATTAGGACAACCAATGACAAGTGAGATCCTGCGAGTTCTGGTGAATTGAGCACCTTGTTGGGTACATTAGCCTCATATAGTCCAAAACTGAGGAAGGTACTTGAGTTTCTTGGAGGGATTTGTGGAAGTGTTGTGTGTGTAAATACCTGCAGCCCCTCCCCTATTGTGTTGTGTGTAAATGTAATGTGTTTCTCTCCACAGGTGTGTGTCCCCCACTCCACGCCCCACCACGGCCCTCACCTGTGTGTTGCGGTGCTTCCCCTGCGAGCCTTCCTGGGCCGGCAGCCCCTTCTTGCACCGCCCACCCACCCCACCCATGGTCACCATGACCCGCTCCAAGACCTTCCAGGCCTACCTGCCCAGCTGCCACCGAACATACAGCTGCATTCACTGCCGGGCCCACCTGGCCAACCACGATGAGCTCATCTCAAAGGTGACCAGCAGGATACTTCTGTCTGGGAGGAGTCAGTTCTGTCTGGGAGGAGTCAGTTCTGTATGGGAGGAGTCAGTTCTGTCTGGGAGGAGTCGGTTAAGTCTGGGAGGAGTCAGTTCTGTCTGGGAGGAGACAGTTCTGTCTGGGAGGAGTCAGTTCTGTCTGGGAGGAGTCGGTTTAGTCTGGGAGGAGTCAGTTCTGTCTGGGAGGAGTCAGTTCTGTCTGGGAGGAGTCAGTTCAGTCTGGGAGGAGTCAGTTATGTTTTGGAGGAGTCAGTTCTGTCTGGGAGGAGTCAGTTCTGTCTGGGAGGAGTCAGTTCTGTCTGGGAGGAGTCGGTTCAGTCTGGGAGGAGTCGGTTCAGTCTGGGAGGAGCCGCTTTATTCTGGGAGGAGTCGGTTCAGTCTGGGAAGAGTCGGTTCAGTCTGGAATGAGTCAGTTCTGTCTGGGAGGATTTGGTTCAGTTTGGGAGGAGTCAGTTCTGTCTGGGAGGATTTGGTTCAGTTTGGGAGGAGTCAGTTCGGTCTGGTAGGAGTCTGTTCAGTCTGGGAGGAGTTTGTTCAGTCTAGGAGGAATCAGTTCAGTCTGGGTGGAAACGGTTTGCTTTGGGAGGAGTCAGTTTGGTTTGGGCGGAGTCAGTTTGGTTTGGGAGGAGTCTGTTCTGACTGGAAGGAGTCGGTTCAGTTTGAGTGGAGTTTAATGTTAATTTTCAAGGTATTTTAGCAGTTATAAGGGTCTGTTTGCAGTATAATGTGTCAAATATAACCCTCCTGCATGATATCAAGCAAGTTAATCTGGGCGCTACAGCTTTAAGAAGCTGAGCGCTCTCCCGCAGACGCCAATCAAGTTCTGACAGACAATCACTTTTTGGCACAACACCGGCTCCTCTTTGGGGGCGGAGCCAGAAGAAACGGCTCTCTGAAATAAGCCGGACTTTCCATCACTAGTACATTTACATTTACAATTATGTCATTTAGCTGACTAGTAAACTAGCGAGTGAAGCTGTTGTTGTATTAACTGGAGTAGCAGCGCCCCCTGTCTACAGACATGACCATCCAAACAAGTTCCATGAAAATTACTCAATCTCGTGAATTTGCCAGACTGGTCACGGGTCCGGATAGAACATTCACTCAGTCCGGATCCGTTTTGGTGATACCTGGTCTAGATGGAAATCTGGGCTTCAGTTCGGTCTGGGAGGAGTCGGTTCAGTCTAGGAGGAGTCGGTTCAGTCTGGGAGGAGTCGGTTCGGTCTGGGAGGAGTCAGTTCAGTCTGGGAGGAGTTGGTTCAGTCTGGGAGGAGTCGGTTCTGTCTGGGAGGAGTCAGTTCAGTCTGGGAGGAGCTGGTTCTGTCTGGGTGGAGGCGATTGGAAATGGGAGGAATTGGTTCGGTCTAGAAGGAGTCTGTTCTTGAACTGCTTCAGCTGGAACTGTGGTAAGCCTGATTAATTTAATTCTGCCTATTTCTACCTAGGATTGCTAGCTTAGC
>JBBKCR010000001.1:15155417-15191961 GCA_037577295.1 Ladigesia roloffi
GTAACTGACTGGTTTTCAATATTTTATCATCTGTAGTAACATTATTTAGCCACAATGGCTGTAACAATAGTTTTTTAAATAAGAAATATCACTCAGCTCTTCAACATCATACAGTTCCTTCTAGTTTAAGCATAATTGTATACAATTTTAATATTCAACAGTATAATATTCTCACAACATTCCTCATAATGTAGCAAAAATGATATCCAGTTCAAAGAAAAGCTAAAACTGTGTTCCGGCCTCCGCAGTCTCCAGATCTTTCTACAGTTGAGCTGCATGGAACAAGCTGGACTGACAAGTTCAAAATGAGTGGCCAGCAAATGAGACAGAACTGTTTGCATGCTTGAAAAGGTGCTGGGCGGGTTTGTATTCCAGTAATTCCCAGAAATTGCTGGAAAGGGTCTGTGTTACTCTTATAAAGACTCAGGGTGTTTTTTTTAAATGCAAGAGTGATATACAACTTCAGGATATGCTTTCACATCTTTATGTGAATATTACCCTGACAGTGTATATTGTTACAGCACATTTTAAAATCAGTCAGTTACATTGTAATTATTTTGTAAAGTTTTCTTGTAATAATGTCTTGGAAGAGCAGTGAATTGTTTTATTTTTTATCTGAATGTGGGCCTAAACTGCTGGGCTGTAGTGTACACATACAATTATTATCCGTACTTTTATTGTTGCTATTATTTTTATGCAGACCTTATAAATGAGTACCTTGTGGAGAAAGAATTCAGACTCCCAGACCCACCTCCTCCCCCTGCTGACTCTGACGCGCAGCTCCATGCCACAGCAGCAGTGGGTAAACGAGGCGGCCCTGTGCTGGTCTCCAGATGCACTGACTCCCCCCAGGTCAGCAGCACCACCTCTATACAAATCAGCTGCCAATGATGTGTAGCAACCCTGTTTAGCTGCTCTTCCAGAGGTCCCAGTTCTATGGTTATAGAGTAACGCTGTGGCTGCCATACTGCTGCGTTCGCTAGGAACCTCGTACTAAAAGTTTAATTACTATACGCAGTACTGTCTGGGAGATGTCACATTTTTAGGTAAACATGAGATCCTAACATTAACTGAAGTCATCCACATTTAATTTGTTGTAATTCTGTTTTCATTTATTTTGTTTTCACTTTCATATATCCAACTAGTGTAAAGTTCTGAATGACATGTAGTTATGAGAGAGAGGAATGGATGTTTTTGAGTTTAGGAGTTAAAAGTTAAGACTGCTTTTTTGTTTTGGTATAGGTCGGAAATGTAGTGGTAAGCCAGATTGGCTCGATAGTTGTAAACAGACATGATGACAAAGCTGGCACATTTCTGGGCAGAGAGCTTTTTAGAAGACACAGCTAGTGGTTGAAATCTGATGCCTTGTTTTAGTTGCTGATCTCTTCCTCCTGCATGGCTCTCCCGGCACAAAGCACCAGCCCCTCCTCTCTCCATCCTCATTGGCTGCCGTTCCTTCTCTGTTAGTTTCCTGTTTCTTCACCATGCTCCTTTTGCCTCTTGTTAGCTGCTCTTTGTGCAGGAGATCTGCGGCCTTCCCCAGGCATGTCCAGACATTCTCTTTCTCTCGCTTCACTGCTGCTCTCCCAGCTGCCCTGCAAGCTGACCAACTGTTGCTTTTGTACTTTTACTTCCGCATTTGTCTTTCCATTGTTGACTGATCTGTGACTGCAGTGCACGAGCTTACTAGGCCGTTAGATAACTTGTTTTTCTCTCTCTCTCTCTCTCTCTCTCTCTCTCTCTACTCCCCTCCTCCTTGCTATCTTTCTTTCTCTCTCTCTCTCTCTCTCTCTCTCTGTTATTTCTCTTTCTCTTTTTATTGCATACCACAGAAGTTGACATGCTTTGTTTCATTTTAGCCAGCAGCATGGTTAGATGCACTGTTAGAAGATATCAGACTTAGCTATTTTAACCAAAGATCTAGAATTGTGTCATCTAAATTGAAATTGTTTCCAAAAAACTATTGCTCTTCTCAGAACAAGTTTTGTCTGCTATAAAAAAAACCTATACTAAATACAAAACTGATGATAATAAAGAAATTACTATTTTTTTATTTAAGTGAATAGTTTGGCTTTTAATGAAGTGAATAGTTTGGCTTTTAATAGTTTTGCTCTTTTGTTCTGATCCAAAATTGATGCCAGCTGTGGCCTGAATTCCTACTCACTGTTTACCCTTCTCTCAATCTCCAGCGTGCTAATATATTCCCTCCGGTCCATCCTACTGAAACCGAAATCATGTCAACATTGAATTCTCCTCGTGGCTCCAGAGCCCCAGCACAGCGGCGTGGGAATGCCTATACAGGCCAGCGCGTGCGCTCCCAGCACACGGGCACCGAACAGTTGGAGAGCTTGCTGGAAAAACCACAGCTGCTGGTGGTGGAGCAGCCCAAAGAGCGTGGCATGAGGTTTCGCTATGAGTGTGAGGGCCGCTCAGCTGGCAGCATCCTGGGAACCTCCAGCACAGATGTTAACAAGACACTGCCTGCCATTGAGGTTAGTCTGGACAAAATGATCTAGAATGTGGTGATACCAGTCCTGGTCCTGGAGCACCCTGCCCTGGATATAGTTCAAATAATCAGCTGATTAAAGTAGCAATAAATACAAACAGTAGAAGTCAATCTGCAAGTCCCGTCTACAGCTATAAATAAGTTTTGAATCAAATTATGATGCAGTTATTGTTGATCATAAATGATCACATCCTTCAAATGTGGCATGTAAAGGTTGCAGTGAAGAACGATGGAGCATTTCTTCAACCAGGCATCGCTACATAGACGTGCGAAGAACTGGGCAAATGTAAAATACATACAGTGTGCTGGGTTTCTTCAGAGCTAGATTTGGGAACATTCGGGGGGTGTATGTGTTTGTGTTGTATTTGTGTCTACAGAATTGTCAGGATAATGACACACTGGAAATGACAGCAGGTGTTTTTTGAATTATGGAAAAAAACAATTATGATTTGGGTGTGACAGCAACGATATACTTGTGGGTTTTAACTTCTTTCCAAAATATTACCAGTATGATATGACCTTGTTTCTGACCTTAGCTGTCTTTATTATGCTCATGATCCAGATCATTTGATGTGTGAATATAGATATGCTTCTCAATTTTCATAGTTTTTAGTTTCATTGTTTTGCAATAGTACATGTTCAGCTTGTTTTTAACATGGCTTCATTAATGTGGTTTTGGCTGTCTGCCCACAATGCTATAGTAATCAGTAATTTTACTTTACTGTCATACCAACGTTGCTTAGAGTCTCTCAGCATAACACTAGATGACAATGATTTTGCTTGAGGGTGGTGTATTGCTTTATGTGTGGCTGGTTTTATCATTTTTATTGCACGTTGCAATAGTTGTGGGATGTTTTGCTCGTTGAAAAGGTGCATGTATGTCACACAAGCTACTGATTTCCTTGTGGTTATGATGAAATATTTTGGAGGCCATATGTGTAGCCACTTTTGGAATGCACCGATTTCTCCAACCTAAAGAGGGTTTCCCCCCTTTGGGTGTAAATGAACGGAGTTGCCACCTAAGTGTTAACTGTGGTTTTAAGATTATCAAACACTAACGGCCGACCATAAGCATCTTCGCTGTGGTCCAAATGAGGGACTTACCATCTCTACACATAAACACAGTTTACTTTTCAATTAGAGGGGCTGTGTGTCCATACAGATATCTGGGTGTGACTAAAAAGCATTTCTTCCATTTTTGTAAATAGATCCAAGGGCCAATCGAAGGGATCAAAAGTGTCAAAGTGACCGTGTCTCTAGTGACTAAGGACATCCCTCATCGCCCACACCCACACTGCTTGGTTGGAAAAGACTGTTCAGATGGCATCTGTGTCATCTGTTTTAACCCACACACGACGCGACGTCACAGGTATAGGCACCATTCAAATATTTAATATGATTATTTTTTCATTTCTTCATTAATCAATGATAAACTGCCATTGTCTATAAATACAATATTTCAATAAACATTATTTTAATTCCCTTTCAAATGTGAACTTCATTTACCATTTTAGGCTAGTTATTACATACAGTAATACAGATTATACAGATTACAAATTGTCTAATACCAGCTATTTGTGATAGTTTTCAGATATTGATTTCATTAGGTGCATTTTTGAGAGGTCATGTGACAAGTCCATATGAAAAAGCAAACATTCACTGAGATACATCTTTTAACTTGTTGCTACAACATTTTAGAGGGTAATTCTATGATACGTTCTGATAATAACTGTTGTGTATTTGTATTGTAAAAATAAATAAACTTTCTACATTCTACAAGTTAGAAAATTTGTGTGTTGTGATAGAACACCATAGAACACCATAGAGTCGGCGCTAGGAAGCAAGATGGCAAATATTTTGGGCTGGTACCACAGAGGCTTCGTAAAATGTACAACAATGAACAAATCCGTTATTAACTGCAATACTTTAAATAGCAGTTAATCATCAGCTAAGAAAAATGATTTTGATTGTTATGAATCTTTACATTGCTCTCAGCATTTAACAATCCCTAAAAGATCACTGAAAATAAAGGATACATTGTATAAAAAAGATTTGGCTTTGAGGCCTCAAAATTAAGCTAAAGATTAAGCAATGTTGTTGCTGTTGTTTTCAGTTTTGTAAATTTAGGCATCCAGTGTGTTCGGAGGAAGGAATTAGATGCCTCGCTGATGAAGCGGAGAAACAAAAAAGTCGATCCATTCAACAGTGAGTGGCAAAATGGTCCTCTTGGTTGGAGACAAATTAGTAAAACATGCATTATAAAAAGTAAAGTGTATCTGACTGTGCATGTTATTGTGAGATTTTGTTTGCTCAGGTTTTCCTTTGTCTCTGACAGCTGGACACTCAAAGAGCATTGAGGACATGGATATGAACGTGGTGAGACTGTGTTTCCAGTGTGATCTGGAGAGAGAAGAGGGGGACAGGATCCAACTCAGCCCAGTGGTGTCCAACCCCATCTATGACAAGAGTAAGAGTCAGCAGTGTTGCAAAACTGAGCTTAATGCATAGATCAGGTATCACCAAATTGTGGACCGTGGTCCGGATCAGGACCGAGTGAATGTTCTGTCTGGACCTGTGACCAGTCTGGTAAATTCACGAGATTGAGTAATATTCATGGAAAATTTTTTTTGTCATGGCTATTGACAACGGCGCTGCTACTCCAGTTAATACGACAACAGCTTCACTCGCTAGTTTACTAGTGAGGGAAAGTTCGGCTTATTTCAGAGAGCCCTTTATTCTGGCATGGCTCCCAAGAAGAGCAGGTTTTTTAGGCTCCCAAATGGCTCTTACTTTATTATCATCTGAAGTAGTGTTCGGCGGGTCAGTTTTTTTTTTTATCTCTGCCCAAACCGACCCGTCAGCAGATCCAAACCCCCCACCCAACCCGCAAAACTATGAGTAGATACGGATCCAAAACCCGACCCAACCCGAGGGAAATAAACAAACAGTTTACAACACGTTATAATTGATAATGGAATGTGTTTTGTAACTTGCATTTATTTGCCTGGGACTCTTTTATTTGTGGTAAAAGAGTTAGTGGGCACTCAGTTCATTTTCTGTATTGAAAATGAACAATACATTTTGAATAAACTATATGAAAATGTAGACATTGGGGAAGGCTATAAGACACAAGATGGACTTCATTTCGGACCTTCTACTGGGACGATATGTAATAACTGGACCTCGGGGACTTTTAATTGAATAACCCTGGCATAGACCCTGCTTTATGCGTTTGTTAATATACCAGCTTGCTAATGATGTGTGTATCCTGAACAGAGGCTACTACGACTGCAGAGCTGAAAATCAACAGGCTAAATGTTGTCCGGGGTCCCTGTACAGGAAAGACTGAAATTTACATGCTTTGTGACAAAGTGCAAAAAGGTGAGCACACCACCCACAAACCACATGAATAAATAACTCGCAGGAAATCACACTTGGTTTTTTTGCTCTGTTAGTAAACTTTTGTGCATATCTTTGCCATAGATGACATTGAGATCATCTTTGGTATTGACGATTGGGAGGCCAAGGCAGAGTTCGCCCAGACGGACGTCCACCGTCAGATCGCCATCGTCTTCAAGACGCCGCCTTTTCAGGAGCAGGACATCAGCGAGGAGGTGGAGGTCAACGTGTATCTGCGTCGTATTTCAGACCGCATGTACAGCGATCCCGTGAAGTTCACCTATCTTCCTCATAACACAGGTTAGTAGAGATGCACATTTTCCATCCACACACACGCGCGCGCACATGCTGCAGGTGAGCATAATTTGCATGAAGCCTGCTGGTACTTTTTTGCCTGGTCACTGTGGTTTTTAGAGCTGATAGCTGGAGACATTATTCTCCATTTATGGGCTCAGCGATAAATCCCTGACTAAGCCTGACCTTGAAACAAAAACCACTTTCACTATTGAGGATGTCTATTTATATCTTCAGTATTGTTTTACATTCACTTTCACTCATTAAATCTTTCAAAATGTGGAACTAAATTACGGCAATGTTGTAATGGTGAGTAACCTGAGGACAGAATTAGAATTTAGTGGAATATTAATAATAGTACACTAATCTTGCAGCAGGTTATTAAACTATAAAGCAGTAAAACAAAGTTAATTAATGGGGTTTTTTCATGTGTTTAGTGGAGATTTAAAACTCAGCTAATTTTCTCCAGCTGCTTTTGTTAGTAACTCTCATTCAGGATTGAATATGCTCATGAAGGCTGAAGCAGATGTTCCACCTAAGTAATCTGAATTGAAGCAAAACGAGTGGGTCTTTTGTTGAGGCTTTACTTAGTCTTAGCAAATTTTCCTCTCATGTTTGAGTCTTTTTTGTCTGGTTGTTCTGTTTTATTAATCATTATCATGACTGAGAAACAGGTGGGGTCTATTCTATCCACTGATCAAAGCTTTTATGGCTTCCTGTTCAGTTTTCAGTTCAGTAGCCTGAAGCTTAGATAGGTGTCCTAGTGTCATGGTTAACCAGATTCATGGCTGCAATACACTCGGACCAAAGCACGCTTTTAGTAGTTTAATACAAAGGGTTTCTTCTTGATCTGCAGATCCATATGAGGTAAACCGCAAGAGGAAAATCAAATCGGACATCAAGTTCAATGAGGACTGCCTTGCTCTCCCAGGTAGGGGCTTTTAACCATTGAGCAAATATTCAAAAAATGTCATGGTTTATCTGTCTCATGACAGTCAGATAAGTACATTTTGAACATTTTAGCATTTTAAATAAACTGATTTTAGTGTAGAGATACAAAATAAAGTTCAAATTAATCAAGAAAAGATAGAGAGATGGATATTAACTGTAGGATGCTGTAGGATGTTATGCGTAATAAAGCTTCGACCTATAGAAGCTATGCTGTCAAAATGAAATAATGCTAATGCTAACACTAATGCTAAGGCAGAGTGCTTGGAAATAGCCCTTAGGATAACATGTTCATATAGTTTAATAATTAACCTAACTGACATAGTGTGTGTGATCAAATAGGGCCTTGTGGAGGACTTACTCCATTTCTGGTAAACTCCTACTCTACTAGCACCTAAATGTTATGTCTAGGTTTACTAGCATGTGTTTTCTTCTAACCGACAAAACATACATGTAGGTTGCTCTGGTTAAGGGTGTTTTCTAAATGGTGTAAATGTAAACTTGGTCCTTTGTTAGAGGCTCTGAAGGCTTAATGAGTCAACAATTGTTCAGCATTTTTTCCAACTGAGATTTTCTTTGTATATTATACTAAACATTCACGGTCAAATGAGATACACTGGAGCTGTCTTGCACAAGTAAGAGGGCACAATACCCAATGCTAAACATATAAAGCTCCTCAGCATCGAACTGTAAAGTAGAAGAACAGCTTATCTAGAATTTTGAAGCTCCATCTTGTAAAGGCTTGTGGCTGAATGCAATGTAGTCTACACAACAATTTTCCACTATATACTGTATACCCTTCTCAAAAGTGTAGAAGATGTTACTGTGAAAAATGGGTGTGGAACTGGCCGTTAATAAAAATAAAATGTCTGTTTAATCCAATATTTAAAACAAACTACTATATTTTATACTTTTTTCAGTTTCAGAGATGATAAACAAACCAGCACCATCTCAACAGTATGATCCATTCTGTTTTGCTGCTTTGGAATGTAATGTTCCATCTGCAACCCCTGCCCAGGAAGAGGGTCAGCCTATATTGGCTCAGGGACTGGACATCTCTTATTTAGAAGATGACCTCAAACAAGAAGATGGCTGTGTGAGTTTGGATCTGGACACCATGAGCAACATCTTCCACAGCATTAGTGAGTGTCTGGGCCCTCAGAATGTTCTGCAGCTTTTTAACAGCCAGGATCCCAACTCCAATTTCATGTTTGAAGGGGGAGATCCAAACTTGAATTTCCCAGATTCAGCAGGACAACCTCAGGTGAACATGTCCTCCTTCTATGACACACAATTCAATCAGATGGTGAGCCACAGCCACAGCTCAGAATCCCTGCCACAAGATTTACTGGGCATTTCCTTAGGTCAAGTCAAGACTGAAAACGAAGAGGACTCTTAAATGACCTTGATAGCTCCTTGTGGTGTGGACACTGAAGTATGCATGTATGTGTTGATCCATGCCAGACTCTATATTCTGTCCCATATGAAGGGCTCTTAAAATGAACATGAACCATGAACATGGAACAGGAAGAGTCAGATCTGTAGGACCAAGCTCAGGCCATTCTGCTGGACCTCTGAACAAGTTGTGGGAGTGTTTTCGTGGAGAAACAGTGTGCGCTCAGGCCTGAGAATGACGAAGAATAGCAGGACTTCTGCTGTGATGATGTAAGTGTGTGGCATCCCGGAGAAGCATCTTCCTATTAGGTCATCTTGCACTAAAGAAAAGGGAAGATTCGGTTGCTGCTTGAATGCCTGAAAAGAGAGAGGAGAGTCATTTGCCAGTAGCACAAGCTTCTTGGCGTTCTCAGTAACCAGCCTATCAGAACATGGTAAAAGTCCCCCACACTCGTCCAATTGGCCTTTAGCCTACGGTAGTCACTTCTGTGTGTGATGGAGGATAATTACATGTTTAGAACATGGATTAGCTTTATCTATTAGAATGTCTAGTTAAAGCATTAAATAATGTGCATTATAAAATTGACATTTAGAGCATAAAGACAGCAAAGTGGGGTAGAGTAGCCTAAACCAATTCTACAGAAAGGGTAAAAAAAATAATAATAATTAACTGTATGTGACAGAGATATAACTCAGTAATATGTAAAATTGCTACCAAATATACTTGAGTAGAAAACTATACAGCTTCTGGGGAAAGACCACTGCAATTTATTTTTAAATCAGCATTTGTATGAGCATGACAACCATTCCATGCCAGTGTCTGTTAAACTCCTACACAAGCACCTCATTCTGCTTCATGAGGGACTGATTATTGATCACCTGAATCTAAGTTAATGAGGAAAAGTATAAAAACAATCCTGTAATCAACACTCTCCTTTTGCAATGTGATCAATTAGATGGCAAAACAGTACTAGATGTACGTCAAAAGTCATTATTGCCATTTCGTTTGAGTGAACAAGAGATTGGTTTACGTCTGTAAACTCAGCATAATTTCTTTTATTTTGATGTTTTGGCATTTCCTTCAAAATGATACTTTAAAATATATTTAATTTTTTTTGGAAATGAGGAGAAACATTGTCGCCAGTTCTTAAAAACGAAGCCAACGAAGATGTTCAGTTCAATACTTGCACAGATAAAAGAAGAAATCTGAGAAACTGAACATTTTTGCAGTGGTCTTGTATTGTTTCCAGAGCTGTATATGTGTATTGGAAATACTCAGGTGTGACAATTTACAAGTTACAAATCCCTCAGTTTTACTGAAGTACGTAACTGATTAAAAGATACTACCCACCTCCGGCAAGCAGACTTCAGCACTGTCATGTATCTTAAGTAATGAGCACTGAAAGATGCAGTAGATTCAAAGTCCTACATTATCAAAATAAAAACCTAAATGTGTATTTCTGCATGTACAATATGCTGTAGTGTTCTTAAAATTATGTAAACTTGTGCTTCTGTGTGTGTCTCATTAAAAACTTGGTTTGAAAACTTACATTTTGAATGAGAGGAATGTCAGATTTTGGCTTTTGCACTCAGATGTGTAGAAAACCACATTGTCTTCTTGTGTATTTAAGTCTTTTTAAATGAATTGTAGTGTTTCATTGGGGTTGTTGTTTATTCTTGTTTTTCTTCCACCCAAACTTTCCTGACAACTAGAACCAACGTCCTTATCCCTTCTTTTATTCTTTCACTTGAACCTTCCTGACAGATGTCCAAATACATTCCAAAAGATTTGTTTCTCAGGACACTACAAGCATTTATTTCCTTTAAGTGATTTGCCAGATAATTTGAAGTGGTTTCGAATTCATTCCAAGGAAATTTAAAGCATTTTTACTAGTTTATTCATGACAAGTGCCACAGAACGCTGCTGTGTTCACATTGTGTAATTTTCATGTTCTTCTAAGTGTATGTAAATAGGCGATTTACATTGTTCCATTGGATTTGCAAAACCAAATGTGGCTGAACATGTATCCTAATTTAACATCTCATTTTGGCCTATTGAACAGTTCAACGTGGGACAAATCCCAGAACTGCTAGTGGCACCATTCAGGTACCCTTGAGTAAGGTACTGTCCCCACACACTGCTCCTCAGGCGCTGCATACATGGCTGTGCTCTACTTCATTTGGTGAATGGGAAAAATAATTTCTCAATGTTTACACGGTGTTCCGCGACGTTTTCACATGTGACAATAAGGGGCCGCTTTGCTATTTACAAGTGTTGCTGTAAAGTTGTCCATTACATTTTGATTCGAACACTCCAGCCACAGGAGTACCACATTTGTCCCAGTTCTTATGCTGTAGTTGCATACCTGAGAACTGCAGGCCTCAAGTTGAGTAACGCTGGTCTATTTTAAGCATTTGTAAATCTTTTCTGAATCCCTAATACATACAATACATACAAGTTCACACATACTTTTTTAAATATTAGCTAAAATTATTCCAGTGAAGCAGCTGCATGTCGAGATTGCATTAGGCACGCCCAGAGCCCACGCGGGAATACTTAACTTCGTTTCACAACTTTTCTCACATCAAAAACTTTTAACTCAGGCTGGTCTATCCCAGCCTAGGGCTTGGCACAAAGCCAGATGGGAAACTCCGCGTTTGGGCAAAGCGCTCGATTAGAAGACATGTGACTTGTTTTGTTGGCAGCCGCTCTCTTGGCTTATCACTACATGTAAGTATGAAGTAATTCGCATGATCGACTGCAGTAAACAGACCGCACTCGCCTTCTTCGGAAATTCCCTGAACATCGATTCCTGAGAAACTTCAGATGTGCGTTACAATTGTCAGCATTTCAGTGGGGCAGCTAGTGACCCTGTGGTTATGGAGTTGCTTAAACCATACGGTTGTAGGTTTAAATCGCAGGAATGCTAGTGACACTGCTTAGTTTCCCATGAGCGAGGTAGCGTCCCCACATTGTTGCTGGCAGTGCAGTGCTTCACGTAGTGAACAGTTTAAATGCAGATAATTTTACATTGCTCACTTGTTACTGTGCTGCGGTGTGTGTTAACACTTAGAGGTCAACTTTATTATGTGAACTATGAACGCAGGCTATCACAAATAATGCTCAAGCCATAAACATGCCAACTGACCTTTACTCATCTGGGAGCCATTCATTGTAGAAGACAATAATCCCACGCTGATACTAGCTGTTATTGGGCTTACAGGCATAGGCTGAATACAATCTGTATAATTCAGCCATTTTCTTCAGTATATGTAGCATTAATAACTATAGGGCCATTAAGTTAGAAAATATTTGTATGTTTGTTATGGATAACACATTGGCCCGAGATGACACAGCAGCTTTGCTAAGAAGTGACGTCATACACAAATTCCTGCCATCTGCTGGTGTGAAGGTGAATAGACAGTAGAATATCCAACCAACATATTGTGGGTCCCTGGAACAGCAATCAACTCTACACTCACATAGAAAATCTTATTTTATTCATATAATGAATGTGCGAGTTAGATATTTACAGACCACATGCACACTGTAACACCAAAACGGCAAAAATGAAGAATTTCCTTTAGTCCTTCTTTTCTATGATCTGGGGCTCTGACAGTTTCTGAAGTGTGAGCTCCTGCACCAGGTTGTCCAAACAGCTCTGGTACCGAGGCTCGGGTGTCTGAAACGAAGACCACAGAAAGAAAATATTACTGGGATTCAACACTGGCACTGTCTTCAACTTGCATTTTGATCTCAAGTTCATGAATTAGATCTTATTCTGTTTTTTCCCCCATTTTGTAAATTGAATGCACCACCAATTCATTTCTTACACTTCATAAAAAAGCTTTCTATTTTTACAACAACATGTAGTAAAACATTTATAGCTTGGACATAAAGGGGAATTTGAAGGTGTACAAGGCTTTAATAAGACCGGGGGGTGGGGGGGTGGAAAGAGAGGAGGCTAGACTCAAGATTTTTTATTTGTCAAATGCATAGTCATACGATTACAACACGCAGTGAAATGTATCCTGAACCGCTCCATTTGGCTGTATTTAAACAAACTGGAATTAAGACTAAATATACATAAACTCCAGTAACGCACAGTCTGAGCAGAGCGGTCAGGACGGCGTCTGGAGGAGGCCACGCAATTCCGGAAGGTAAGTACATTTAAATTAATAAAACAGATGATGTCTTAAAGGCAGGAAAATGTCATCACACTGCCATCAAGGATTGTGGACAGACTAGAATATGCTACGTGTGTTCTACACGGACTACGTAAAGCGCTACATGTGCTGACATGCGTGCTGACAGACGTTCATTTGATGTTTTTCTTTAAATTTTTAGCACTACATTTTTGTTTCCATAATGAAGTCAACGTAACCTGAGCATAGCCGCTTACAGAGCAAGCGCGCTATTGTTCTTCTTACGCTTTATCTTCATTTTTATTCGGTTCACCCATTATTTGCCTCGCTTCTCCTCGCAAGACTTTCAAGATAGAGACACAGTTTCAAATCTGACCTGTCAGGACCGATTTCAAATAGTTCGTTCACAGCTTTTTGCTATGTCTTGTTATTCCCATATTTCCTGTGAAAAAAATCCTATAGGGAATGAATAGATCTTAGATGGTCCTGCTCGGACACGCTTTGTCTGAAACCCAACAAAATTAATTTGATACCCCAAGCCAACTTCACCGACACACAAACACGGTTGGTGATTTTTAACCTCATTTTAGATGAAGACCCCAGGCCATGCCCCCAAACTCACACCAATTTAAACTGAACAATATACCCAAAAGTAATGAAACACACCAGCTTAAACTGAAGTATGGCCAAAAGTAATGGGACACGCCTGTTTAAATTGGACAATATGGACAAAAGTAAAAGGGACACACCTGTTTAAACTGAACAATATGACTGGGACAGCGCTTGACACTTTTTTGCCTTGATATTGTCCTGTGAGTATTACCAGGGACCAACTAGGTAAACAGTACCAAAATAACTTATAAATGAACTGTTTTGTCATTTACATGGAAAAGCTAACCATACGATTAGTAATCGAACAATATACGTTGAGTGTATGTTTGCTGTTGCAGTCTACACTGATGCAGTGTATAGTGAGTGGTTGGTCACTGACAGAGCTGTTATCTGTGCTGTTTCAGAGATGTAAGCCTTGTGCAGAGCCAAATTGCCAAGGCTCTGATTGGCTGGTGTATAATGTCACCTTAAACTCCAGCAGTCTCTGCTTCTCCACAGCCTCCTCAAGACTCAAACCCACCCACTCTGCCTCTTCCGCTGGAATCTCAAACTGCTGTCTCGCCCCAAAGCACATGCCAAGGAGAATAAAGGCAAACAGACAAAAAATCTTTATTTAACATCCAGGTATATAAACACACATCATTATCATATCATTTTCACCAGCAAGATAGTTTTGTTGTTTGAATTCTGCATACCTTGTACTTCTTGTAGATCTTCTCTCTTTGGACAGGATCATCTGGCCAGAGCTCAGCGTCTTTCCGTGCTAACCGGAGAAGCATTGCACGTTTTAAGTCCATCCCAAACTTGGAGTTTAAGTCTTGCTTTGGTGTCTGAGCACAACACATGCACATAAATACAATAAATACCTTCTTTAGCATCAGTAAATTTCTTCTTAATCATCTTGTATATGAGTATGCTTGAGGACAGAGCAGCAAGGAAGAGGAGAAGAAGAAGATCTAATATGAAGTGTGTGAATATGCTGAGGGAGGAGATTCAGAGGATAGAAGGAAATTTGCACTTGGTTGGCTCTGGCAACCCCTAAATGGAAGTAACCGAATGTAGAAGACAACGCCATGAATGGGAAAAATAGCATACTAGTCTTTGTTGTAATTTTAAATATCCAAGCAAAACCATGCATGCCAAAATGTAGTGAAATAGCAATGGTGGGCTGACTGCTAGCATATGTTTGATTAAAAATATATATATGTTTTCTTCTATGTTTTAGCCTTTGCTGTGAAGGCACCTGGCAAGTTGCACAAAATTACAGATAATTATTTTCTATTAAAGGCTCACAGCTGTATGTACTGAAAGATGAGTAAAAGAATGTTCACTTCATTGTTCAAACACCTCAAGTTACAGGGCTGACACACAATCTAGACTATTAGCCTAATAAATCAGTTTGTGCATGTTACCTTGAGAATGTAGAAGTCAAAGCCAAATGCAGCATCAACAAGGTCCAAAGTACGGGCTGTGACTGTGACTGTGAATTTCTGGTTGAGGATTTCACTGTACAGCTCTTTCTTGAAGAGCTGAGGCTTCCAAATCTTCTTCAGTTTATTAGAGAGCTAGAACAGTGTTAATAAATCATGTTAAGTGTCATCCTTGGAGATCACCTTTTCATTTTTACTTTCCAGCCAAATGGCAATTCAGTCCAAGTTACTGGAAACACCTGTGGGTTTATTTTTCAAGAGTGCAATTTTCTCCTCCCTCACAAAGATGAAAGATTTGCATTATTTTCTTGTTTCTCATTTCCTATTAAATTATTTTGTTTATGTTTTCTGAAAATCAATCTACTAAGGAATATCTCGATTTTAGATGCAAAGAACTTGCAAGGCAGCTGAGGGTAATTGCTTTTAGTGAATTTTATCACCTGTTTGTGGGTCAACGAGAGTTCTGGGAAATTCAGTTTCAGTTGGAAAGACATAAATTAAGTCAAGTGTGTTAAATTAGGAGAAACAGGAATACATTCTAAAACATAACACTGTTTCCCATGGAGCAAACAAGGGAGGAGAGCAAAGAAATATTACATGCTGCATTATTGCAACACTGCAAATCTTCACACCAGTTTTACACCAGCTCACCTTGTCATTATTGGCATATCTGTATCCCATAATCCAGCCCTCTCCACCCCAGAGGCCGTGCTGGGACTCCGGTGGGAAATGAAGAGGGATCGGAATGTCCTGTACCCGCTCCCGCTGGCCTGTTTTGGGGCTGACCCTGGATTTAACCCCTAGAGGTTTCCAGTGCACCGGGGTAGGGGGGGTTGTGTCCTCTAGGGCTTGCAGGTAGTGCTTCGGTAGACGAGCATAGATACCCCTCTGTAATTTCATGGCTTCCCATAGTTTTGGAGGGTATTTATGTAATGGCATCTTCTGTCTAGTATGGAGCACAACTACAAAAGACAGAATATGAGGTGAGTCAGCAGGGTCTACTGTTTAATGCAGTGTAATAGAACCTAAAACAGCCTGGTTGCCAATTTTTGGTTCTTAAAGTTTTAAGTTGTTGCCAGATTCTCTAAGCCTTGGAGTCTAAGGCTTCTTCTTATTTAGGGCAACTGGATGGCATCACTTGGTGAATGGGTTAAATGCAGAGAAAGAATTTCACATTGTGAAATTCACATTGTGTTCATACGTGACTATAAGGGATAATAAATTAAATAGAATAAATTATTTCACTCTGTTACAGTCACTTATGAATTCAAGTTAAAAAATGCAGGGGTGCAATGGCAGACTGTTCTTAAAAATAGATAAAGGACTTATTTATTATAATAAATGACAATGTAAGTTTTATAAGCTGCATAACACAATAAAAAGTTAAAAACAAAATAAAAAAACTATAACAATTATGTTTCTTTCACGTTTCAAACTCTGCACTACAATCAGTGAACCAGGCACGCATGCTACTTAAAAGTACATACAAGTGTAACGTGACGTCATGGCTCACAATTACAATAAATGTTCTGATGGAGATACACTATTTGTCCAAACGTATACGGACACTTGACCACCCCTGTCCACGGATTTTAGTATACAGACCCTATCTCCCCACCCCAATCTTCCTTCATCAGTTTTCGCTCTAATGGGAAGGTTTTACAGAATAATTTTTAATTGCTTCCAGAGGCAGAATGGCACACCGAGTGGAAAATCCTAATTTGGTGAATGTGTTAAATGCAGACAAATAATCTCACATTGTTCACACTGTGCCTATGTGTGACATGTGTCTATAAGGGGCAGCTTTATTTAATTTTCTTCAGTATTATCTATCGGTTGTATTTGCCTATGGAGATTGTAAGACTGTGTGCTTGTGTTTTAACAGTTAGCAATGAGTTGTAACATTTTGGTAATCAAGTGTCCACAAATATCCACATACATTTGTCTATGTATAAATATTTTAACCAAATCCCACGACCTACTAAACCGCAGACAATTCTGTCGCCTCCAGATTTAAGAGAACCTCGTCTAAGTGGGTGAAATCGACACCTTTGCTCATGCTTTCTCACACAGCTGAGGCTAGTGTGCTAAGTTAAGCTAAGCTATTCTATACTTCTGCAGCACGATCAAGTAGAAAAACCGTTTCTGGGGGAAAATACCAGAATTGCAAATCGTGCTAAACACTCGACGTACCTGATGAAACGTGGAGGAAGGTTAACTGGTTGTTTTAGGCTCTTCGGCAACCTACATAGTTGATTCAGCTAATGTTCCTCGAACAACTCACATGTCAGTCAAGGACAAATTCGACCGGTTCCGATGACGTAGAATTGTTCGGACGCTCATGATTGGACTTGTGGGTAAAGTCTAGAACACTGATTGGTCGGTTCTCATGAAGGGCATTATTATGGTAATTTGAGAATGTACACGATGTGGACAAAAGTATTGGAACACAGCTGTATTTCACGGTTTGGACGAAAACCCACACTTCCAGTGTATCTCCGTTCTTAGGTCTATGTATTTGAATGCAATGTCTATAAAGTCCTTATAAACGAAATGTGCAGGCGTCTCAATACTTTTGTCCAGATAGTGTATCGTTGTCAAATCCATGTTTTCTGTCACCAGGTATTACACCTGATCGTCTCCTTTCCTGATGGTGATTTATTTTGTGCATAAACGAGCCGACAGAGTTCGACTCAGAGGCTATACTCGCGAGTTAAACGACCCAACTGTACGTTTTTGGCTACCATACGTGCCTAAGTTTTAAGGCTATCATACGGGCCAAAAATTGAGCTTTTCCGGGCATTACAGACGCCCGAAAGGTGGAATTGAACCACTCTGCCGCTAAGCAGCTACAGGTTTGAAGCCTGCACCCCGGACCACCGAGGTTCATCCGGGCATTTATCAGAGTCGAGATGGTAGCTATTTATACCTCGGCAGAACAATAAGTGTCTTATTCATGGTACTCATAATTAATAATTTTATTTAACACCGTATAGTACACATTACGAAAATAGTCTTATATTTACCAAGGCATAATAATAAAATTATAAATTATGCCAAACAATAACCTGAAACCATCTGGGTTGAATGCAAATCAGGTGACGTCGTATAACGTGGGCGGACTTTGTGTAGAAAAGAGGCAGCTGCGAGAATGTTTTTTACAGGTCAATATAAACATGTATTTCAATAAGCGATGAACGATACACGTTCATGAAAAACTATTGCAGATACCACACTGATAGGAACTCAGATGCATGTCTTTAGTGATGACAGTTCATCAATGTTTATCTGATGCTGCATGGTGTGTGTTCATCATATTCTAGTCCTTTATCAGCGGACAGTTTCTGGACACAGGACACCTTTGGCTGGGTATTTTAATCAGTTCAGCGGTAACACACACATACAACAATCCACTACCATATGCCACAGTAATGCTGAGAATGATGCCTACCCAAACACCACCGGTTTACTGGTGGTCCTATTGGAATCCCGACAACTGATGAAGGGTTCTGACACATAATACAGATAAACTGCTATCTGTAAATGTACGTTACATTGTTCACAGCTACGGTATTTTTTTTTAATCCACGTACAAGCTGCATAGCATATTCATACACTATTGGGGGCAGCTGGAGGCCTATTGTGTAGGAATCTGCCCCTGTGTTTGGACTGTTGTGAGTTTGTCAATGGCACCACCAAGGTTTCTCTGAGCAAGGGGCCATCCCCACACCCTGCTCCCTGGGTGCTGAGTTGCCTATTGCTTCACTTGAGGAGTGGGTTAAATGCAGAAAAAGATTTAGACCTAAATGTGTTTTTAAAAATGTATACAAAAATGTTAAATGTAAACTAAAATGTAAATGTTAAATCTAAACCTAAGTGTTTAATATAAATATGAAATGTTAATTCTAAATGTTAAATCTAAATGTGAAATCTAAATCTAAATGTTATATCTAAATCTAAATATTAAATCTAAATGTGAAATCTAAATATTAAATTTAAATGCTGCTTTTACAAACAGCGAGAGATTGTCCTGGCCCCGTGATTACAATTGGCTGGTACTTAAAATATATTTTCCCTAGCCAGTATTTGCGAAATGTAATTTTAAACACAACATCTTAGGGCAGCTGGAGGCCTGTTGGTTAGGGAGTTGCCCTTGGGGTCAAAAGGTTGTTGGTTTGAATCCCAGGAAAGCTAGTGGTACCACTAAAATACCCATTAACAAGGAAACTTTCACACACTGCTCCTCGGGCGCTGTGATCCTGGCACCTCTCTGCTTCACCTGGTGAACGGGTTACATAGAAAAAGAATTTCACATTGATCACACAAAGTGGCCACTTTCCTGTTTTCCTAGCATCCTTCTTTACATCATCAAGTGTAATTAACATTTTGTGAGCTGTGCTTATTGCCCTCTGCTAAAGATATGGCTGAATGAATTCACTGTGAAAGATCTTGACTGGCCCACACAGAGCCCTGATCCCAACACCATCCAACATCTTTGGGGTGAACTGGAATGTAGATTCAGGAGCCAACATCAGTGTTTGATGTCAAAAATCCTCTACAGAATGAATGGGCATAAATTTACACAGAATCTCCACGTCTTGTGGAAAGATTTTGATAAAATGTGATTAAAGACCCTGTTGTTATGGTCAGATGTCCCATTATTTTGTCCATGTAGTCCATAATATTAACACACTGCTTTCAGCATATGTTAACTGTACCTTATTTATTGTAAAACAGAATAGAGAGGGAGAGGGGCAGTTTACAATATTTGAAAGGGACAGACAGGTGCATGTCAGCTCAGAGATGTAGGATAAAACCACACTCTGATTTTAAGAACAAATTGGTGTCATCTTGTTGTTTTATTAAATAATTATATATGATTACAATTATACACCTCTCTGAGCAAGATAAACATTTCATGTTGACTTGCTTTTGCCTGTAGCAGTAGGCAGGGGCGCCACCAGGGGGGGAAAAGTTAGAATGATTCTAGGGGCCCGGCACTGACATGGGGCCCTTTTAGGGGCTAGAAATATTATCTTAATAATAATGTTGCCCAAAATTCAAATGTTTCATGGGGACCAAGATTTCTGGTGGCGCCCCTGGCCATTGGTTTCGGTGTCTTATGCACATCCTCGTAAAAATGGCGGATTCTGTGTCGTATGCACATGCTAGACATTCGGTGAAAAAGAAATTGTCTTATTGACATGCTAGACGAAAATGGCGGATCTTCAACTAATCTAGTGGGTGTGGGCTCAACAGACGAGGGTGATTCTATGCAAATTTCCTTATTGTGACATCAGATTAAGGGAGCCATCCAAATGGCTCGTAGAAGCATATGATTCCTGACACCAAAATCTTTCAGTTGATTTACAGAACACTTGGACTGTTTATAGGAGCAGCAGAGATACAAACAGAAATATAAATGGAAAAAATTGAGTTTTGCATTATATGTTCCATGTTCTGATCTCTGTGCTGTAAGAGGAGAAAATGCTGACCCTCCAACACTGCATTTAAAATTTCTTATATAATTCACTTGTTCAGTATGATTTGAAACAAATAGTATTTCATTCATTGGCCAAAACGCTGCAATCTCCTCTGCAGTCAGCAGGATTTTTTATCTTTTCCTTTTTGCCACCTGCTGGACAACAGTATTTTACATGGGATGAATTAGCCAGCTGGAAACACAGAGGCCTTTTTCGTGAACATGATTTCCCCTTACACAATATGCAGTGTCCATGGCTGAATCATTACACTTGCCTCAGACCATACAGAGTTAATAAGGAATCTTTGACACACTTGCCTATGTGATTTCATGTTTTTATCTATTAAAAAAGGGCAAAATGTTGAAAAGTAGTTTTTAGTATGTAACGCACAACTGTTTTTTGTTATGTTACCCTGGCATACCACAGAAAATGCAGCTGTGAACCCTTTTAAGCCTCATTTACATTTACACCATCTGGACAAAATTATTGGAATGGCTATTACACAAACCACAACTTTAATGACACCGCATTCAAATACAGATTTTAGAAGTTCTCGTTCCCAGATTTAAAAAACATACTTTAAAATGTCTTGGCATGCTGAAGCATTAAGATTAATCCCTTCATTGGACGAAAGAGGCCTAGCTCAAATGCGGAAAACAGGTGTGTCCCAATACTTTTGTCCATACAATGTATTATATACTGCTTGTTTTATGTCTTGTTTGAACACTCTACTCTGCTTCGTAGTTGTACAGTGTCATAGCTCTTAAAATGATTGGGTTCTCAGATGTTATCAGCACATATTATACATTTTGTCATACGAAGCTAAAATTTAGTGAAGAAAATGATTATTCAACCTTTACTCCTCATCTTCATGGGGAGCATAAATCATGACACTGAAGTCAAAGCCACAATCAGCCTCCTTAAAAGACATCTTTATTTTGCAAGGAAATAAATTATACAACTTAAAAAAAGAAACTCATTCAAAGAAAAATAACTGAATGGAGATCACCAAAACAGTTCACCCAGACTGCAAGATAAACGTCCACTCGAGCACTCCGTGGCTCCAAACCTTCACTGCAGCTAGTGGCACACATTCGCTTTATATATTCAGTCAGAGATTCGAAAACACCAGCTCTTCAAGTTTACAGATCTCAGGTCTGCACATCCTAAAAAGTATATTTCGACAACCCTAGGCAGAGTAAATGCACATTTAATAATGACTTCTTTAAAATTCATGTCGTTGAGATGGCATCACACACTAAGTATACTCAACTTCTCGCATTCTTGTTCCTAGTGGAAATAATAATGAGTGCAGAAACAGTCACTTACTTAAATTAACACTGAAAATCATTCCGACACCTCCGTTCAACCTTTTGTGATGCTTGTCCATACAAAAACAGTTTTGACAAATTAACAGTTAAGATGACAAATACTGATTATATGCCTCACCACAGCATATAGGCTATGTCTGGATAAAGTAACAGTAGAAAGTGTGTGAAATTGAGCATAAGAATAAACACAAATAACAGATTCTCACACTTCTTTACTTGAAAACCAGTTTCACATCTGAACCTTTTGTAAATTAAAATGTAACTGCATGGACAGTAGAAGCAGACAAAGGAAATAAGATGCATGTGTTCTGTAACTTGTGTAAGATAAAGGTGGGGCATCCATCAGAGAGTGCAAACTTCTCACAACATGGCCTCTCAGCTTCCTTCAACTCAAATTCCAGTTTAACTCAAGCCTCAGTTACAACCACAACATGACATTTTCATATCAGCGTGTTTGTGTGTATATATATTTGTATCTCCCCATGTGCTACTGCTTTTTTGTGTAAAACGAGATGGAAAAACTGTAAAGAGGTGTTCAGTCTAAACTGGACGGACACCAGCCAGCTTACTACAAAGACATTCAACCAATTTACAGGTAGCCACGTTCACGGCTCAAACGTATCTCAAATTCTGCCAGCCCCTCGTGGCTGATTATTGCTCATTTTGTGTCACTATCAATGCATTTCTTTTGTAATGTGCATCTGCTATTCAGAAATTTCTCGCAAAAATAGTTCACAATTTGATTCTCTTCTTAAAGAAAACCTTACATTTTGACCATGCGCGACAAAGTTTGTGTGAAATTTCATACTGCATGAAAAAAAAAATCATCAAGAACCCTGTAAATGCAAAAGAATGAGTCGTAGAAACAGAATTTCACTGTACCTCATTGCTTAAGGTCTGCCAGTCAGAAAATGCACAGGAACTCACACATTCACACATAGCCAGACCCATTTTAATTATAAATAAATAAATTTAACAGCTACAATTTTCACTGGATTTCCACTTGAAACGGGGCTTTTCCTTCAGTGCCTTTCCTGAAAGCTTGATCTGAGTGGGAGTCACATTTTGGCTACTGGGCCACTTGATAAATAAAATTTGTTCAGTGTCCAAAATTCATTTACAAGGTATTTAATACAACCCTAATGATGATTAATTAAACTTTAAACATTTGATGTTGTGCATTTAAACCTATTAATATAGTCAGGAATATCTTTAACTTGATCAGTTTTAGAAAAATAACGGAAGATTACGTGAGAACACTGGCAACTGCTTCGGGGGAGAAAAATATGGTATTTTTTTCAAAAAGGTAATCTGTGACACAGATATAAACTGCTATTAAACTGTTAAACGTTAGTGGTGGATGGTTTTGGGAATCTAATAATGTCCCAAAAGTAAAATATTTCATGTAATGAGCAAAGTTCCATTATGTAATTTTTAATGACTTACATTGTAATCATATGCCAAATAATTCCAGTTGTTAGACAAGCTTAGAACTCCCACAATTCCCATTAAGAAGGTCTTGTTTAACACCTGGATTTAGGTTTAAAACATGAACTATACTTTATGCCAGTTTCATCATATTACACAAGATTTCCTGGCTTATTAAGTGATTACAATGGGGGGAAAAGTCCAGTCTTACATAATGGAGCTTAAATAGTATGTCAGTGCAGAAAACAAAACCGATAACCCCCTTTTCTCTTGGAGGGTGTAGCATCAAAAGCAATTATTAAATTACCTGATAAAACAGCAGGATGGAAGAGGCTCAACTACAGCAAACTTGCTCAGATTTGTTAATATGTCATGAGGCTGATTTGTAGGACGCTCAAAAACTTGACAGTACATCTGGACACATATAGCGACAAAGTCTGTCAGATGGAACCAATCCTAAACACAGGGGCTAAAAGTGATACTCTACAAGTAAATTCACTCTATCATTTCTGTTGAATGTTAAGATCAATCCCTCAAGTGTTTACTTTGGCAATGTGTGATTAGTGAGGGAGTAAGCCGCTCGGTACTATGAGCCACTTCAATAAAACATTCCAACAACGTGTAGGTAATTACAACGGACGCCGTGAAAGAATTCACCTGCCCCACTGTGCCTGAGCTTCACAGAGTACAGATTAGACAGACATAACAGACCTTGAACGCTTCAAGGTCAAAGCTGGAGTGAGCACCCTCTCCTCGACAGGTCATAATGGTGAAGTCTACTTTCATGTAAGGTTTATCATCTGCCTCCACTCAAGAATGAACATCGACACAGCAACCTTACTGGCTTGTAATACCTCAATAACAACTACAACAACAGCAACAACAGCGATGACCTGTTAACACCTACTGAACACCCATATCATCCTCCTCCTAAAGGAGGAGTAAAGGCAGATGATGCATGATGTGATGTAGGCCAGAGAAAGGAAATTATAGATATGAGGAAAGGAACGTGGTGGGGGATTATTGTGACATTTGTAAGGACATCCTGCAGCATAACACACTGTGTCAATCAGCTATCTTGAGATCAAAAGTGATCTTGCAAGAAAAAAGAAAAAGGGAAATACAGTCACACATACACACAATAGATGAAAGAAAAAGAAAAAAGCCATGCTGACATAGTGTGGCAGAGTGTGTAAAGTGCTAAATGCTCAAGTCCTCCAATCCTGGTGAGGGCTGCTGTGTGGCTGCAGCGGTAGCTGAGGCCTAATAGAAGGGCCATTGCCGACTGGATGATGGGGGCGGCAGCAGCAGGCGCAGTGTGAGCTGTGGCCAAGGGAAGAGGAGAGTGGACACAGTCTGGTCCAGACGGATGGTGGGGGATGGAGGGGTCACAAAAACACAGCACACACAAACAGGTCCTTTGATGACTAAGACATTCCCACTGACAGCATGCTGTTGAAGATGTAGACACTCACGAAAAAAAGGCAAACCACCCACCATGCATACTGAGTACCAGTTGGCAAAAATAGAGTCCATTTTGTCTTTTTTTCCTTGGAAAACTCCCATCCTCAACTCATGTTTCTTTACTGTAAGGTAAGGCAGGGATTTTCTTTAAATGAGCTATTCTGGTGTGTGACTGTCGGTCATTAAAAACAAGCCCGTCGCTCCATGACAAGATCAGGAGCCAGTTTGATTTCTCCATGGCTTCAGCACCCCTCTCCTACTGCTGACCTCCTGCAGGTTTCGCTGTCATCTTCATCAGAACAATAAGCATCTCCAGCATAAACTTCAGTGCTACGCCATGTAAATGAAGGTGTTAATGTCCGACTCGTCGCGCTTGATGTACTTGTGCTCGATAAGCCACTCAATCTGCTCCTTGATCATCTTCTTCTGGGGAAGGAACATGTTCTTCAGGATCTCCACCAGCTCTGTCTGCAGCTGCGCATTAGTGATCTTTTTCCGCATTTTCATGATCTGAATGATAGCCTCCTATGAGGAAAATAAAGAAGGGGAAAATCATTGTATTTCATCATCATAAAAACCACAAATATTGACCCCCCCCTACACCAGTTATGACATACCTGTGTTCTTAATATCCTAAGCTGAACAATGCCTTCATTTTCCTCTTCCCTCATTCGCTCTGTAGTCAACTGTAGGCGGCCAATCAAGTTAATTTTTCCCCTCTTCTGCACCTTGGCGTTTTTTCTGAGAAGCAAAACAACAAACAATGTAAGGCTAAGATTCTAACAAATTAGAAAAAAACAGTAAGGTAATCTTACACATTAAGCAGTGAAAGGCAAAATATAGTGCAAATCAATGAAAAGAGCAGATACATACATCAAGGAGAACTCCTGGTTAACAAAGAACAATGTACTGTCTGTGAAGTCTTTGGGAGAGCTCACTTGAGGTTCATATGACAAGACCTGCCGTTTGAGTTTTGGGAAGGCAACAAGTGACTAAAGGGGACAAAAAAAGACTCAGTCAGAATAGTATGCTCAATCAGACCTTGAACATCTCAAAAGAAGACATGAAAAGACATGGATGTCTGTCAGCAATGTCAGTGATCTTGTATTCATATTGTGGATATTTTTATACCAGTTAGCGCCTCATTATTAAATGCAACTTGGGCCAAATTACAACAGACACATTTGACATACAGAGGTTTTCCCAAAAATTAAACAGATATATAAAGAAGATGTCCAGATTATCCAGAAAAATGAATATCCAAATATTCAAAGCTCCCCATTACTAACCCAGAGTGTGCGTCTCAGCTCAGCATCAGGTAGCTCAGTAGCAAGTTTCAGGTTTTCAAAGCTAATCTTCTCCCTGGGTCTTTGGTTCCAGGCAAAGAGAACCGCCAGCTGGAAAGTTGTGACCTCCAAGTCATACTGCCCTACTTCGTTCTTAAATGTGATCTGCGGAAACAACAAGAATACTTTAGAGAGGGCTTCACCGGAAATTACCAACAAATGGAAAAAAAAAATTAGGAAAGCAGAATCCTGACTCACAATGCCGTTGGACATAAGGTGGTGCCAGTGGAGCTTTCTGCCACTGTGGTTCTTCTTGTAGAAGTCTTCTACTTCAGGAATAAGGTCCTCTAGCTCAGTGGGGAGCGACACAAAAACCTTCTCTGAACTGCGTGACCATGCTCCAGCATTTAAAATCTTTATGTTGACCGAGTCCGCTGCGCAGAGAACAAAGAACAACAATAAGACCAGAATGCTTTACATGGTTTGAGCCATGAGCACAAAGACAATGATTGATGTATGTGCAAATGACATTACCTGGTAAAGCAAGCTTGTTGTGTTTGTGCATCTCCTTAAAGACCTGGTTTAAATCCTCAGAGACCTTTATGTCCTGGAACATTCTTGCCAATTTGTTGACGTAGTCGGCAGGCATACCAACTTCCTGCAGATTAAGGAAAGAAACACTGGACGTTTTTGGAGAAAAAGTACTAACAATATAAACTGATAATAAGTAAAATAGCCATCTAAATAGCCAAATAAAATCTCACTCCATTTCTTCTACCTAAATAAAGTTAGCTTTGTCATCCTAGCTTCTTACCCTCAGCCACTCAACCATGTTCTCCTCTATCTCACTGTCTGCAGAGATATCCAGGATCAGCCTCCTCGTCAAGTGAGCTTTATGGTATCTCATGAAGACATCTTTATTCTGGACGTATTTCAGCACCAGTAACTACAACGAAAGGTACATTTACTGCATGCTTTCCCAAGAAAGAGATGCTTTTTGTTGGGTAAACTTTATGTACAGATTTTTTAAACCCTTACCACTTCTTTTAATTTCAGCTCAATCTCCTCAGAGGTAAGTTTCTTGCTTAGTGGGGTCTTCCTTAGTAACATGTCACAGTAGTTGGCTAGCAGCTCTGGACATTTGGACTCTGGCTGTGTTTTGAGGCCCACACTGTACACAGGAATACAAGTACATAGACTTAATTTAGCAAGTAAACATTAGCAAACATATATGATGAAAGAGGAAAAAGACAAAGTGATGATGGGTGGAAATGCACAGGCTCAGCAAAAGAGGAAGCTAAAGATCTATACAATGAATGACATTCTGCAGAATAGTATATGCTAACAAAATAAAACTAATAAAAATTACATTGACTTACCCCTTCTGTTTCAAAGGCAGCTCCAGCTTAAATATTGTCGCATCATTTACAACAGCTTTGTATGCCTAGGACATGCAAACACAATTTAAGTTAATCCGTTTCAAAATGCTTTAAAAAAGTGCACGTGTACAACTGTTTATCAACTCCAGATAGCAAGCACTCATAGATATGGACTGGTTTTATAAATAATCGTAATGGTACCCCTAAAAAAGTATGCATATTTATCCAACAATGCAAAGTAAATAGTGAGTAATTAAGAGTCGCCGAATTAAGACAAAAGGTTACGTTGCGGCACACTTACCTTATCTCTAGCTGTGAGAAATCGCGGATCATCTTGGAATGCCTCCTTAACAAGTTTACTAAAGCGGTTGAATAGAGTAAGAAGCTGCTCCACATACTTCTCAGAGTCCTGAAAATGGGAATATTATTCACTCATTTATACAGACTTCTGGTAACACACACTGGAGAATATTTCACAAAGAGAGATTTCTCCGACAGATAAATTGATTTCTGTTTAACAGAAATCAGTAACAATTCAACTAGACAGAGCACAAATTAGTCTTAAATTAGTCTTAAGCCATACTTCGTTACATATCTACATTAATGTCTTTATTTACAACTACTGCTTTTGTTCCCCACTCACAGTTGTGATGGTCTCAGCAGCAGCAACCATGTCGGCCAAGCCAGCACTGATGATGTGTTCTTCCAGGTCTTTCAGCATGGGTTCAATTCCACTAGGGACTTTATCCATTAGTGAGAACATCAGGTGCAGCTCTGCAAAACATTTTACAAATTAGCAACAAGACAGCTAGTTATTGATGCCCAATCTAAAAATATGCATTCAGAATTCATTAGCTCAGTTGATCCTGTGCTTACTATCAGTTTCATTGCGTTTGATCATGCCAGGACATTCTGCCAAGATGGTTTCTTTGAACGATGTCACCAGTGCATTTACACAACATTCCATAAGCTAGAACAAAGATAAAATGTCATTTAATAATTCCGAAGGGAATCACATTAGACAGAATACATGGTGCACTGAGTGGAAGGGAAAATTACTTAGGCTAAGTATAGGAACTGAGAGACTAATTTTATGTGAATATTCTTGTACCAATGGACACAAAGTAAATACTCACTGCTTGAACAGAGTTACATTCACGTCGTGTCTCTAAATACCGTAGTGCACGTTTCTCCTCCTCCCTCAACTTAGCGTCTGCCTGTAATTGACAAACACCACACCAAATTAGGCAATAAATTAAGATTCAAGTCTAGATGTTACCACTGGAAGGAGATGAAGTAAAAGGATGCCAATTTAGCATTGAATTTCAGTTCAGTTAGCCACAGCACTAAATAACATAAGCATAATGTTATACACTGAGGAAAAAATTTAAAACACATACATATTTCATGTAGTTTTGTACTCCATTCTGCTGCAAGTAAGAGGGTGCCTGAGTCCTGTAGAATCTCTCTGTGGAGTCAAGGTAGGCTTTCTCAAAGTTATCCCTGTAGATCTGCAACTTATCATCAGGGTTGGAACACAAGTTCACTGTAAAAAATTATATTAAAGACCTTCTATTAGAGCAGAGGTGCCTAAATGTCCAAAATGCAATGTGTGTGGTGGGGCATAACGGTAAGTATACTAAATATACTGAATAAAATATTGCAAAAATAATAATAAAAATGCAATAAGGTTACGTAAAATAAACTGCATTGTATACACAAGCTGTATAAAATGCAGCCAGCTATTAAACTGAAATAACATTTCTAAAATGAGATCAAATGGTAGGTCATCATTTTCTACAATTTTTTTTCTCACCATAGGACTCGCGCACCCCAATGACCAGTTGAGAATCAAAAGCTTCCCCAAGTCTTTCAGCATGGACCAACTTCATTGCACTATCCTGCAACCTATTCTTGATGTTGGAGAAGATCGATTCGTTCCAAGTGTCCAACATCAGCTACAAAAAAAGCAAGAAGAGTCAAACTGAATATGCAGCACAATCAGATCACATATTCTGCTAATCTAATCTCACAGATCCATTTTTTTCCCCGTCTCTGCTCACCTTCCGCACTATGCTGTCCTCCACATTGGACTTCTTGTTGCTACCTTGCTTACCCATCAGAGTGATCTCAAGCTGGCAAAATGGCTTAGGCAGGATGTCACACTGAGTGAAGAACTTCCTCCATTCAACAATGTAAGCCTTGAGGAGTGCCGTGTCATCTTGGTGACTGAGCACCCTCTGAAAACCAAAAAGTTTAATAAATGGTGTAGATCAGCATCATTATCAACAAGAATCACTCAAACTAAAAACTCTTTAGTTGAACGAGAGATAGAATTGGAGTCACAACTTAAGATATCAAGTGGACAATTCAGATGTAAAAACAAAGAGCTGAGAGGAACCTCAGACTGCAAGCATTCCTTACCGCCTGGGCTTGTTTTATAAAATCTAAGATGTCCTCCTTAAGTGCCTGGTGGATCTTTGCAGGGCCTTTGTCATCCCATAGACAGACTGCATGAACATCTCTGTGTCAGATTAGAGAAGGTCAAGGCAGTGACATTGATGCTTTGGAAAAACTTGAACAGCAAAATGATATACTACATCTGAATTTATCAGCCTTACGAGAACAGGTCGAACCACTGCTGCTTAGTGACGGACTCCTGGCGAAGCAGCTTAAGGACTATTGGGCGCATCAGGTCCCACTTGTCCTCAAACTGGAGGGACCCTTTGTTCTAAGGGAAGGATTGAGAAAGATCAAACAGGCTTTAATAAGCTACTTAACCTGTATTACACTGGGGAAGAAAGTTAGAATTGAGATGTAAAAAAAATCAAAGCATGCTTGTAAATGCACCTTCTTGTAAAACCCACCCCTCCAGCCTGGAATAGTCAGATCATTTGTTTTTTTTTGTCTCAAAAAGACTATCATTACATAACCCATCTGTATTTCTAGGTTTATGTTACTCGTAGACTTACAAGTACACGGGCTTCGGTGACAACTGCCTACAGCTAATTCTTAACCAATATACCAGTCACACAGGTATGTTCTTACTTAGGAAATGATACAATGATAAATCCATGTGTAAACACCCTTACAGCTGAACATTCTGGGTCCCTGTAAACGTAAATACACCACAGTATGATTAAAATGCTCCTTCTTGTATAACCCACCCCTACAACCTGGCACGTTCATTTCGTTTTGACGATTGTCATTATATAATCTTAAAGGTGAATATCCAGTACTGGGGGAACAAACTAAAGAGTATTGGGTTTATGTTACTCATGGAGTTGAAGCTAAATCAGGCTTCGGTGACAGCTGCCTACAGCGAACACTTAACCTGTTTCAGTATAGCAGTCACACAGCAAGTATATTCTTCTCCGGGACGAGATATAACGACAAACCAATGGATAATCACCATTATAGCTGAACTTTATGTGTCTAAGTAAATGCAGTACGCAGAAAGGATGTGAGTTAAAGCTCCCCTGCTGCCTCCCGGTTGGTGCCGAGCAGCCACCTGAACCTTCGTGTGACTTATGACGACAATTATTTATTATGAGCTTAAAAACTCAGATACAGGCCCTCCTATCAGAACTAGGTACAAAATATAACCTAACCCCCAAATATCAGGTAAATGCCTGATAGCCGGTCCCCCTCAGATCTCTGAGCACCCTAGCCAGTGCTTGAACTAACCCACTCAGACTCCCTCAGCGCATTTATTTTTAAAAGACACTGCAGCCTTAACTGAATACGGCCAAAAAAACTGAGGCCAAACGAAAAAGAAAAAACAGTAATGTATGACAATTTGTTGTGGTTGCTACAAAGCTAACTGTCCCCCTATCACTAGCACAAGCTAGGCTAGCTAGCATAGCATAGCATTATGGCTCTAGCCCGACTAGCAAGTCTTCTAAAGTGGTTTTGCGAGAATGAGCAGAAGCAAAATGTCATGTCTAACACTAGACAGACAAATATCTACTGCGTGCAGGGCCACACTACTGCATGGAGTCTGTGGTAAGAGAGAGGAATCTAAAGGTATTGAGCTGTGGTGGGTCTTACCTTTAACAAATTAGACATCGCCATGTTTCCTTAACTTACTCTCCCCCGTGTGATCTCGCGAGGCTTGGCTCGGAGTTCGGAGTAAGGACTGAGGTGAAGACTGGGATGAGGACTAGAGTAAGTAGGGGGATTCACACAGTCCAACATTTGGTTGTGGCAGTGTCAAAAATGGCAATTCAAATGTCACAACAGCAACAGACCACGGCTGAGGGGTTTCATTCAATTTATGAGTGCTGTGACATCTGAGAGAAGAGGACAGTCACCTGGATTCTTATTCTCATTAATGATGATAATAATAATAATAATAATAATAATAATAATAATAATGCTAATAATAATAATAATAATAATAATAATATTAATAATCATAATCATAAACAACTTATATAATAAAGACCCCATAATAAGAAATATTTGATTATTTTCAATATGGTTGTTTGGATTAAACATTTTGGGTAATGGTTGTGTGGCTGTCAACAAAAAACATAGATGGACTGAGCTACTCAAAAAACATTTGTAATCCTCTCTCTGTGCTCCTTGAAAATCCGGTTCTTCATTTTGGCTTGGTTGTACAGAGAAACCAATAGACCATTAAAGGTATTCAAATCTGATGCTTCTATACCCCCCACTCTCCATTCTTTATGTGGACTAACAGCACAGGGCAGCTAGGGACGATCAATCAGCATGAAGAACTGTCTGGCTTTCGTTCTGTGTCTGAGGTTCCAAGATGGTCACTTCTAAATGTCACATAGACGAATGGCTGTTGACACCCATCTGTTTGACCTCCCACCTTCTACCAGTCTGCTGACATGTGCCTTGACATGGTGTCTGCTAGTAGAGGGCATGGGCTAGGCAGGTCTTGGTTTACTGAGAAAGGTGACATGACATCCTTGGTAGCCACAGCGTCTGTAAAAACCCTCACCATTTATTCTTACAGTGGAGTTCAAACACTGTCATGGAGACTTCAGCAAATAAATCAGTGCCAATAAATAGTGTGTATGGTTATTCTAACAGCCGTGACATGTTGATAGTAAAGCAGCAGTTGTAATCATGATGATTTATCATTTAAGTAATGATTTATATTAAAAGGCCCCACAGTGGTGCAGTGAGAATGCGGTTGCCTCACACCTCCAGGATTAGGGACTCAAATATGGGTCCTAGGCCTGTGGTGGGGATTCTTCTCTCCCCCTGTCTGATCTGGCTTAATTATGCAAATAGAATAAAGAAATGTAAAAAAATAAAGTAACAAGAAGGGCTTGTACTGAAAATGTAAAACTCCACATTGCAAAGCAAAGGTATCTGGCACCGTATGGCACCCAGCTTCTCATCCTGCTTGAGTCATGACTAGGGTTACCATTAGGTTTAGAAGAATTACTTGGTAACATAAGGTAAAATGACCCTGTCAGTGCCTATAAGGTAAGTATGCCAGGTATTTACGTGTCATCATTTTCCTCTTTGTTTGTATGTGTATATGTGTGTTGCATGCATTCATGAGTACAAAAATAATACAAGTTGGTTAATAATACTACAACTGGATTTTATTAAAAGAAAGAATCTCAACTCTTTTTACATTTGAATGTATAAATATGAAACAGTAGGAAAAATATGCAAAGTTTTCATGAATTAACAGGTGACAAATAGTTGGCAAAATCCTGGGTTTCAGTGCATGCTTTGTTGACGTTCCACATGATGACGGCGCCGGAAGAAGCCACACTGCAGGTTGGGGAAAACGTTTAATTAACAGTTTATTGTATTTTGATTCAAATATGGACTTAAGTGGTCTAAGCAGAACTCTTAATTTTACCTTTATAAGAATGATGATGATGATGATTAAGACAAGAAACCCTCCAACGGAACCACCAATAATAGCTGCAGCTGATTTCACAACCCTCACTTGGTTAAGTGTCACATGTACCTACATTACACATATGACATAGTTTCAGATGAACTATACCTCAGATGGAATGCTTGGATAAATGCAAGAAAACGATCACCCACTGTCTGTATCTTTGTTATATCCTTTGCTTCATAGATGTTCTCATCAAATCTGAGCTCTGCTGTCGCATTGATGATCTCTGGTGATTCCTGTTCATGTTCAAAAGAATATGACCTCAAACCACAGATTGCAAAATTGTTCACAGATTGTGAAGGCATGACAGTGCTTTTTTGCAAATGATGTACGAAGCAAAAATATTTTAGGCCAAAGAATTTTAGGCCAGTTTTCCTACCAACCAAGATACTATTCCATCGGTTATAATTTCTTAAAAGCATTTCAAGAAAAAATGCAAATGGAATATAATATTTTCTATATAATATATAAATATAATATTTTCATTTGATAAAAGGCCTACTTATGACATTTGTGTGGTTTTATACATAATAATTGATTTCTGCATAACCAATTTCCAACCTCTCCATTGGTACTCTAATGTAAATAAAGGCCCAATGTTTTATTTGGTTATCCTGTATTTTGCCTTGAGAAGCAGTCCAGACTAAGACAGTTGTAGGCAGAACAGTTGAATATATGTGAAAATGTTGGTTCATGACATCCTGAAAACAAACAGAGGATTTTGTAACCAACAGTAACAATAATAATATTTTTCTACTATACTTCTACCTTAATTCCATGAATAAAAGCTGTAGCTTCAATGACAATGTCTTGTTTGTCTGTCAGAGTACATTCAATGCGGTAGATCTAGTAAACAAAATAAAAGAATAGACATAATGTATTCAATAATGTCTGAAATTCAGAAAATAATAGATGATTTTGTCACAGTCTCCTACCTCAGCGATGACATCATTCCTCATACAGTTCTAATAAAAAAGACCAAAATTAACTAATGAGTTACAGTGAGAACTTGCACCTGATAGATTGCAACTAATTATCAAGGGGTCATCATGTGCAAACCTTTGGATGGATGTCCTTGATGCTCATTTCTGTGTCATGTACCTTCTTTGGTATTGTTATGATCACATTTATGGTAGCCTTGTACTTGTTTTCACCCAGCAGCTGAAAGCACCAAACAGACCAAAAACTCAGGTCAGATTTATGCTTTAAACCTAATCAGTGTATGATAGGGGCATTCTAACTTATTACAGGGAAAATTATGTCTACCATAAATGAACTCATCACATTCTTGTACTGCACCTTAAACAGGAACTGTAGGTCTTTGGGGCCCACTTGCCCCTCTTCAATATTAAATCTGTTTGGTGTGACTGTGCTGTTGAATTAAAAAAATAATTTATGAGCAATATAGGTGGATATTTGACTGTTAGATCACAAAAATGTCATCATGCATTTACCCAGAAAGCTGAAGATCAAGGTTGTTCTTCACTCTGAACACATATGTTTTTGAGTCGAGTTCCTCATTGCCATTATTTCCACTGGAATTACACAAAAAAAAATTGTAAGCACTGAAATGTACAAACAGCACATCTTCCGGTCAGCAAAAGAGAGTGTATTTTGATATGGCAGACCCAGTTAAAGCAGCATGGATTGTTGCATTTCTAAAGTCTGTTCCTATGTTTGTAGGCTGCCAGGCGACGTTGACTGTGGTCTGTTGAGGTAAAGAATAAATGATGAAGTAAGAAAAGCAGGCATGTTATAAACTAAATCATTCTAAAGTCACTTAAAGAATTGACATGTGTCATCAGATCATGCTTGATCCGTACCCGTGCAGCTCCTTTGAAAATGGGATGCAAGAGTTTGCAAACTATTTGTTGGTCGTCATTTTTTACCTCACACTGTCCACCCTCAATTTTCTGTAAATGCAAAAAAAAAAAAAAGTCCTGAAGCATGCCACTAATAGTTCTGTTGGTATAAATATTTGTCTGAACAATTAAAAATATACCTTGGACTGTAGTATTTTCGGATAAGTCAAAGTCAAAGTAGTCATATATGAACTCTCCCCATCGTTTTGAAGATCAAATGTTAGGCTTAAGCTTTCAGACAAGCCAATAATGATCAAGTCATCACTGCAATGAAAAAAAAAAGAAAAAACAAAACATGGAATCTTAAATGTTTTGCAGAAGAATCCATTCCACTTAATCAATAGGAAATACACATACAACTAGTAATCCTTTCCGGGTTTGCACCCACCTCCTAACAAGACCAAGATTTTACATGAGCAGCAATCCGTCCAACCAACCACACACCCAAACCCCACCCCTATCCCAATCCCAGGCCCATGACCACACCCCGCCCCCGCACATAGACTGATGCACACCCGCCCCCCACGTTAAAATGCTTCTGATGCCCCTGCCCAGCACACTATTTCCCTATAAGTGTGGTTTTGATTGTGAATAATCCACTCACCTGAGTTTTGAATTATCTAATGAAATAATTGCCTTGCAGTTTATCGGATTTCTGCACTCCTTTTCGTAGATGACCTGAGACATTGAAGAGGATGAAGACACAGTGTTAGACAAGGTATATTGAGATTTGTGTAATGTCCAGTATCTTCCCGCTTTTCGCGGTGGTTACATTCCAAGACCAAAACCATATAGTGAAAAAACATGTAGTTGTGATGTGGTAAAAAAATGTATAGTGTAAAACCTAAATATGCCTCCAAATATGCTCCCAAAACAATTTAATTTAATCAAAAACCCATTAGCCTAAAAGAAAATGTAAAGGTAAACCCATATTTGTAATGTACAATTTACATTGAACTCCTACAGTGCTAGAATGTAAATACCGATGTTACCCCTGTATAGACTATACTCTAATTCATGCACAGGTGTTTTGCTGATGTGTGCTGTCGTTTTGTTTTTATAAGTAGATAAATACAGTAATAGATTAATTTAAAAAATAATACATTCATAAAAATATGAGGCTTTAAAAAGAATAAAATGAAAAATATGAGAACACACGAGAAGCTCCACGGCAGAAATTCTGGACTGAAGAAGGACTGTGTACTTGTGTATGTGGCTGGGCTGACAATGAATTCTCTAGAATCTTAAGAGGTAAATAAGCAAATTTAAGTTACTTTGTAAATGTGTATATATGACCTAATGTATAGACACTACCAATCAAAAGTTTTAGAACTCCCCAATTGTTCTGCTGTTTTTTATTGAAATTAACGTGGTTCAATTTCTCATTGTTCTCTGATGTGAAAGCATAGAACAAATAAAAAATGTAATTTAAAACAGAAATCTTGGAATCCATGTTTAAAACAAAATGTTTTCTAAACTTTTGCCTCATCAAAGTAGCCAACTTTTGCAGATATAACAACTGAACACACTCGTAATGGAAATCAAATATTCTACAGACAGTTCTTCCCAACTATGTTGCAGAAGTTCCCACAAGTGTGTGGCAATCCTAGGTTGCTTGTTTTTCTTCTGTCCATTTCGTCCTAAGGCCGATCGTAAAGCATAGCTTGGTTTTGAGCCATTTA
>JBBKCR010000001.1:15202350-15223448 GCA_037577295.1 Ladigesia roloffi
CGGAGGAAAGGTAGAACTATTTTTTGTTGCGGTTGTGAAACCGTGACTTTTTTTAAACCACGGTAAACCTTGAAACCGGTTATCAACCCATGTCGAGACCGATATTAAATTTATGGCTATATCGGAACCTGATACGATATCATCGGAATCAGGCCCATCTCTGGTTTTAATGTTGGATATGTTTATATTTTTACTTTATTTATTAATTATATATTTTATTAACTGAGTGGATTTTAGAATATTAATGATATAAAAATGAACACCCCTTTTTTTTTTTTAAGTTGAACGACACAAGCTGAGATTAAAGCAAAACTTGATTGTGTGGCAGATTTTAAGCACTTTGAAGATTTAAAATACTTGAAAGAATATTTGATTAAAGTGTATGTGGGAGATGTGTTAAGGATGAAAGACGTGGGAGATCTTGGAACTGTGGTGGTACTTGATTTTATCTGTCATCACAGCAGTATCATGGCTAGAGGGATGTTTTGTCAAGTATGAAAACCTTGCTGATGCATCCATACACTTTGTTTGAGTAAGATGTTGCTAAATGTTTGTACATTTATTTTTCATGAAGCAGCATAGGAAAGACAAGCACTTGCAGAGCCTACTTCCAGTATGTAATGCTGGCCTTTTTGTCTTTATTTAGGTGTTGTCTGTGTGTGTAGAAGAGGAAAACATCATACCCTACATCACTAATGTGCTGCAGAACCCTGACCTGGCCCTACGCATGGCTGTCCGCAACAATCTAGCTGGTGCCGAAGAACTCTTTGCACGCAAGTTCAACACTTTGTTTGCCGGGGGCAACTACTCTGAGGCGGCCAAAGTGGCTGCCAATGCACCAAAGGTCCTTCTTGTTACACATCAGCCTTAAGCTTGACACCAATTGCACAATTTCCTTGGTAGGTTTTGCTTACCATTTCGTATTTTCGTCAGGGCATCCTGCGAACCCCAGACACCATCCGGCGTTTCCAGAGCGTCCCAGCCCAGCCAGGCCAGACCTCTCCTTTGCTGCAGTACTTTGGAATTCTTTTGGACCAGGGCCAGCTCAACAAGTTTGAATCCCTGGAGTTGTGCAGACCTGTTTTGCAGCAGGGCCGCAAACAGCTGCTGGAAAAGTGGCTTAAGGAAGATAAGGTAGAAAGTCCTAGAAGTGTTCTTTACGTAAGAATCTGCTCATTTTACTGTGGGGGAAAAAACACTCAGATTCTAAACTGATGTTGATACTTTCATATTTTGAAAAAGATATAAGTACATTTATCATGGTGGATATTTAAAGTTATATGTTTAAAATGTTAGGTTTTTTTTTAACTTATGTTTTGATTTTAGCTGGAGTGCTCCGAAGAGTTGGGTGATTTGGTGAAGTCAGTGGACCCAACGCTTGCTCTCAGTGTCTACTTAAGGGCTAATGTCCCCAACAAAGTCATCCAGTGCTTTGCAGAGACTGGCCAGTTCCAGAAAATTGTACTTTATGCAAAAAAGGTCAGCAGATTATGAACTAAATTTATATATATATTGTAATTCACAGTGAGACTTTTTTAATTATATAGGTTGAAATGTTAAACTATGTGAAAATGTAATGATTTATAGTGAAATGCTGTATTCACCTCGTCTGCAGGTTGGCTATACTCCAGATTGGATCTTCCTGTTGCGGAATGTCATGCGAATCAGTCCAGAACAGGGCCTGCAGTTCTCCCAAATGCTTGTGCAGGATGAAGAACCACTAGCTGACATTACCCAGGTAAATGCCCTGTCAGGCACCATGCATTTCTTAGTAGAGTTGTGCATTTTATCAACAATTCTCTTAGTTTGATTTACAATTTTACAGTGTCATTTCAGAATTTTTTGGGCATGCTGATTGTTAACAGACACATGCTTTGTTTTTCTGTTCAGATTGTGGATGTGTTCATGGAGTATAACCTAATCCAGCAGTGCACCTCCTTTCTGCTGGACGCTCTGAAGAACAATCGGCCCACTGAGGGTCCTTTGCAGACACGATTATTGGAAATGAACCTGATGCATGCCCCACAGGTTATTTTTAACCCTTTCTGTTGGCTCAGGTTTCTTTGTTTTAGAACAAACTTTGAAGTCTGGGTAAATCACAGTATATTTGAAGGATTTGTTGTTTTCAGGTGGCTGATGCTATTCTGGGGAATCAGATGTTTACCCACTATGACCGTGCCCATGTGGCACAGCTGTGTGAGAAGGCTGGATTGCTGCAGAGGGCGCTAGAGCACTACACTGACCTATATGACATCAAGCGAGCTGTGGTCCACACCCACCTTCTCAACCCAGAGGTACTCATTGCACTCATTTTACACCTCCTGCAAAGATGCCGGATAAATCATAGTAATGCTGCTGTTTCCTTTCTATACGAGTTGTGCCTAGCTGTGTCATATTGACTGTTATTTTTGTGCTTGCATGAAAGAGTATCCTAAATTAACCTGAAGAGGGCAGCGGTTTCTCTACAACATACCCATGTTTGGATTTGGCAAAAGAGAAGGAACAGTTAAGACTGAACGCTTGAGTCAGACAAATCTGAGAGCATTTGCTTAAAACAAAGAATAGTGTAGTACAATGTGACTCAATTTTCTGTGGAAGGACGACAAGACTTGGCCAGCTGGGGAAGAAAACTTCCTTATTGTCATTCTGTAAAATCAGAATAGTCAGTAAATGACGACCACTAATATTATAGGACATGGAGTTTGCACCATATGTGATCTTTCACAACACACAACCCACACAACCAACCACAAAATCTTCTTCGGCCCACATAATTTAAGCAGCCTGTGTTCGGCAAGTTTGCTGTCACTGTTACATATGTTTGTTAGGTACGTAAAACTCTGTAATTAGCTTATAATACAACTAATTCTGTATCTTTGACACAACACATACACCTTTTACTTATCCATGGCACGTATCCACCTGACCACATCTGGTAAAATAAAATAGGATATTAAAATATGCTGCAGCTAAAAGGGATTTTTGCTATGGTACATTAGTCCTTTTTACTGACCTCAGTTGTTCCAAATTTTCTTTCCAAATTTTATGCCTAAAAACAATAAAATGGCGGTCAAATCTAAAACCTTTTTACAGGTTTTTATTTGAAAGCCACATTCATCAATTAGATTTACATGAATAATCAGCTATTTGGTTACTCATTTTAAACAAATAAAACTGTTAATGTATGTAACTTGTTTGCAGTGGCTGGTGAACTTTTTTGGCTCACTGTCAGTGGAGGACTCGCTGGAGTGCCTGAGAGCCATGCTGTCAGCTAACATCCGCCAGAACCTGCAGATCTGTGTCCAGGTGGCCTCCAAGTACCATGAGCAGCTCTCCACCCAGTCTCTCACTGAGCTGTTTGAGTCCTTCAAGAGTTTTGAAGGTAAGACATAAGGACAGATATTAAAGTCATATTCTATATTACCTCGTTTACCCCTTGTTAAATCTAAATATATAGCTTGCAGATCTTTTCTTCATACTAAACCTAATATGTCTGAATATGTGTGTTGCAGGTCTCTTTTACTTCCTTGGCTCCATTGTGAACTTCAGCCAGGACCCTGAGGTCCATTTTAAATATATTCAGGCAGCATGTAAAACAGGACAGATTAAAGAGGTGGAGAGAATCTGCAGAGAGAGTAACTGCTATGACCCTGAGCGTGTAAAAAATTTCCTTAAGGTAAAAGCAGAGCTCTGGTAATGATCTATTTACAAATATTATTTTGTTAATGTCAATACCAGTTTTTGTAAATGACCTACTTTAGTAATAATGATTATTATTTTGTATTATTGTTCATTTGCAGGAAGCCAAACTAACTGATCAGTTGCCTCTCATCATTGTGTGTGACCGCTTTGACTTTGTCCATGACCTGGTCCTTTATTTGTATCGCAACAACTTGCAGAAATACATTGAGATCTATGTTCAGAAGGTAAGTCATGAAGGCTCCTCTAATGCTTCAGTAGGTCCATAAGTATCATCAGGTCCATGAGTGTTAAAGACAAAAACATGTTGCTTTGGGTAAAGTCTGGGTTTTTTATATGCCAGGTAAACCCTAGCCGCTTACCTGTTGTGATTGGCGGCCTGCTGGATGTTGACTGTTCAGAGGATGTCATTAAAAACCTGATCCTTGTTGTGCGAGGCCAGTTCTCCACTGATGAACTGGTAGCCGAGGTGGAGAAGAGAAACCGGTACATCCTTTATAAATCACCATCCCCATACCATAAATTCCCTGTTTACAGAAAAAAATTGCTCTGACCTTTCTCTTGTTTGTCTATGTCAGACTGAAGCTGCTGCTTCCTTGGTTGGAGGCCCGTATTCATGAGGGCTGTGAGGAGCCTGCCACTCATAATGCCCTGGCCAAGATCTACATTGACAGCAACAACAACCCTGAGCGCTTCCTCAGAGAAAACCCCTATTATGACAGCCGTGTAGTGGGCAAATACTGCGAGAAGAGGGACCCCCATCTGGCTTGTGTGGCCTATGAAAGAGGACAGTGTGACCAAGAGCTCATACATGTAAAGATCTGAACCTGTTTTCCCTTTGGTTTTGCTTTAAAAGGTCTTGAATTGTTAGTCATTAAGTAAATGTAGATATAAAAATGATATATGATGTCAAGTCAATGTGTTCTATTCTATCCACAGGTTTGCAATGAAAACTCCCTCTTTAAGAGCCTGTCTCGGTATTTGGTGCGTCGGAAGGACCCTGAGTTGTGGGCTAGTGTTCTTTTAGAGAGCAACCCTTACAGGAGACCACTGATTGACCAGGTACATAAACCATCATGGTCATCCTATTCATGTGGAATTTGAAATTTAATTTAGATTTTATTTTTCTCCAGTGTCTTAGCGTTTATTCTATAAATGTATATGTATATGTATTTTCTCCACTTTCTGTAGGTGGTGCAAACTGCACTCTCTGAAACACAAGATCCAGAAGAGGTGTCTGTTACAGTCAAAGCTTTTATGACTGCTGATTTGCCGAACGAGCTCATTGAGTTGCTAGAGAAGATTGTGTTGGACAACTCCGTTTTCAGTGAACACAGGTTAGCTTAAAATTTCAGTGGTTTGGCATCATCTTTGATTATCATATGTTAAAAATGTTTGATCTTTTGGTGTTGACAGGAACCTACAGAACCTTCTGATCTTAACAGCCATCAAAGCAGACCGCACTCGTGTCATGGAGTACATTAACCGCCTGGACAACTATGATGCTCCCGACATTGCAAACATAGCTATCAGCAACGAGCTCTTTGAGGAGGCTTTTGCCATCTTCAGGAAGTTTGATGTGAATACATCGGCAGTTCAGGTCAGTCCAAAGGCAGCCATTTTTAATCTTGAATTTTTTTACACTTCTGTCATGTGGCAGTGAACACAGATTTTATCCCTTATACTTTTGTAGGTTTTGATTGAGCATATTGGGAATTTGGACCGGGCCTATGAATTTGCTGAGCGCTGCAATGAGCCTGCAGTGTGGAGCCAGCTGGCTAAAGCTCAGCTACAGAAGGGCCTGGTAAAGGAAGCGATTGACTCCTACATTAAGGCAGATGACCCATCAGCATACATGGAGGTGGGACATGCTGCTGCCCAAAGTGGTAAGTACACCTAATAAAAAGAAGAATTTTTTGGGTCTTTACCTGGCAGAGAGAGATGTAATTTATTTATTTTGAGATGTAATTTATTAATTTATTTGAAGGTACATCTAAACTGTAGTGGTTATGGTTCTGATTAATTTGTCTTCCACAGGCAACTGGGAGGATTTAGTGAAGTTCTTGTTGATGGCACGTAAGAAGGCACGCGAGTCTTATGTAGAGACTGAACTGATCTTTGCTTTGGCCAAAACGAATCGCTTGGCTGAACTAGAAGAGTTCATCAATGGACCAAACAATGCCCACATTCAACAAGTATGACGCTTTCATTGTTTAGCCCTCCTTTTGTGTTTGAAATCATGTGACAATATTTTTATGGCCGCCTTCTTTTTTCCCCAAGGTTGGTGACCGATGCTACGATGAGAAGATGTATGATGCAGCAAAGCTACTGTACAACAATGTGTCCAACTTCGGCCGTCTGGCCTCCACTCTTGTCCACTTGGGGGAATACCAGGCTGCTGTGGATGGGGCTCGCAAGGCAAACAGCACAAGAACTTGGAAAGAGGTGAGAACTGGTGTTTTTGGTGGCCTGTCTTAAGTTTAGTTTTAGTCTAGTCTTTGCATCAATCGTCAATAATAAGTATGAGCATTTTAGTCTTATTTTAGTTAGAATGTTCCATGATTATTGTGGTCTAGTTGTAGTCGATGGAAACTGAGGACATTTTAGTCTAGTTTTAGTCAATGACAGTTGTCTTTTAGTCTTTTTTATTAAAACAAGTCAAAATAGTATACATACTTAGTAGAATAGGAAAAATCAAAAATTTCAGTCAAGCCAATTTTGCAATTCAAACAAGGTTATCTGATTACCGTATAGACTCAAGAATACTGTACAATTTATGACATTTATTTTGCCAACCCACTATGTTAGAACACACACAATTTTAAATAAAATAAATGAATAGGCCTAACATCACACACACAAAGTGCAAATACAAAGAAAATGTATGTATCTGTTGCCATAAAACCCACATTTGTAAAACTGGTAAGTCTTCACGTTCAGTGTGTGGGTCTGAACTCACCTGAATATTTTTTTTTTTTCCTGAACAAATATAGTCAAATCAGAACAAGGATCAGCCTTTTTGCATGGACATGGGAAAGGCTGCTCATTAAAATGCTGTGTGTGAGAGACTTTCTGTGTGTCCCAAAACTTTAGTCCACTCTAAATACATTTCCTTTACATTAGAGCTTAGATTGGTCCCAAAAAACAAACCCGACCCAAGCCCAGCCCGGCACGACACATTAACTGTAATATTCAGCCTGAGCCCGATTTAATCCGTAATTTTTATAAATGGGCCGTTGTAACACACGTTCTGAACTGTGGGTGCAATGATGGATCACAGCCCGGTCCGACCCGAGGTTAGTGCCAGGAAATGTCAGGCCGGGTTCGGGTTCACGGGCAGAGAATCTAAATCTAATTCCCAGTGCCTCTCAATGGAGTATCGGGAAGTATTGGGACGTAACATCGTTCAAATCTAAGGTCGAGCGCCTTTTACTTTTATCTCCCCTCCCTATCATACAGAAAATAATGTCACCTCTTGTTTTAGTCAACGAAAATGAAGACATTTTAGCACAGTTTTTATCTAGTAAACCACATTTAGTCTCATTCTTATTCAACAAAACTACTTTATATATTTCGTTTCATTATCGTCACATGACCAGCATTAACGTTGCGTCTCGTCTCATTTTTGTCATGTGAAAAACGTTCGTTGACGAAGATATTTCATCATAATTTTCACGAAAACAAAACTGGTGAGAGCACAGATTACTAAAGTGTTAAGGGAGAATGCTTGAGAGAGCTGTTGCACCGCTGAATAATGCTTTTTAAATCATACCAAATGTTATGTTATAAACATTTACAGTTCACTAAATGAAATGTTATTTTTTCCAGGTCTGCTTTGCCTGTGTGGATGGGAAAGAATTCCGTCTGGCACAGATGTGTGGCTTGCATATTGTGGTCCATGCCGATGAACTCGAGGAGCTCATCAACTACTACCAGGTCATAAAATATTATTTAATTCAAGCTTTTTTTTAACCATTTGTGTTTTAATGGTATTGATTTAAACAATGGAGGGACAGTGAGTGAGGCTTTTTTGTGCAGTATTACTGTGTAGGTCAATATTACCTGCAATAAGAGATGTATTATAGGTGTACTGACTGAAATTGTAATTTCTCTATCAGGACCGTGGTTATTTTGAAGAGCTGATCACCATGCTGGAGGCCGCTCTTGGGCTGGAACGTGCTCACATGGGCATGTTTACTGAGCTGGCTATTCTTTACTCCAAGTTCAAGCCTCAGAAGATGAGAGAGCACCTGGAGCTCTTCTGGTCTAGAGTCAACATTCCCAAGGTCTTTGATACATGTTAAGCTGTATTTGGAAACTGCAGTGTTATGCAAGTGTTATTGGTGCTTTACAATTTGTGTGCCGATTTGTGCTTCAGGTTTTGAGGGCAGCAGAGCAGGCTCATCTGTGGGCCGAGCTGGTCTTTCTTTATGACAAGTATGAGGAATATGATAATGCCATCATCACCATGATGAACCACCCTACAGATGCCTGGAAAGAGAGCCAGTTCAAAGATATTGTAACCAAGGTATTTAAGTTAATAATTTTAATAAACCTCTCTTAAAATATATATTTTTTTTATATTTCTTCACCTTATTTCTCTCGTTTCAGGTGGCCAATGTGGAACTCTATTACAAAGCCGTCCAGTTCTATCTGGAGTTTAAGCCTTTGTTACTGAATGACCTGCTCATCGTTCTTTCCCCAAGACTTGATCACACTCGTGCTGTCAACTTTTTCTCAAAGGTATTTTTTTGCATTTATATATTTTGCACCATGCTGTTTGTCTTTTTTAATATCAAAAGCTACAAATTATAATTTTCTTTTGTTTTTTTTTAATGAAACTTTTAGGTCAAGCAGTTGTCCTTGGTAAAACCATACCTGAGATCTGTACAAAACCACAACAACAAATCTGTAAATGAAGCTCTAAACAATCTCTTCATAATAGAGGAGGATTATCAGGTAGGAAGCATAGCAATAGCAGAACATGATCTCCATTTGAATCTTTTAAACTCTGTACATAATATATGACTAAAATGGGTTGTTTTCTTGTTCATTCTCTCTTTTTAATCCAGGCTTTGCGCACATCCATCGACGCCTATGACAACTTCGATAACATATCTCTAGCTCAGGGTCTAGAGAAGCATGAGCTCATTGAGTTCAGGAGAATTGCTGCCTACCTTTTCAAAGGCAACAACCGCTGGAAGCAAAGTGTGGAGCTTTGCAAAAAAGACAAACTCTACAAGGTTTCTACTTCCTACACAGTCACCACTTGTAATTTGTATCATAGTAATAAATGTTGACACCTTGTAGCTTAACTCTTCTGTTTCCTTGTTTGTGAATGTTGTAGGATGCCATGCAGTATGCTTCAGAGTCAAAGGATATAGAGCTGGCTGAGGAGCTGCTGCAGTGGTTCCTGCAGGAGGAAAAGAAAGAGTGCTTTGCCGCCTGCCTCTTCACCTGCTATGACCTGCTCCGGCCTGACGTGGTGCTGGAGACCGCCTGGAGGCACAACATCATGGATTTCTCCATGCCCTACTTCATCCAGGTCATGAGGGAATACCTAAGCAAGGTGAGCGTGAGGTGCAGGTTGAAAGATGAAGCTCTGTACATTTTCTGTTGTGAAAACCATATCCATTTGTGTTTTTGGTTACAAGCATTATTACATACACAGGAAGCTTTGGAGCATTCATTTTTCTCTTTAGAGATAAACCATTATTTCATCACTCAATCGACTTTGTGCTGACAAATTGTGTTCAATAATTTATAGTTAAATATTTTTTTTTTGCTCTGCATGAACGTAATGTTCAGCAGCCATATTAAGGGCCCAGGCACAGCAGGAAAATTATAATTTATGGTTACAGTGGTGTTACAGAGAATAGACTGAGAGAATGTATTAAATTTATCTCAGAGTAATAAAAATGTATAACAAAAACACTAGGTGTAGGGGTGTGTGTGTGTGTGTGTGTATTAATATGTAAACTGTTCATATGTTTAAAAGAATATTTCCATAACATATGAACTCGGTGGTGTGGGCAATTTGTTATAGAATGATCAATTAAATACTTTAAATTGACAATGTTTATGTTGCATATAGATTTTCATACTTATATATATTTACTTGTATATTTGGATGTTAGTGTTCTTACAAGTTACATCACTACGCCTGAATTAACGGAGAGAATAAATTTACCTTGTTTCAAGATGTGATGCAGTATTTATTTGGAGATATTTCCTTTTGTGTTTACTTATATGTATATATTATGTTATGAACACCAACAAAACCCTGGGTTAAACCAGTGACAGACCTTTAATGATTTCCTACTTTTTTCTTTTAACACTACTGCTGATTTCTGCAATTGTTCTCTTCTTGCATTTTCAATGCTGGACTGTTAAATTTGCTTTATTTTCTTAAGCTGCTACTCTTAAATTCCCTTTCAGGTTGATGCAATTAAGGAAAAGGTGAAGGATGCCTCTTATTCCATTTTTTTTAACCCTTGTAGTTTTGGAGGACTGAAACTTCAGGAATCTGCATGAGTTTTTCCCCTCCCATATCACACTGCTGCTTTTAAACACACCTTGACTAGAATTTCCTTAAGTTTCTTCTAGAGTACTGACCATCTGTCAAGCAGGTGCTACTGTAGCAAGCAACTTGCAGCTCTCCAACCTGTAGATGATGAGTTAGTTTTAATGTCACTGAACTGCAGTCTACTTTTGGCCACAGATATATCTCTCTCCTTGCTGTTGCAGTTGATCATGATGAAAGGAGCTGAGCCTGACATTTTACTGGTTGGTGTTTCCTGAGATATGCCCCTTCCCCCCTCAGTGTTTTCCTTTAAATTGGTTCTTTGTGAAGTCCAGTTGTAGACTGCATTGCAAGTGATTAGCTGTGAAGTGATAGAGAAAGACGAAGTGACCACATTTTCAGAATTCTGTTTCGAAACTACTACTGACATGATGTGCAGAAATCATTTAAAATTTAGAATGACACAGATTATTATTGCCTCTTGACCCTCACTCTAAAGTTATTCCACAATACAGGGAAAGTGTGGTCCTTCAGCATCGTTAAAGCAGATATTGTGTCGTATGCCGTAGATATTTTACTCGCATGTGTTTTTACAGTGTTAGTGGCACCCCTGAAAGATTAGGGAACATGGCTGTTGGCTGTGCCTGCCTCTGGAAGCCTTGAATGGCAGTACGAATCCATCTCTCACCCTTTCACTCCTTCACTCTTCTACTCTGCCTTTCCTCCATGCACACTTCTTAACTAAACAAATAACAACAACACCTCTGGCATGTATTCTACCCCTCAATGAAACTTTTGACTTTTGCTGACCTTTTTCGAGCCTGCTCAACAAACAAACTCATCAAACGTCTTAGTGTCAGCACCAGCTGTATGTAGAGAACTGAACCCCAAAGCAACATGCAGTCACAAAGCCTACACTCACTAAGACACAAACAGATCATTGTGCTGGAGTTTTTAAAGAACGCTACCAAACAAGATTTTGTTATACGCTTGTTTAATCTCTTATCGTGGACAAATATTTGTAAATTCTTCGTTTATGACTTGCAGTAGAGTTGTAAGTTTCCTTTATCTGATTAAACTCCCACAATTCATGCACTTTACAGGACTATCTTTGGAGACCCTGTTTCTTTAAAGATAAAATTTGGCAACAAATCGAATTCAAACAGTCTTCCACTCACCCCAGATATTGCAGATCAGACGAGACACATTTGGTGTACAGCTGTCGTTAATTGTCTTTCTTCATACAAAATCTGATTCTAGATCAAATTGCTACTGCTGAAACCTTTTGAAAGAACCACTTAATGTGTAAAAAGGTTGCCCTTAGTGTTTAGTTTGCCAGTGGGCAATGGGATGATGGTTAAGATGATTCAGTGACTGGGTATGCTTTTTCTGAGCATGTTGTGATCTTATTTGCACTCAAAAAAAATTAACCAACTGCACTTTTCAGTGCAAAGAGAACCAAATTAGTCTTGTTTAGTTTGTTCCATGTGTATGAAACATTTAATCCAAATTGCTTGTACTTTTTAAATTGACACTACTGGCTTTTTTGGTCCATTACAACATACCAGATGCCAGAAAATTATTGTGATATGTTTTTTACTATATCTATAGTTAGATGATATGTTCAATTTTACAACTCTCAGTACATCAAAAAGGGTTCGGTGACCGTTAACTTCTGTTAGAGTAGTTCTAGTATTAAACTGAACCAAAATGTACACCAAACCTGTCATGGCTGATCGGTTATTTGAGGGGTAAATGGAAAACTGTGAATTTGATTTGTCACTGAACTATTTCATTAAGTAATTCTCTCATTACACCAGTAGGTTCCAGCATCTGAATTGCCCTGCCACTGAAGCTCTGTTTGGGTGACAGGGTTCTGTTTTCTACATATGCATTTTCTAATTGTTCCACTCTGTGGCTGATTGGGGTGAACCGTCAAGTTTCAGTGTACTGTGTAGTTTGGTTGAAAGTTTATTAGTTCACTTCCTTGTAAACCCAAGCTGTCTGTAAAGTCATTGTAAGTTGCTGGCCAGTAGTGGAAGTAGATTGTCCTTGCCGAATTGATGCTAGCAGTATCTGTGTTCACCTGCAGGTACGGATTGTCAATGTAAGGAGCTTGGTCCTGCCCTTAGACCCTGCTTTGAAAGCATTTTGCACATTGGTTTAAGCTTGGCTTTAAGCTTCCCTGGTGAATGGTCCCATCCATCAGTCATTTCTTCTGTTGTCAAGGAAGGCCAGACATTTTCAGTCTCTTTGCAGCTGAGTAGTTGATTTTCGGCTCAGTTTTCTATTTTGCTTTCTTTTTGCCTTCTTCAGGTCGACAAGCTGGATGCATCGGAGTCTTTGAGGAAAGAGGAAGAGCAAGCCACAGAGGCACAACCTATTGTTTACGGTAGGACTAATATTCAACTACACTATTCATTTTAAACATTAATGAGTCATTTCCCAAAATCCCCCAATGTTATCAAACAAATCATGTTTGCTTCTGTAGATTCCTGCGGGTGCCAAAAAGTGATTATACACCAAAAACTTGATTAGATTTAATTACCAGCATGCTCAAATCGTCACACATTTGCCTCAAAACAGCCTCTTCATCCTTAACTGCATAAAGATGTGCCTGCATTGGTGTCAAAATTCAGAATTCAAGGAAAAACTCGCTGAGATTTCTACATCCAAATGTGCATCATTTACAAACAGCTGTTTCAGATTTAGTTGCATTAACTGTACACTACTGCTACCTAATGCGAAAAGGATGTATTGCTTAAAATAAACATTGAGGAATATTTGCAAACATTCAATAACTCTTAAGCTCTTTTGTCATTCTTATGTCTACTTTATTACCAAAATAATGGTCACATAAAGTAATGCGTTCTCTTAGTAGTTGAAAATGCTTCCTTTCAATCAGTGCATTCATTTACCTCACAAGTGACCTTTTTTCTAGTACTGTAACCTGATTATCTCACTATGTTTGGTACAGAATAGCTCCTGTTAACATCTTGGGGAAACAAGGGGGAAAATTGTACTTTATTTCTTGAGTCTAGGTGACAGCTGTACTTTCTCATAATTTCTGTGTCTGGATGACCGTGTTGCTTGACTGTAAACTGCATTTACACTGAAACCTGAAATTTGTCCAAGGTTTAAATGAATTTTATTTGACTGTGTCAAACTTGTAAATGAGATTTCCCAAAATATTCATTTAAAGAATGATAATAGAATTTAAAGAATTAAAAAAAATAAATTTATTTTCAAATGTTCAGTCTCCTAAGTATTGCTCTCAGTTTCGTGTATTGCTGTGATCTCTTGCGCTCCTTTTATTTAACACATCTTGCAGCACATATGAGCACGTATTTAGCAGAACTTACATGAGACACTGTGATACATTGGTAATTAATGTCTCTCTGTGTGTTGTATTTGATTCAGGCACACCTCAGCTCATGCTCACTGCAGGCCCCAGTGTTCCAGTTCCCCCCCAGCAACCCTATGGCTATGGCTACGCTGCCCCCACTGGCTACGCTCAGCCAGCACAGCCGGGCTTCGGCTATAGCATGTAAAGCACTCCTGCCCTGATCTCCGTGTGTCTCTCCTTGGGTTCCTCACCAGCTTATTGTGGTCTGTTCACACCATAGGAGTTGCGAAGTCAAAAGTTGTGTGTTGAAGGACTTTAATTTTTATTTGTGTTGTTTAAAGAAAATAATTGGACCACATTTTTATTTGACATTCCATATTTAAGCCTACCGATATAACAAGGTTGTTTTGTTTTGTTTTTTTGGTTCCTGATATTTCTTTCTTTTTTTAAGGGGGAATGGGTAATGTATGTAAGTGAAATCGTGAGAACAGCAATTAACCTTAACATATGTTGTGAAGCATCTGATTTGCACTTGTCGTGAGAGGAAAACTAATGTAGAATCTCTTAATTTTGATGTGCTGTGCGTGAAAGCTTAACACTGTCCGTCTGTATAATGCATTTCATTATTGTATATTCTGGAAAAAAAGGTTAAAAACAAAATATTTGAACCTGAACGTATGCATCCATGGGTACATTTAGCAACACTAAGTAATAATAAGATATTATGACAGAGGTATGTAGCTGTATGGATTTTAAGTGCATACAGACCTATGATTATAGAAAGCAATTTTAACCCCTTAGCATAAAGAGTTCCCATCAACCGTGTTGACGTTAACATCTTTTCATTCACTCATGTGTAACCAGTGAATTTTTTTGTTGTGTTCTATACAGTGCTATCCTGTGCTCCCATTTCCATAAAAATGATTAAGGGATTAAAAAAAAAAAAAAAAGGTTATTCTTCTGACCTCTGTGTATTTACTCACCATGCAACTTCCCTGTATTGAGGTTTGTGTATGCCTGGTATCGTGATGTTCTAGCTCCACTATTTTGAGTGTACAGAAGAACGAATAGAGACGAATACCTTGCTTGTCCTGTAAGTTGTGCTGTACGCACCCTGAACAAAAAGAGAAACCTAGATAATAAATTTACAGGATTGTAATCATTTTTGGTGGCTTGATTGTAAAACTGAGCTCAGATTAAAATCAAAACTCATCCAAACACTCAATGGCATGTCCTGTTTCATTGTTTCTTGACTCCACACAAAGACTGAGTTAACACTCCTCCTGTAGCTAGGGGTCTCCACAATGGATCAACGTCTCCATTTCCCTCTCTGCAACTTCTTCTCTCACATCAACTGTCTGCATGTCCTTCCTCACCATATCTATAAACCTACATTTTCCCCTTCTCTTTTTTGGAAGCTCCATCCACTGGCTCCTTCAAACAACCTCAGTCTTTCCTTTGCACATGTCCAAACCAACACAATCTCACCTCTGACTCTTCTTTTTTTGCTAGAGAAACTTGACCTGTTTCTCTAATAAACTCATTTCGTGTGTTGTCCATCCTCGTCACTCATAGTGCAAATCAATAAACTCAATAATAAACTGCTGCCTGTTGATATGAGAGGACTGTAGTGATGACTTTTATTTTGTAAAAACCTTTATCTTGTGGAGAGATCAGTGATCCTTCCCCAGGAGGGAGATACCGGTGCACACTGGCAGGAGAAGCTTGTTGGAGCTCAAGGTAATTTTCGTCGGTACAGTAAAATTTTCTGGCTTAATAAAAAAACTAAGCTGAACTTCTACGTCTTATTTAGGGCATTTTAAAATTCTATTTTAGGTCAAAAGTTAGCCCCTGAAATACCAAGACAGCTTTTTCTAAGCTAGCAGGCTAACTGCGTTTTCTCACGTGTAGCTTTTACTCGAGTGCCCATTATATCTCCGCTGTAATAAGAAAGCAGTTAGAAGCTTCCAGAAGCCAGGACGAATTTCCTTTACCCCGGTTAAACTGTATATAGTGTATTTAATAGCTCGGAGCTCCCAGACAACCGGCATGCTAACCTGCTAATATGAGCAGTGTTTGAGTATCAGAGTCAGTCTTTAGAAAAAAGCTGTTTTTAAAGCAGAACAATCGGGTTAATTCACATCCGCATACATTATAAATAGAATTATTGGGACGCCTGATCATTAAACCAACAGGAAATTTAATGACATTGCGTTCAAATACGTAGACTTCAAAATTGAGTTTGTCCCCCTTTCTAAGACTATAGCAGGTTCCACTTTCCTTGGAAGGTTTTCCACAATATTTTAGATTGTTTCTGTGGCGATTTTAACCACTTCGTTCCGTAGAGCATTTATGAGGGCAGACACTGATGTCGGACGAGAAGGCCTGGCTCACATTCTCCGTTCCAGTTCATCCCAAACGTCTTGCATGTGGTTGAGGTCAGGGCTCTGTGGACCAGTCAAGATCCTTCACACTGAACTAATCCAACCATGTTTTAATGGACCTTGCTTTGTGCACTGGGGCACAGTCATGCTGGAATAGAAAAGGTTTATCCCCAAATTGTGTAAACAAAGTTAGAAGCATGGTGTTGTCCAAAATATCTTTGTATTCTTAATTCTATACACCTATGGCAATGGATGTGATTGAAGCACCTGAATTCAGTCATTAAAGAAACACGTGTCCCAATACTTTTGGCCATGTAATGTATGAGGGACTGCAGTGTATCCCAGCGCACTTGGTTCATCCTCTAGTGTGTTAAACGGCTTGATTGTCAACTGGGCACACTTTACCTTCTTACTTCACTGTGTTTTGACTGAGACCCTGGTTGTCCTCTGGGTTTATGGGATTAGAGCTCAGCAGTTTCTGGTTTGAGGTCGAGGTTGGAGTCTCTGAAATACTAGGATTCTGCGTTTCGCTTTGTATCTACACCAGAAAAAACTGTACATGCACATGTAACCGTACAAATTATATATTGGTGCAAATAATCAGAGAAGTAAAAATTTATTAATATATTTTCTATGAGTCGGGTAACTTATTATATCACAGGAAGTTCATTACATTTTAAGATTATTAGTATTAACATGATGGTGATCATAATGATTATATTATTGATGATTGCATTGTTTTTACTATTATTATTGTTATTGTTATTATTATCATTATTATTGTTATTTTGCTTGTAGTGGTTCGAAGCCAAGTGTGTGAGATGGCTGAAAATGGAGCAGACTGTGTTTTACCACAGAAGAGAACTGGGCCTAAAGAAAACCGTAATGGTAATTTCACAGGTTGGTATTTTGCATGATGTGTAACTCATGTTGCCTAAACCAGATACGCTTCAAATTCCAGTTTGACTGGTCAAAGGTTGACTGTTGGTATAACGCCTGTGAATAGATAAACAGCCTGGAGGGAACCTGTGTTATTTATAGACACACTCAGCTGCCATCTTTTTCTGTTAAGATACACGTGGCTGTTCGTCCACATCACCCTTTGCACTTCGTATACTTGTAATCACTTAGGTGATGGGATGTTAGTTTCGACTAACATGCGTTTCTTTCTGAATGAACTGGTGTAATGGCTGATGTTGCCATCTGTCTGAATGCCATGTGCTCTGTGTGTTTAGATGCTACACTCCGTGAGAGAAAACAACAAGACCGAGAAGAGCGTCTGTCTCTGGTGCTGTGGAGGAAACCTCTCCTCACGCTACAGTATTCCTTCCTAGAAACCCTCATCACCTTGAAGGAGTGGACATGGAAGTAAGCACTTTGCTTTTCCCCCTGTGTTTTTTTACCTTCTCTTTCCTGATTCCTCTGCCTGCAGTAATAAGCAAGCAGCTGCTATTATGATGAAAAAGTGTGGACATAAGTTGAATGGTGAACTTACACTGTTTAATTGACTCTAAGTCAAGTTAAACTCAGCAGCAAGATGAAAATGCCTGATTGTATTTACCACACGTTTCCTCTCATCTGCAGACTGTGGCAGAGAAGAGTCGTGGCCTTTTTGGTCCTAGTGCTTTTTTCAGTTTTCTCGATGGCCTACTCTATAGAAGGATCACATCAGAAGGTGACCAACCAACCTATGATTAAATATTTGGACACCACTGGTCTGACTACATGTTTTGTTGCTTTTTTAAATGAAACACACCCTCTAAAATAAAGACACTAATTCACATTTTAATGCACATTTAGCATTACTTAGCTTGAGTCCACCTATATATACATGAAGAATACAAATATGTTGACTAATAAACTAGGAATGCAACTATATAAAACTTGTGCTCTTAGGTGGCTGAAAATACAACTTTAGGTACATACTTGTATGTTATTTTTACATTTAGAACAGTGGTGCCCAAATGCTTGTATATAAATTACATTAATAATGGTCTGTTTGTGTGAGAGGTCTTTAATTCTTATCTGTTAACTGCCCCCCCATACTGCGCAGTATGTACAGTATTTGGAGAAGAAGTTCCTGTGGTGTGCCTACTGGGTAGGCTTGGGCATCTTGTCTTCAGTGGGCCTTGGCACAGGCCTTCACACTTTCCTTCTTTACCTGGTAAGAGCTTCATATACAAAAAATAATATTTGTAGTGGCAATGGTAAATATAATAGTAATTCAAGTATGATTTTTCTTGCTTGACTGTCAGTCAGCATAGTCTTCTCCTCTTCTCCTCTTCTGCCCTGTGCTTTAGACATATTGAAACGATGAGTCAATTTTATGATGGCAGAGGATTGTTAGAGGGGCCAACATGTCCGTGTCAAATATGGAAGTTGAACTTTTCCCCATATCAGCTGTCAGTACTTACAAATATAGAACTTGACAGTACTCCAGTAGATTAGTCAATCATTTTTCGATTCTTTTCAAACAGCAAGTGACCTTTAAATATTTGTGCCTCATTTTTTTTCCTACCTGAGTTGTTTTTTTAGTCTAAACACATCCAGATGTTTTCTGTCAGTGAAAACTGAAACTGTTGAACATTTTTTAAAGCTAGATCAGGTGTTCCACATTTGTGCTTCTCCGGTTGTCCACGTGGTGGAATCACACCCTCATTTCCATTGAGTCAGAGTTATCAGGCAGCGGGAAATGTTGTTGGATTTCTGGTGAAGTCATCAGGGCAGTGCAATGACTTGCATGTGGTTAATGTTCATGCTCAGCTTTCTGACAGATGGGGATGTGAAACTTTGATTGCAGGGGGGCTTTCAAGCTGACTGGTTGACTGAGTTGGTATTCGTGCTCAAGCAATAGAAGCTAGAAGCCATTCATTGCTGGGTCAACATGAAACTGACCTCACACAGTCAACATCCCAAAATTAAACAAATGGAACCGAATTAAACATGCTAAGGAATCTTAAGTTAGAATTTGTCAAAAATGACCCTATACACGCAGAATCTAATCCAAAGCAGTTTGGTCAAGACACATTTGGAGTCTACTCCAGTGTGTCAGCTACTTTAGTTTTGCTGTGGAGGTACAAGACTAATGTAACTTACTGACGTTGGGAACTCAATGCCAGCAGTCAGCTTAATTATGTGGTTTCTGACATAAAAACAGATTGAAGTATTTTGTGTGGCTAAAAACAGCAATCGTAACCGGAGCCTGCATTTGGTGTATATTTTGTCGAGTTTCATAGTTAAAGGAGAGGTTAAGAGAAACTATTATAACGTCTGGTTTTCTGGTGTTTGGCGAGTTTGATGGTTACGTTATGCCTAAAAGTTAAGCTGATTAAAGAAATTTATTGTTATAAATCTGCTTCAGTTTTATATAGAATACTGCTTTGAGTCCGAGACACTGAAACACAGAGACATTCTTAAGAAAACATGACACTTTTTTTTTGTTGGCATTTTTAATGTAGATATTCACCTGACACACAAACCAAGTGTCTGGCGAAAAATGAGTTTTCGCATCAAACTAAATCTTGGTGATTCGAAGAGGTACCATACTATTTTGGAACATTTTTGTAATTTTTGTTTCACATAATCTATAAATTCCAAAGGCCATTAACACTGTGCCATTAAACTATATATAACCATTACAACTATATATATTAACACTTTGAATTACCTTTAACTGCGTTGTTGTTTTTACCAATTTATAATACTACAATTTTGGGAAGACAGAACCTGATGTTCCAGCAGGGTTAGCGTTATGTGTGGGTTATTCTTGCTATTACTTTCTGTTTTAATCTCTGGTTTCTGATTTAGTATTTTAAGTGGGTTATGAGGCAAGTTGTGAATGCACCAGTTCCATGCTTAAACCCTTACACATTTTAGTCAGTCCATGTTGAACTCCTAAGTAATTATTCAGATATACTTACTATTGTGGAAACTGGTGAAAAAAGACTTCCTTAAGAAGAACGTTAGTGTATTGTACAAGTAAACCATTTCTGTGCATGTACAATTCATCAATCTACACACAGTTAGGGGACATCAAACAATTTTCTTTTTATATTTTACATATAAACTGTTGGAAGAGCAAAAAAGTAGGGCAAGATGTTAATCCACCAAGAATTCGATGTTGTCTGATTTCTTATTACCAAACATATGAATGTTTTGGGTTTTTTTTGTTGTTTTTTTTAAGGATTAGTATCAATTCATCATTCTGGGGATATTAGATTTAAATATTTTACTACAATAACCATATATTTCTCCACATTAATTTTACATTTAAAGTAAAAACAACATTTAGATTTTAAATCATTGGAAATTTTAGTTATATGTCCCTCTATATGTTATACTAATACAACATTTTTGTGTATATTTTTAGATATTTTTTTAACTGCAGTTGCATGAATCCTCAAACTATATAATTAATATTATAGTGGTCAAATTAAATACATTCAAATCTAAAGGGCACCTGTCCTCCAGGTCGTGTGGTACCTTGCAGTACAGTTGCTAATCCAAACACTATCAGAACATTGGTGGAGAACCTGTCTCTGTTACTGCAGCCCTGAGACAGTAGACGGTAGCCAGCATTCTCTGGAGGTTCTGATGTGGTCACATGGTTTCTTATGTTACGCTTCTCTCAGCATCAACAATAACACACAACTGTAGCAACAGTAGTAATTGCATTAAAGAGAAAAGAATAAGAGAGTGATTCTTGGTAAATTCAGCAGGTTTTGGGGTTCAGTGTGGTTTACTTGGCAGTGGACATGATGATGAAATGTGAGATTACAGATTTGTGTTTATACCGCATTGCCTAGTGGAGCAATAGTTAAGGTTGTGCCAAAAATAACATAAAAAAAATAAGTAGGTCGGTCTTAAAGGTGTTTACAAGAGGTGTTTGGCCCATTTATTCAACCTTTTAATGATCTTTTAAATGACCCACCCTCCCAAAAGCATGTAAGTACTCAAAAGAAAGACTGCCAAAGCTATCGAAAGATTATACATACTTACAGAAGCAGCAAATGGAAACGATGAAAAGAAATTCTGGCAAAATACTATTAAAAATGTTTAGTAAAGGGAATAAAAATTAATCTGTTTAGTTCCTCAAATCTTTATTTGCAGCGCAGCTATATGTATATATGTTAATACATATATGTTT
>JBBKCR010000001.1:15227319-15238387 GCA_037577295.1 Ladigesia roloffi
TTGTGTAGTTTAACATTTCCAAGGTATTTGATTTTTGGCGTTTAGGTAATTATTTTCCTAAATGTGTGTTACGTTTAAATTTTCTCAACTTTTTTTTGTTTGGAGTTTTGAATCAAGTTTGGTCAGCAGTGTATAAAGCAATACCAACATGCACATTTTACACAGACACACTCCCACAAATGACAATAACAATAAGCAGAAAAAAATGATGCCATCTCATTGTTTTTTATGGCTGTGTGTAAAAAAAAAAAAAAAAGTGGTACAGTGTAAAGTTATGAATGCTTCACTTACAAAATGCACTACAGCAAGAGCACAAACACTGGAATATTTTAATATGGATACTTTGTGTTACACTGAATATTTGAAAACATACTGGGTAGATTTCCCGGACAGGGATTAAGACAGTCTAGGATTATGTAGCACTGTGAATAGAGATTTATTCCAAGACTATGCTTAATCCCTGCCAGAGTAAATGACACATTATGTTTGCTGAAAAATGTACTTATTTATGAAAAAAAAAACCACTACTAATTCAATACTTGTTTACATATGTTTGCCCTCATCTCAAAATCTTCTGTTTTTCATAGGACTTTGCAACAAGAGCAAAACTTGCTGTTCAAAACATGGTCCAGAGAGTGGGGTTTTTAGGAATCCTAGCCTGTGCCTCGGTAAGTTCCTCAGATTCCCTTCAAATGTGTTCATTCCTTAGGGTTCAGTTTACATGTGTATTTTACGGTTTAAAAAAACCCCCCAAAAACCTTGTTTCTCCAATTTTCTCTTGTAGCTTCTCACATCATGTGAAAACACAAGCCTGCATTTCATGACTATTTAATGAAGATGGTCCAAATTATTTTTTTACACTATATCTAAAAAACTATAGTTACTATTTTGGTTTTCCAAGAGCAATGATGTGTAGTCTCCTTTTTGCCAGCTTTTACTGATAAATTCATTTTCGCTTTAAAAAAATTTCATTTTTAGTTCAATTTAAATGTTTTATTTAGTTCAGTTGGCATCATGATGGCAGAAAGTGTTAAGCTGTATTAGAGAATCTGTAGTAGATTTTGTTTAAAATTATGCTCACTTTGCAAGATATGCTGATATACATGCTGAACAGACAACCAATACTTATCTGTCCATTCGGCCTGTAGCATTTTTGCAACGACTCTCCTGATTTGTTATTTCAGCCTGGACTTTTGTGAGAGATAATACAGTGAAGCCAGTTAGAAAATGGGGAATTAATATATATTAAATGAACAATAACAAGAAACAGTCTGTTTAGAAAATTGTGAAGTGATTTTACAAATAATATCATTTAGAACTATGCTTGGTGCCTAAACCCACACAAATGTCATAAGAAAACTCCCTGGGAAAATGAGCAGATAATTAGTTTGCTTGCTTTCAAGCCTACAAGCAGCAGAGGATGTGTATGTTTTATTTCCAGTATTAATGTCATGACAGACAAATGGAAAAATTGCTCTAATGTGCTACAAATAACTTGCCAACTGTTACTTATCTTGTAAACACACCATGTTTTCTCTCTTTCTCACTTTTTCTTTCCTCAGATCCCTAATCCTCTTTTTGACCTGGCTGGCATTACCTGTGGCCATTTCCTTATTCCATTTTGGACCTTTTTCGGAGCGACTTTAATTGGAAAGGCAGTTATCAAGATGCACATCCAGGTACATAGAAAGATCAACTGAACTATAGTTTCAATAAAAAGTTATTTTATCTCGCTGTTATGAGCCCGGGTCTCTCTTCTTATCACCTTTCACTCTTTGAGTTGCTTATTCGACATCTTCTTTATTCGTTGTTGTTTTAACATTAACACACATTTCTACATTTTATGACCACTGAGGGACCAAGTGTGATCCTGGGCTCTTTTCACCTTTTTTTTTTAGGAGTGGAAAAGTTAGGATAATTAACGGGCTACATACCTTGTAAAGAAAAGACACAGACACATCAAATGTTTTAAAAATCACACATATAGAAGCACTAGCTGGACTTATTTTAGATTTTCATCTAACGGCTTCATGAAAGGACAGAGGCTGAAAAAAGAGTATGCTGAAATGATGTGTCAGGAGAAAATTATATGATCGTTTAATGGAAATTAGTTCCGATTTGTTTTCTTTGTTTATGTTCCAACATTGGAAAAAATCCACAAAGTCCACTTTAGTGCTTAGTCATGGCCAATCTGGGCTTTAGTGAGACGTATTGGTTGAAGCCGCTTCAAAGGTACGCGCTTCATCATTTAGTTTGGTTCCAAAAAGTTGAATACTCAGAAGTCTCTTAAGGTGCTGTTTCAGTAATCAGAGCAGGCCAGCACATCATAAGCTTGTGTCATTCTGTGTGATCTCACCCCGGAGTGTTCCAGTATCTCCTGCAGACACAATTCGGCCCAGGGCCTGGCGTGTCATATCCTTTCCTCCTTAATGTTTGTCTGATTCTCAGTACCCCCCACCAGACCTTCCCATCTTATATCCATTATTTCTCATGCTCTTGATTCATTGTCTGAAACTCTCTGCCTATGTCTGATCTCTCCACAGAAACTGTTTGTTATCATAACATTCAGCAAGCACATAGTGGAGCAGATGGTTTCTCTGATCGGGTGAGTAATAGCAATGTGTGCTCTTGAGGAAAATGAGGGAAACCCATGATTTCAGGCAATGTCCGAGTTTCTTAATAATAAAATGTGAGCATTACCCCAAAAAAGGTCAATGAAAAGAGTTCAAATCTTAACAATAAATGTGATGTAAGTAAAAACGCATCCCATTTTACATGCGTCTGTGTTGCATGACTTTGCATTATCTAAGGAATAATTTTTAAAAACATATATTCATCACAGATAATAAAACACTTTCATAACAGTGATGATGAAGGTACAAAATGGATATAAGGAAAATTAGAAATGATGCAATAGATGTTTTGTAAAATACTTGCTTTTCTTAAATAGCTGGACATATAAGTACCTCACATCATGTCTGACTGCTTATGTTCCAACATTTGATATTAAGTCTGCATGTTTTAAGTGTCATTACCACTTATTAAGCAGTCAAGGAGGTACAGACTTTCAAAATGCATTAATTTATTGCCACTCTTGGATCTATATGCAGTAGTCTATCTTAGTTTAAATGAGTTTAAACTTTTTTATGTTTCCTACTGAACAGTATTACAGCTAATTTTCTTTTCTTTTTTTTCATCACTAAGACTGAACATCACTTGTCTTTAAAGCACTTAAATTTTTTTAAAGTACTAAATTTGGTTCTTATATTTTTTTTAATTTTTATTGGCAGTTTTTGAAAATTGTTTAATTGTACTGCTGATTTATCTTCATTGCACCTTCCCACTAAATTAAAATAAAGAACAATAAACTAAGAAACTTGTATATCATTTGGTGGGGGATTATAACTTTTATGATTATAACTATTATTGTTTTATTTGTGATATATCCTGAAGGCCATACAGCTAGCACCTAAAATAATGAACTGCAACACAATTAGTTTGAACTTTATATTGCGAGAATATTTCGGGATTAAAGAACGGGCTTGTAGGCAAAATCGATCAGGCTTTGACCATTTTTATGGTTGGCCCATATTGAGTAATTTACCAGATCATCATGCTGAGAAAACTGAAGGCATTTAGCCCACATGTTATGCCTTGCAGTGCTGTGTAGGTTTTTTTCATTTTGAATGTTTGCTCTCGCATGCGATCCTGTTTCTCATGGCAGGGGTCAGTCTTGTCTGAATCATCTAAAGAGCTTTGAGCTTTTCCTTTATAACGGTTCTTCTAATGGTTTTGTGTGCAGCCCTGTCTGGTTTTTAGTTGACTGAAAAAAATTGCCATTTAAGGAGATGGCTTGTGGTTTAGTGAGACCTAGGTGACAGTTATGTGATCCATCATAGGGAGCTGAATATAGAGCTAAGGTGAGCCTATACTCAACTTTCTGCACTGCAAAGAAGTGATGAGATACTTCTTTGGCATTTATAATCAGGACAACCCATCTTTCATTCTAAAAGTCACTGATGTAGTGGAATGCAGTGACTAAATTTGATAAAAGGAAAGAGGCGAGGACCATGAAAGAACCTTCCAATTCATTCATATTTATAATGTGTTGTTCTTAGGATTTTAACCACTAGTTTTATTTTTCGTAGCAGCGTGGGCTCAAATGAGTCATGTCATGACCAGTCAAGGCCTTTCTGGGGTTTTTTCTTGTAAATAGTGTCGTAGGTTTTTCCCTTATAGATTGGTTTGAATTACCAAGTTCCCACTTCTGAGGAAAGATCAACAGAGCGAGTGCATCAGACAAGTTCAGACCAGTGTTTTTTCTTCAGCTTTTTATTTGCTAGCTGGATGGCATTCTTCAATAAATTACCTAGAAAATACAATATTTGGCCCTTTAATATTTCCTGTAGTCTTATTTAATATACCAATAAACTCCGCTATGTGCTATCTAGCTGTAAATTATTCATCAGTGATAAACAATTCAATCTTGCTTGATTTGTGTATGTATATTCGAACATGCTAAAACAAATCTCCCTTTAAACCCCATTTAAGGCATTTTTAAGCCTTGTAATGCGTAACTATCTTGTATTTTAAATGCGTGTCACTGCCATACACGCCTTCAAACCTGGGCGGGTCTTCCTGCGTGGTACTGATGACACAATATCGACTCACTTCCTGAGTAATAGCTTCAGACTCGTTCCAACAGGAAGCTCAGCAATATAAGTGGCTGTTCAGAGATCTCTTTCTCCAGTGCACTGTGGCATCTCTGCCAGAGCGCTCTCTTAGCTTTAGCGAAAGCTATACGACAACCTAAGTGGACTGCCTTCAGCCTCATGTTCTGGTAAGTCATAATTGACCTTGATATGGTGTGATTTGCAGTGCTATACCCAGCGTGGGACCTTCCCTGCAGAAGCCTTTCCGCCAGTATCTGGAAGCCCAGAGAAATAAGCTTCATAACCCCGCAGATGGCACACCTGCGGTAAGAACCAGATCATTTTAACTCTTTTCTCTTACTTTCAGGTTCCTCTTTCTGGTTCAGTGTTTGTGGGAAGATGGCTCCAAGGCAGATTAGAATGTTTTATGTTTCAGTTTGAGGTTTGTCATGAGAGCAGGGCAAGCCTAAAGGGAAATGTTGAAACAGAACTTGTCAACAGTTTAGTTTCTAATTCAGAGTTTCTTTTTGTACTGATCAGCAAACTCTGATGTAAAAAAAAATACACTACAGAAGTTTAAATGAACATTTAATGACTAATGAGAGGAAGAGAAGAGTGGAGTAAACTGGGGAAATGGGAGGGTATGCTCCGCTATAGAGTCTTTGTTTCTGGTTATTACTACTCTTAGTATGGTAATTTCCTTAACTATGGTTAAAATCTGTTATTAAAGTAATGTATTTCAATAGTTACCATATTTTGAATAGAACAATAACCTAACACTACTAATAGTAAAGAGTAATATATATTAGTAACATGAATAATCATTTACGTAAGACTTCTTCCTTAATTTCCTAATTAGTTTCCTAATTTACTAACATGGTCATTAAATGTCTTTTGCAACATGTTACTTGTATCCGTGTAGTAAAACATCCATTGTTTGCTTCTTCTGTGCAGGGAGAGAACTGGCTTTCCTGGGTTTTTGAGAAAGTGGTGCTTATTATGGTCTGCTATTTTATTCTGTCTATTATAAACTCCATGGCACAGAGCTATGCCAAGCGGCTCCAGCAGAGGAAGTACTCTGAGGAGAAAACCAAGTGATGTAACTCTTATAACTCCCAATAAACCATCTCAGGCTCCCATTTTGGAAGCTAAGAAACATTTAACCTGAAATGGCTAAATGGGCACTAATTTATTTGTGCTTCTATGTGTACTCTTATGTTTGTTTAGTTTTTTTTTCACTTGTCTGTAGCTTTTGACGATTAAAATCAGATGTTATAACTGTGTGATTTTTACCTCTACAGAGACAAAGCAGTCTAGCAAAGACTGTGAGCAGTTAATACTTGTTGCAATGCCTTATGCAACACTGCAGGGTCATGCTTCCATTGAAGTGAATACATTTTTAATCACTAGAATGATTTATTTAATTTTTAGGAGACAGTACGGATTAGCAGGGTCAGGGGTTGTGCTGATGCAATGGTTGTTTTCAGGGATAGTTTTCATTTCTTAAAAAAAAAAACAGAACACAGATCTGATGTCATTTTATTTCTTCATTTGTTATACAAAGACAGCAATATTGAACGATCAGTGTGGTTTCTTAATAGATTGCACATTGTGTAAATAACTTGTCTTAACATAGATGTGCATAGACTTATTCAACCCTGAAATATTACAAAACAAACTGTTATTTTAACCTGGTAATCTTAAAACTAGCCTTGCCTCGTATTGTGCATATAGACAATTAACCCCAGATGTTGCCTCATTCTGTTGGTTTTCTTTTTTGTTTGTTTGTTTTTTTGTTCTGTCGATTTTGTTGTGTGTAACGGAAACTCGAAGCTTTTTCATAGCTATTGTTGACCTGTTTGACATTAAAATTGGATTAATGCATCCTACTGTTGTATGTGCCAGTGGCTCAATTTTATATACATATATAGTGTACATTTCTCCGGGACTTAAATGCTTTGGAAGAATGTCTTGGAAGATGGTGTGCCTGAATGCATCTGCCTGATGAGGTAAGTGTATAATATAATTAAATCCCGAAATTTCATTTATTCCTATGTTGTATTATATGTTAAATATTTTCTGTAGGTCATTATGACCTACTGCGGTTGCAAAAACTATCACAAAGGTAAACACTTTTCCAGGGCTTGCTTGTGAAGGCTGGTTTTACCAGCTGCTCTGGTCCTCGCTGTTCCATCTTGTCAGATAGCTTATCAGACTGGTGTTGGCTCTAAAGTGAAAAGGCAACAGCAGTCTATAGGCTGACTGAAATTTTGGGATGCTCATCTGCGAGGCTGTGAACATTCATTAATCCAGATGTGCTTCAAGATTAAATAGTTTTTTTCCTAGCATATAAAGTGTCCATGTCTACAGAGCTGTGTCTGAATGCCTTACTGAAACGTAACTTTTGGAGAGAACTTTTTAAACCAGGTGTTGTTTTTTAATAAAAATTTTTATAAGGTCTTGATTTGTATATTTGTATACTTTACATTTAACCCAGCTATGAGCTACTGATGTTAAATGAAAAAAATAGATAGGTCCCTAGTGAACTGCCATATTTGCCCAGATGTGTTGCAGTTTAGTCCAAGACTAAACTTTTAAGAGGAATTCTGTTGACTATTCTAAATTTGTGCACATGTTTTCATGTGAAATGGTTCACTGAAGAGAAACTTGGGGCCTTCACAAGTATTTACAGTGTTGATGATAGGATGCCAGGGGTAGTGATGTCTAATATAATTGACTATAGCTATTTTTTTTTTCTAAATTGACCAGTGACGGTTACATATAATATTGAAAATGGTAAAATGGTGGTAAAATCTTCAAACATTGTATGTACACCACAACATTTTTCATGGCCTTCTACGCTCTGAATAGATTTAGAAAATGTAGGTTAAGGCCGAACACTCATCTCAGATCTTTTGTGGAAAAACATGTCGGAAGTGCAAGTCCTGTTTCATGTACTGCCTCCATTAGGGAGTTTTTAGATGTCTGCTATTTGACATCTGGTTCATATCACCACTACTGTGAATCATTCAGGATGGAGCAGTTCACACCCAACTTGTTTCCCATTGAATGATTCTGCATGGGCAAACAGTTTGGTTGCTCACCTACTCATTCACTCACTAAACCTGTCAATTTACAGAATTTACAAGTTGAACCTTATGTGGAAAATCTCTGATCTCTTCTGAACACTGGCCCACAGTGAAGCTGGCAGTCTTGCTTTATATTTGATCTACATGCATCAAACAATTATATACATGTATAATTGTTACATGATGCTCCACGTTTACCTCCATTTGTTAACAGTGATCTAGTATAAAAATGCTTGTCTTTGCATATATAAAAAATAAAGCTATTTTACATTGTCAATTTGTTGAAAACTAATTCTTGAACATGCAAGTTGTCAAACAGCTGAAAAAAGTTGGAAGTGGAACCAACTTTGTAAAGTATTAAATAGCAGCTGCTGAGCTAACTTGGCCATTACTCTCATTAAGTATTTTTTGGAACAGGTTTAATTTAATAGCAATAACACTTCTTTAACTTAAATATATACACAAGTGGGTTAGAAAAATAGTTTTTAATTGCAAAAATTGTTTGGGTTACATTAACTGTCTCCACTCTGAAAATAATTTATACATTCATAGTCAAACAATCTAGGAGTTTCTAATTAGAGATTATGAGGTAGATTCAAAAGTGTCTGTAGCTGGAAATGATCTGTTCCAATGTGGAGAAGCTGTCAAGAAAATCATCATCTGAAATTCCGTACTTGGAATATTGATGAATATAGGCCCTGTGGAGGAAAAAGAAATAGTATTTCATAAACTGATGGCGAAATAAAAACATTACATGAACTATTTGGATGTATTAATCTCACCTAGATACAAACATATTCCAAGCCTTTCGGACTATATTATCCAGAGGCTGCAGCACTGATTGGCTGTTGCTGACTAAAGTGGCAGACTTCTCATAGCCATTAAAGGGCACAGGTGAGGTCCATGAGGTGAAAATATCATCTGGTGGAAGCCATGACACGTACAGTGCAGGGTCCTTAAAAGCTCCTGTCAATCAAAAATTCTGTATATTACATTTACAAACAAGTTACACCTGGTAGAGCATTACTGCAACTCAATTGTAAACAATCAAAATCAATAATTAGTTCTTCAGTAAGTATACATTTGTTTAGCAATATTTAGCTAATTAAAAGAGTAATGGGAAAAACTCCATGACACAATATATTTAGAAGTTCTTAAAGCAGGATAAAATGCAAGTTAAAAAATTTAAATCTAGTCTATTTACCTGTATCAGCACTGGAAACATCTTTACCCCGCAGTATTAGAAGATTGGACAGTGATCTGTTAAAGCTTTGCCTAGTTCTTACGCTCTCCCCTCTGGATGATGGTACACACACTTTCCAATCTATACCTGCATTAAAACAAAACATTTTAGTTTTATAAATGGTAAACCGCTCCCATCTAGACCATGACAAGTCCACACTTGATTTTATTTTCTTTCTGCAAATAAAATGGACCGCTAATCTTGACATCAACTGTCTGTTAATGTGCCTGAAGACATTCTCAATTAATTCACACTCATGTCCATTTTGAACGCTCACCTTCTTCCATCCTGGCGTTGGCAATGAGCATTTGCCTTAAATGTTTCAGCAATCCAGGCCAGGTGTAAGCACTGTAGGCCAGTGAGGTATGAGACATTTGAGGAATGTTGCACAGGCTTAGCAGTTTAAATTCAGGATGGCACACCAGGGAACTCAGTAATTCACCTGAAAATCCAACATCAATATAGTCAACCTTCTGAGACCACACAAAACGTTATTGTCTCTCTTAATGGGATGAAAATGCATTCGAACTGGGTTCGGACTGAAATACCAATGGGGTTTCTGCTGTAGTGGGAGGATGAGTCTGCTGTGTACGCAGGCTGCAGCACGCTACCCAGCTGGTGGGCGATCACCTGATTAATGTCATTGATGGAGATGTGCTTAATGTTCATCAGCTGGCTGCATATTTTGTGAACGGTGTCATTCTCGTGAACCACTAAGGCATCCGACAGCTGGTAGAGGCGTGACAGAGTGAGAACGGAATTATAGTTCTGGACGATCACCTTTAAAGAGAAAAGAAAATGTAAAGACAGGTCTCAAGAGTGAAAATGCCATCTGGTGGCAGCCACCACACAGTCTGTGTCTCGTGTTCTTTACAGCACCTGTCAATGAAAAGTTCTCCATATCAAATTTACAACATAATGTGAACCCCCCCCCCAGCATATTTTGCATAATCTTGACTCAAGTATGAACAACTGAAATGACTAATTACTTCATGTAGTATGCATTTGTTAAGAATTAGTTATGGAAATTCTAAAATCAAAAACCGCAAACGCAAGAAATTCTAATCCATAAACCAGAATTAAAGCCAAATATGAGACATGACAGCATGAGAACACAATTAGAATCCTGAAACGTCACCTTGGAAGAGAACATTTTAGCCCATGATTCACCGATTCATAATGCGATCTGATGTGAAATAAAACATTCACCTCTCCTGTTCCATAGGGCCACGTCAGGTGATTGAGAATAAACGAATGTGGATACATGTCCCGCAGACATTGTGTGACAAAGGTCCCCACCCCGGAGCCTGTACCACCTGCAATACTCATCATTGCAAAGATCCCTGCCAGGCGGTCACAGCGTTCCACCTCCCTGCGGACCAGATCCTCCACAGCCTCCTCAAGACGGGGACCATGAACACAGTACCTACAAAAAAGTACAACAAAAAAAAAACCTGTAGCACTGGACATTAAAATGGTATGTAGCCAACTTATAAATTATCCAGTAAAACTGCTTTGTACGTAAAGCTGAAAGTGTATACATGCTCATCTTAAACAAATCAACCTATACTATAGAAGCTAAACAGAGAATGCACTTTAGAAGCATTTGCTCCCGAATACATCCGAGTCTGACGATTAGTGAGAGTACTGAAGTGTGAAATGCATATAGAAACCCGTTCTTACCCATTTGCCCAGTTGTTTCCAGAACCTTGTTTTTGGCAAAAGTGTGGTTTCTCCCCATACCTCCAATGTCCAGATTTTGATGCCTTTGCAATGGCTTGAGAAATAACTTTAGGCTCCATGTCAACCAGGACTGACCTCGCCACCAGCCCTGGAGGAAAATTACAGCCCTCTAAATAAATACATATAAAAGTAAAGTCGCTACTTATAGTCACGTGTGAACTAGTGATGGGAAGTTCGGCTCTTTTCAGAGAGCCGGCTCTTGTGGCTCGGCTCCCGAAAAGCCGGCTCTTTCGGCTCCCAAATGGCTCTTAGTTTATTATCACCTGTAGCCTCATATTTTAGCCTAACATGGCAAATTTGAATACTTTGTTTGTTGATATAAACCTTTTTGCATTTAATGT
>JBBKCR010000001.1:15238482-15253687 GCA_037577295.1 Ladigesia roloffi
TCTTTCGGCTCCCAAATGGCTCTTAGTTTATTATCACCTGTAGCCTCATATTTTAGCCTAACCTGGCAAATTTGAATACTTTGTTTGTTGATATAAACCTTTTTGCATTTAATGTTTAATGAGAAGCTATATAATTGCCCAATTTTGTGCATTTGTTCTGTTACAAATGCAGGCATTCTTACTTTTGGTTAATATTTTAATCAAATATTTAACTGCAAACAAATACACAAATACACAGAACAACACTGCAAACAAATAGAACAGAAACACAACCAAACTCAGTAATAAAAAAATATGTACTCAATGCAAGTTAACACTCAGAAAAATTAAATGCCTTATCTTGGATGGGCTGATGCGGATTCCCCTCTCGATTATTATCTGCCCTGTTTTTGAGAAAACTGATTTCGCCACAATGTACATTCCCACCCACCGCCGGACACACTTAACTCAGACCTGCTGCTCAAAATTTCTAGTGTCTCACTCACTGTCGGAGAGGCCAGCCAGCACGGTACTCAGATCAGCGACAGCCCACTGAGTGAGAGAGGAACAGCGAAATGAAATAAAGAGGGGAGCTGGCTTTCACTCGCTGGGAGTCGGCTCTTCTCGTTCGCTTCAAAGAATCGGCTCTTTGAGCCGGCTCGGTCGCGAACGACATATCACTAGTTTGAAGACAGTACAACACACAATGCGAACAACGTGCGATACTGGTCCAGGGATTCAACCTCATAATATTCTGGTCGCAGGGGCAACTCCCTAGATATATATATGTGTGTGTGTACATTTCACCTACCTCCCTCCGAGTTCTCCCAGAAGAACCTCTCGCGACTGCAGTCTCTGTATGTTCTTGCTGCTCCTGAGTCCAGGAGAACTGTGGTAAACAGTTCGGGCCCGATCTGGTTCCCGCACTGACCCAGCTGGACGGTCACCACTGACATGTTTGGGGGTCGGTTCACCAACAGTCCACCTGCTCACCGAGAGGCATATTCCTCATACATTAACTAACAGCCTGTCTCGCTGTGACTGTTGTGGTCCCGGGTTTCTGAAGAGGTGGTCGCGGAGAGAGCTGGAGTTAGCTTAGCTAGCTGCTGTCAAAGCTCACGGAGTGAGTTCAGTTTACAGCGCCTGTATATCTCCTGAATGCACATTTCTCACGTTTCTAATGAATAGGCGAGGGCAGCAGCAAGAATTAATATAAGGTTTCCAAAATATGATAAAGTTTCCAAAATATGATAATGTTGAAATTTGAGCCAGCTGTTCCTAGCAGTTCGTTTCTGTTCAAACTTCCCTCTTCCGGATGGGACGTCTCCTCAGTCATAATGGGCGTAACATTGAAAACACTGGAGACAAAAAAACTCATAAAATTAAAGTTAAAATGATGGTCAACACTTTGGCTTTTTATATCTGTAAACGAGAGATAGAAGGTCACCAAGATTTACTGGTTCATGTACGATTTTTTAAAAATTGTTTAAAGTTTCTGAATGGTGACTTTAAAGGTTATCAACAGGATAACTATTAAAGAAAGTATACGTGTTAGAAGTAATGCATTTATTATTGAATATATATTACATGAAACTCTGATTTCATGTTATTTGAGATTTTGAAATAGATATAGCAGATAAGGAACAGTACACAAACATACTCCCTGGGCAAATGTATGCCTGAACAGTCCACTAACAGTGATTTTGATGGCATTTCATTCAAATATATTAACGTGGAGTTGGTCCCCCCTTTCAGCTCTAAAAGCTTCCACTCTTCTTAGAAGGCTTTCCAAAATATTCTGGGGTTCTGCGGAAATTTTTGAAAATTAATTCTGTAGAGCATTTATGAAGTCAGTTGCTGATTTTGGATGAGGCGGCCTGGCTGGCAGTCCAATTAATCTCAGAGGTGTTGTATGGGGTTGAGTTCCGGACTCCATCCAACCATGTCTTTATGGAGCCAGTTTGTGCACTGGGGCACATTTATGTTGGGATAGAAAAGTTGGACAAAAAGTTGGAAACATGGCATTGTTCAAAATGTCTTGTTGTGCTGAAGCATAAAGATTGTCCTTCAGTACAAATATGGGGCTTTTCCTAAGCCTAAAAAAGACAAGTGTCCCAAAAATGTTCCCAATCAGTCGTGTAGTTTTGATTCTGCTGTAAATAACAGTATTAACTCCAGCTGCTGACAGAAGCGATCATTTTTTAAATTCTTCTTAAAAAATAGAATGGCATCACCAATTTTAATCATTTACATCCAGAATACCTGAAATTTGGGAAGTGCTTATCAAATCACAGGCACATAACTACTAAATGGATAAATATTATTGATTTATCATTTAACTTTTTGGTTTCAAATATCTTTGACTATCATCTGGTGTATGGCTCATATTATTTAAACATAGCTAATGGATTATGGTCTAGTATATGTTTTTTAAAAACAAATAATATAAAATCGAATCAAACCAATAATATCAAATAAATATAGTTAAACCAAATTAATGTAAAAAAACCAAAATAAAATACATTACAATAAAAAGAAACAAATAATTCAATAAAAATCAAATAAATACAATCTTAACATATAAAGTCCAATAAATATTTCACTAAAAATAAATAAATAAATGCCGTAAGGGGCACACTGCGCATGCTCGGACTGTAGCCGGTCATGGCGGCTGTGTGTTCAGGTCCATGAGGCGGGAAGAGCAGTCCTCTCTTTCTGTCTCTGTCGCTCGGGGTGGAATAACGCAGCCAAATACACGATGGCCGGGGTTTTCGACATCGATCTGGACCAGCCGGAGGAAAATGTCTCCGACGAGGAACTGGAGGAGGTGAGTTATTTCTAATATTTTCCTCCTCCTCTCCTCCACGCCCTGCTAGCAGGCCTCGCCGCGCCGCTTGGGCCTGAAACAGAAGCAGCCCAGCTAACGGTCCCTGAGGGGGAGTTTGCTCTCTCTGCAGGCGATATGGGGTTCATGTTAACGTCTTCTGTCATTAATGTGATGTTTGTATACGAAGAGTCACGAAAGGAAAACTGTTGTAGTATTTGCCGTTTTGTAAAGCTAGTAATGCCAAGCTAGTTAGCTAAAGCGTAGCCTGTCTGTATCGTGTTGAGACTTGCCAGCTGTCTGCCCGTTATCTGTGATCACAGGGGCTGGCAGGCATCTGCAGTCTCCTTTAAACTTATTTTCTATGCTATTCTGCGGGCTTGTGATCTGCACTGTATTACAACTGGTCTAAATGATCATGCAGACTTGAGTTTTGCACTGCCCTGCAGACCTGATGGCAATCACTGGGGCTGGCAGTCATCTGCACTGTCTTATAGACTTATTATCTGCACTATCTTGCATACCTATGAGTTGCACTGTTCTGCAGACCGAGCTACACTGTCCTACACCCTGACTGGCTGCATTGTCCTGCAAACCTAATGGGGATGACTGGGGCTGGCAGTGATCTGCACTATTCTGCACACTTACGATCTAAGCTGTCCTGCAGGCTTATCATATTCACTGTTCTACAAAGTAATTCGAAACCCTCTCCAAGCCAGCAGATCACTCGCCACCCTTTCCTGAAGTTGTCATGTTTGGTACACGCCTGCCAAGCCGTTCTGTATAACGTTACCTGCACTGCAGGTTAGAGTTACTGCAAACGCTTTAGAACGTTACGTGTTGATTCCAGCTCATTTAGCAGACGTTTCGTTATGATTATGCAGGTAAAAATTGCTATTGCCATCAAATTTAACTTCATATTTAGCTAGCTGCCGTGGCAGGACTTCTAATGAAAGACCAGCTCTCGGGTTTCCAGCTGACCATACTGGGAATGCAGATCTATTTATTCAGCATGCTTGACTAATGTATCTACTGCTTTTACTTGTAGGCTCAGATCAATGACTTCATGGATCAATGCAGCGGCTTTGAATTGTGAGTATTCATTACGGTGATGTTTAGTGTGTGTTGCTTTGATTTGTTTCAGTTGTAAGACTGTCTGCCATTTAATTAGCTTTAGGTCAATTGTAAAATCAAATTAGGTTAAAGGGAGTTAAATAGTTATTTGAAAAAACAGCAGAGTACATAACCTGGTGTGAAATCAATTTTTTTATGAAATGACAAATTTATTTTAATCAAGTAACTAAAATGAAATTGTGGTGCAACACAAAGTGAAATGATTTATAAATGAAGTAGTTGTGCCAAATCTATCAAGTTGAATCCAGAACTGATACTACTGTGTCAATACAACCAGTCTTGTTGGTATTGCACCTGCACTTTATCCTTTACAGTCATACTGATTTTAAGGTTGGACATTGCAAATAGTATTTCTAAGCATGTCATACCATGTATGATTGCGTATGTGACAAATAAAATCAGAATTTGAATCTAAATGGCATCAAATTTAAAATAAAAAGATGTACATGAAGTTTAATGAAATTGACAGAATCAGGTCTTATTAAAATAATTATAGATGTATGACCAGATACATACATTTCCAATATAATATTTTTAAACTCTCAAATAAAATTGCACCAATAGGTCAGTTTGTCAAAAAATTGGTTGATATCAAAAATGTAAAACTTTTTTCTCCCTTGCAACACAATAAGAAATAAATTAAATGGTTTTTCTCTGTGTGTCTTTTTATTTATTTTTAAATTTTGGCAATTTCCAATAGCACTTCACTGTGTAAAATTATTTACAGAGATATTTCCTTATTTCTTAGAAAAGACATTTGCACATACACTTCCATGTGTTTTTTTTTCTTCTTTCTTTCTTCAGCAATATGGATGACTGTGAGAAGATTGAGATCTCTGAAGACAACGTAAACCAAGGCACAGAGAGCATACGCCCTGAGTGCTTTGAATTGTTGCGAGTTTTGGGTAAAGGTGGCTATGGAAAGGTAACTTGTGCATTAAAGTTCATGTACTTTATTAAGCCATTTTAACACGTGAATGTTCAATCCTGCAATCTCATTAATTTTTCAATTTAAAATTTTTTTTACATGTCTTTTATCCAGGTTTTTCAGGTTCGGAAGGTGAGCGGTGCAGGATCTGGAAAAATATTTGCTATGAAAGTCTTGAAAAAGGTTTGTGCTTAAAAGTTACTTTGAGGAAATTTGAGTGTTGGTACTTCTTTTTGGTGGTTCTGCCTTCTGAATGTAGCTGCTTAAATAATCTGGATTTTCTTGCCCACTTTCTCGTTTCCCCATCCCTTCCCATCTTAATTCCCAGGCTATGATTGTCCGCAATGCCAAGGACACTGCCCATACCAAGGCTGAGCGCAACATCTTGGAGGAAGTGAAACATCCTTTCATTGTGGATCTTATCTATGCCTTTCAGACTGGCGGCAAGCTTTATCTCATCCTTGAATACCTAAGTGGTTAGTGAATCAAGCTCCACTTTTGTTCTAAAAGACCGTTTGCACCTCATTTTTTGTCAGTCTTTTACCGTTGCTATAGAGTTGCTGGGAAATATATGCTGCCTCAATAAAGTGCAAAGGAATGCTGCCTTTGAATGTCTGTTGTTTATGTAGCATACAGTAGGTTAGACTCCACTGTGGTTTTATCAATCAAATCCTGCTATTAAGGGAAAACACATTCTGGTCAGTTTTGTTTTCTGGTTATATTCTCCTTTGAAAGAAAGTTCGGTATGTCAGCATAGTGTTTGTTTTTGGTAGCCTGTCTTAATTTTAATTTGTCTTTGCATCATTTTAGTTTGTTTTTAGTCTTTGTCACGTCCATCCCTGGGTCTTTAATGGCTGTACATCCCAATACTTTTGGCCACCAGATAGATTTAATTCACAGTGCATCTCAATGGACAAAAGTGTTGGGACTACAGTCAAGTACAGGAGAAAGCGTCTTGTTTTAGTCAATGAAGATGAAGACATTTTAGCATGTCTAATCTCATTCTTATTCATCTACAATATTACATTATATATTTTCTTTCGTTCTTGTCACATGACCAGCATTTGTTGCATCTTGTTTTTGTCACATGATAAATGTTCGTTATGTACAATATTTAGTCATGATTTTAGTTGACGAAAGCAATGCTACATCAGTGTCTGTCTGCATTTATAGGTGGTGAACTTTTCATGCAGCTGGAAAGGGAGGGGATTTTCATGGAAGACACAGCTTGGTAAGCATAGATTTAATCATATTTTTCAATATCTGGGTTTATTTCCTAATTCTTTGTTAAGTTTCACCTGTGTTTGAATCTGCATCGTATTTGTGTGAAATTAGGACCTTTTTATCAGCATTTCAAACGAGTTATTGGCTTTTTGTTAAATTGCTGTTAATGGATGTACACTTATACAGAAATCAGATTAAGATCTGTTAATTAGGCAACATTGAATAAGATCAGAATCATCCTGGAGGCTTTTTACTTGCAGCTTTTACTTGGCAGAAATTTCAATGGCCCTTGGCCACCTGCATCAGAAAGGCATCATCTACAGAGACCTTAAACCTGAAAACATCATGCTCAATAGCCACGGTAAGATTGCATTAAACTGACATTAGACATTTGGGAGTTGTGGGAATACTGCAGCGGGTAGAGCTGGCATTAACCAGGATTTCCAAGGAAAATGGTATTAAAAATATACCTACTTTTTGTTCAATCTTACAGAGGTGGTCTTTCCTCTTTAACCAATTCATAATTTGGCTGTTGGTGCAGTTAAACATGGTTCAAAACTGAGGTTTTATATCTTTTTCTTGGACAGGCCATGTGAAGTTGACTGATTTTGGACTGTGCAAGGAATCCATTCATGATGGCACGGTCACGCACACTTTCTGTGGCACAATTGAGTACATGTGAGTCATTTTATTAAAAGTTTTTCTTTATGTATTTTTTTTTTTTATTGTTTTCAGTGTAGCTACCACCCTATCTTAACTGATTACTAATGAAGTGGCTTGATGTTGTTTTCTCTTATGTTAGGGCTCCAGAGATCTTGATGAGAAGTGGACATAATCGGGCAGTGGATTGGTGGAGTCTGGGAGCCCTGATGTTTGATATGTTAACTGGGGCAGTGAGTGACACTTCTGTGGTTGTACCTGCCGAGTGTGGATGAATAGTAGGGCTGCAACAACAAATTGTTGGTTGTTTAAAAAGAAGAAGAAATAATTGGCAACAATTTTCAGTTGTTTGGTCTGTGTCATTGTATTCTGGCAGAGAAAACCGTTCAACCAAACTCGTCTGTTCTGTGCAAACGCTTCACAGTAAATGTTTTGGCTGCAGCATGTAGGAGTGTGTGTATGTTGAGAGCGAGAGGCAGGCCTTTCAGCATTGGGGACCAGCAGTATTGTGAGAGGCAGAGATACATTCTTTTCATTGGTAGCACCAATCAAAACTAATTTTGCTGTACATTAGCGGCATTCAATGTAAAATTGATGGCTTAGGCATATGTGAAAACACGTTGGAGCTATAGATGGGAAGGGGGCTCAACAGCAGGATATGATGAGTGTTGTATTTAGCAAGCTAATGTCAGGTAGTTCCTGTAGAAAGTGTATTAGTGAGAGAGTTCCATTCCATAACAATCTACCTCAATGGCCAGTGACCTGTTTGATATAGTAAAACTTTTAACCTGTGTGTTACAGCTAATGTCTGTTCAAGGAAAAAATACTTGCTTTTTGGCACATTTATTAAAAAGTAGCATTAATCTATTAGTTTATAAATGTTAAGGAAACATTTCATCTTGTATCTGATTACCTGAAGATATAATTGACACAGAAAATATTTTTTGTTGCAGCACTATTATGTATCTTAATTTTTATGGTCATTTCCTAATTGATGTGAATACCACAACATGCTAACTTAAGTGTAACAAGGTTAAATTGAGCTGTTTGACAAAGCTAACCGCTTTGCTGAGGTTCAAGTATGTTCTAGTTAGAAGTTATTTTTATTAGTGTATGTCTTTTTTTGTGCTATTGTGAAAAAGACCCATGTTTTGCCCTTCCAGCCACCTTTTACTGGAGAAAACCGGAAGAAAACCATTGACAAAATTCTTAAATGCAAACTGAGCCTTCCACCCTACCTCACACAAGAAGCCAGGGACTTGCTCAAAAAGGTAGACAGTCACTACTATGCATGTTGTTTATCAAAAATATGGCTTTTAGTGTGTATAAAAATCTTTTAATAAAACGTCAAACTTCCAGCTGCTGAAAAGAAGTGCCTCATCTCGGCTCGGAGCTGGACCTGGAGATGCAACAGAGGTGCAGGTCAGTTGGTCACACAAATTTCTTTAAGTTCCACAAGAAATCTCGCAATGTGTTATTTAATCAGGGTTGCTTTTAAATTCTAATTTACATTAACTTTCTTTTCTGTGCTCCATTTTTTTCCGCCCCTCTTTAGACTCATCCTTTCTTCCGGCTTATTAACTGGGAAGACCTCCTTGCACGGAAAGTCGAGCCACCATTTAAGCCTTTCCTTGTGAGTATTTCCTCACAATTATTTCACTCCTGGCAGACTAGCAGTTAAATAAAACTCACTGAGCACAAATGACCTCTGCTCTGTTTCCATAGCAATCTGCTGAGGATGTGAGCCAATTTGATTCCAAGTTCACCAGCCAGACTCCTGTCGATAGTCCTGATGACTCCACACTCAGTGAAAGTGCAAATCAGGTCTTCCTGGTAAGGGAGTGTTCTTTCTTCATAGGCATGTAAATCAAAATGTCTTGCACATTTTACCCATTATAAACCCCTTTTTTTTATTTATATTTAAGGGCTTTACCTATGTAGCTCCATCTGTGTTGGAAAACGTTAAAGAGAAGTTCTCATTTGAGCCAAAAATTCGATCACCTCGCCGCTTTTTAGGAAGCCCAAGGACTCCTGTGAGGTAATCAGAATCTAATTGATATCTAAGACATAACTGCAAAAACTGACTATAAAAATAGTGTAGCGGCATATTTAGCATGTAATCACAAATCGGATTTATGCATTAATTAAATATGAGGATGCGGTTGATGTCATTCTACTGCCTCTTGTCTTTTAGTCCGGTCAAGTTTGCTGGGGACTGCTGGCCACGAGGCCCCAACATGCCTGGAGTTTCATCACTCCAGTCTCCTACAGAACTTGCTATGGAAGTGTCCACTATGGATCAGATGGACGTTGCAGCCAGTGCTGAAGTCACTGCTCCATTGCCAATCAGGCAACCTGCAGGCTCTACAATGGGCCCATTTAAACAACAAGCGTATCCTGTCGTATCCAAAAGGCCAGAGCATCTACGTATGAACCTATGACCATTAGCTTGACCTAGAGATTTACTTTATTTACTTCATTTCTTTTATATGAATACTAGGGAAAAATGGAAATTCCCCACCACCACACAACCTTCTACTACTGTAGACTGTCCTTCACTATCTGATGAGCATGTGCGCTTCACTGAGCTTGAGAAACTACTTCAGTTCCTCACGTCCCAAATCCTCAGACCACATTGTTCTCAGATGCTTCCTGTCATGACATATCAGAAGGATTATCAGGATTGGGCCTTCTTTTGGATTAATGACTTTTTTTTACATGATTGTATCATAAAAAGGAATATGAAACACATGAACAAAGCAAATCAAATATGACTTGGCACTGTTTGCGAAATGTGCAGACTTGTTGACGTGGTGCTCCCTGCAAGATGATCAAGTGCTATTGAGGAGTTGCTTTCGTGGGATGCTTTGTGTTTTGACAGTATTGCTTGGGAAGCAGAATTGCTTTCCTTCTCTGAATGAAATTATAGTTAATTTAAAGGAGAGGAATTTGTGTGTGTGTGTGTGTGGGGGGGAGGGTTCCACCATGCAGAGGTTAATAAGCTGGTGTATGTCTTATTCTTTTTGAACATTAAGTACATCCCACCATGATATATAGATGATGGGTCAGTACAAAAGAGCCTCAATAAAAAAGAAAGACATTTGACTTTTAAATCTTTTATTTTATCATTTTTTAAAATGTTTGAGCAGATAAGAATTGTTTGCAGTTACGCATAAAAATGCATTTGTGTTCCGTGGCTGAAAATTACCTCAGTAAATTAGTAAATTGAATCACCTTTATGTCTGCAGTTTCTGGATGATCTCAGCTGGAATTTGCAGGCATTCTTAAAATATGAGCAAAAATATGAATTTGGGATTGTTATGGAGTGTTAATTCATGCTCTGCAAAACATTTTGCTGCTAACCTTCTTATGCAGTTTCCATGTGGCTATCACCCGGATCTTACCAGTGAAACTTTGCACAGCCTTTACATTTCTTGACTCAGTGGTGTAACAGTGTATTTGAATACAATTTACAAATTGCAGTATGTTATTATTTTAATTCATATGTCAACACACAGTTAATGGGAATGGAGTAGTTGCATATTTGTGTAACTGGCAGTGTGTATTTCTGACCGTGCTAAACTATGCAACTTTAAATTCCAGTTAGGCACAAACTGGAGGAGATTATACAGAAGAATTCAAAACGCTCTAGTGAAGTCTGATTGCTTTGGGAATGTTGTGAGCATTATGACTGAAGTTCGCCACCTACATTTCAAAGGGACATTCATGCAGGTTTAAACACAAGAAAAGCTCCTACCATTGAAGTGTTTTCTCTTCATCGAATAAATGTGACTGACTTGAAAATGTATATAGACAGTTTGGAAAAACTGCCTGCATTAAACCACTTATTGCTGTTTTTTCCCCCTTTTGCATAAAAAGGTCACATTCCTGTTTTGTCTGAGGATTTGGCACACTTGGAAGGAATAAATCTGTGTCCATTTTGACACAAGTAAAAAGAAATGAACATTTGTAAATTTGAGTATTCGCTCAATTTTGATTCGCTTGGCAGAAAAGGCATGTTTTTTTTTATTTTTTTTATTTTTTTCATCTCTGAGTTGTCTTTATTTTTGGGATGCGCGCCAATAGCAGTATAATGGTATACAAAGAGGTGGGTGAAAATAAAAACAAAATATTGAGAAATTGCCCTTTTTTTGGCACAGAGTTATATACATTTTAATTCGATGTGTTTTAGATGCGTTAAATGAACCTTTAGGTGGCGTTGGACTGTGCTAAAATATTTGCATTTATAGCAATTTACTGCACGCTACAAATGTTGCTTTTTTTGCATTATTTTAACGTGCGGGTATAGCACTAGTTTCTACCTTTTATGTTTGTGTGTTTCTGTGTTGTTGGATGTGTGAATGGGGAAATACATTAATATCAGCACTGACCAAAAATTATGCATATCGGTGCCTCCCTACTTTAGAAAATTTTGCAGTTGTGCCGGAGATGTCTGTGATAAACAGCCCATTGGCCCGGTCTCACATTTTCTTTCATTTGCTTTTGATTGTGAAGTGTAGTTGAATCTCTATTCTTTTATGTTCTTCGTTAAGCTGTTCTTTTATAACTGGTATATAAGTCTGCAACACCTTTCAAGTGATGGGGGGGGCTCATAACTTTATTCATTATACAGTTTGGTGTTTAAACCCCCCTCAATTGTGTCGAGCAAAAAACAAATCATGGTTTACCTCTCTGAAAAGTAGCATCAGAAGGTGATGGTATGATCCTCAGTGATAATAAAGGCAGGACCTCTTCAGTCAGAGAGCTGCATCTGTTCTGTAGGGAAGACGATGGTCTTAAGTCACTAAACTGGTCCACATAAGGCTTTATGGTGTGAGTACCCTATGGCAGACTGAGAACAGTGAGTATGCATAGCCTTCTGTATGAGCCATATCTAAGTACATGTTGAGATGTTCTATTAGAGGATATGGTGTTTGTACAGAACTAGCCTGTGACTAATATTTGCATTTCATGTAACTTCTAGTCTTGAGTCTGATCTGCAAAAAGAAACACTTTCAAAAACTGGACATACGGAGGCTTGATGGTCTATTAATATTCTTAATCATTAGACACTATATGAACCAAAGCATTGGGACAATGCAGTAGTAGAAGTAGTGGACTTGTATTGTTATTGCATTCAAATACACACAGGATTGCTATGGGAATTTGTGCTTATTCATTCTGTAGAGCAGGGTCAGGCCTTGATGTTGGCTCAATCTCAGTGCCAGTTAATCCCTAAGGTATTGCATGGGTTTGAGGTCAGGGCTCTGTGTTGGCCAGTCAAGTACTTTCACACTGAACTCATCTGACCGTGTATTTTGAGACTGCTTTTTGCACTGGGACATGGTCATGCTGGGATAGAAAAGGTTTTTCCTTAAACTGTTCACAAATTTGGAAGCATGACGTTGTCCAAAGTATCTTGCTGTGCGGAAGTATTAAGATTTCTCTTCACTGGAAGTGAAGGCCAAACCCTCAATGAAGAAGTGTGTCCCAATACTTCTGTCCACGTGGTGAATCTTGAATGCAAGGAGGAGGCTGAAGGTGGCGGTAGGGCTCTGCCGCTTCGTTTGAAGGGCCACTGAAGAAGCTGCATCAAAACATGTATTTTCGAAGGCGTATCAGATGTGACGTTTAAGAAAGATTCGTCTTATCCTCCGGCTTTTACTTACACCAGCTTCTCTGTACTTCTGTAACCAGGTAAAAACAGTATTTCTCTGTAAATGTCTGTCACAAGTTGGAAGTTAGTGAATGTGTTCGGCTGACAGTCCTGACAGGGGTGGATGACAGCTGGACGAGAGGAGAACGGTAAAGCTCGAATACAGCGAAATTTGACTTTATTTATATTTATAACTCTTACAACGAGAGAGAGGCGAAGAACAGCAACATGTATAGCATATTAAACCTTACGTATATTAAACGTAAAGGGATAATAATTGCTCAGTGATGTAAACAGGGAAGACTGCTCAGGCCCAGAGCGACAGAAACCACCGCGACAGTGAAGCCTGAGTACTCTCATCATTTATTTTCTCGTTTCCTTTTCGCTTTCATTACTCTTTCATTAACCTGTCTCTTTAATCTCACTTTCATAAACCCATTTGACTACTTTTGTTTATTGAATGATATAACGCAGTTTATTATTACTGTTTTTCAATGTTTTATTATTACCAGTTGAGTTAGTGTATGTTACTGTACTACTATTAGTAATAGTATAAATGGTAGTATTGTATGTTTAGCTAATACAGAAAATACATCTAATTGTCTACATTTTTGAACTCTTGAAAAGATGTATTAATTCAACATCTTATAGAATAAATGCAGGGGGTAGATTTAGAGTTAACTGACTGACATTTTTTTAAATTTACTGTGTATTTCATATTGTGTAGTTTACTACTTAAAATATGAGGTCGAGTATTGCAAGTCATCAAACCATGACCTCTAAATAATCAGTAATGTTTTTTGCATCATAAATATGACATTAATGCTATTGAGTGATAATTAATATGAATATGAATGAATATGAACAAATACCTTATATTCCGGTCATGTATTTTTTACTCTAATGATAAGTTCACATATCACAGGAAAAAGCAGAACGTCAATTTAATGTCTAGAGCTATCTGACTGACATTTTTAACAAAAGTTTTTACTAATAAATTTATATTGTTTTCCCTTCAGGCCCCCGCCTCTGCCATGTCTGAGCCGGAGAATCTTAGCATGTCTCCTGGGGGCATGGTTGAGTTTATGGTGCAACGGAAACTCCTTGGATTTGGGGCCCTCCTGGCCTGGATGATCCTGTTCCACCTACTGGTAAATGTTTGGCTTCTCTGTGTGTTCACCAGCCTCTTGGTGGTTATAGGCGGTTGGCTTGGATCTCAGGCTGTTCTTGACTCTGAAAGCTTGATTCATCTTGAGCGTTTTGTTACTCTGGAGAAGATCCAGTCTAATGATGAGAGCGACCTGGAGTTTGACCTGGAGATCCAGAATACGATTAGTAACATCATACGAGACTTTGTCTCATCATGGTACAATACTGTGTCCTCAGAGCATGAGTTTGAGGAGGAGGTACACAATGCCATGATCTCTATGGCGATGGAGCTCAAGCGCCGGGCGAAGAAAGTTGATAGGAAAACTTTAACACTGAGGACGATGGCCCTTTGTGGAAGCCATCTACAGTGCTACTTAAGGGCCAAAGAAATCATGACTGAAAAAGAAGGCACTGGAGAAAGCAGGGATGCTGATGACAGTCTATGGCAAGAATACAGCACAACTTGCACACCTCATCCAGCTCTTCAGAGCCCTGCTGTAGAGGTCAATTATGGAAGGGCGATTGTAGATTTACTCCTGCATGTTCTTGTCCCTCCTCCACATCTTGAAACCAGAACAGGGAGATTTGTAGTGTGTGAACTTATCACCTGCAAAGTTCTTCTGCCTTTAATTGCCAAACTTTCTGATCCAGACTGGTTAAACATGATGATTGTGGATGTGTTTACCAAGTCCAACCAGCCACAGTCCAGACCAGTCCCAAGAAAATCGAAAACTCTGTCTCCTAAACGGCAGGAAGATTTAAATAGAGGGAATTTAGAGCAGGATCCTGAGGTTCCTCCATCTTTAGACTTGAAAGTTCAGCCTAATATCCCTTCTGTGATTGACACGCCAGAATTGGCGGCTTACGATGTCATTGACACCGCAGAGCTTTATTGTACGCAGAACCCAAAGGAGGAAGAAACAAGACAGGTCGAGCTGTTTTCCTCTGTGAATCCAGGTTTTGGTTTGAGGGATTATTCAAAACTTGGCAAATCCAGCCCTTTCTTTCAAGAAACTGACTCTGACTTGGAGTCTCCTATGAATGATTTTAGAAGAAGCTCTTTGGAGTCATTGGTTCTGATAGGCCCAGAAGAAACAATGTCAGATAGGCTCACAGAGTGCCATACACCAACAGATGCTGCGCTAGACCTGGAGGATGAGTTACGAGTCTATTCGAATGCAGAAGAGAGCTCGTGCCCTAAGGTGGTGGTCTCGGAGATAGAAGAACAACCTTCTGATGTTGCTGAAGGGACAGAAGAATTGTCGTCCAGCTTTTGTACCCTCCAGGAAAAAATGGACATGGAGCTTGCAGGTGCTGAGCAGTCGGGGGCACTGAATCCCAGCGACCTTCTCCTAATGGATTCTGTACAGACCTCCTCACCTTCAACTGGAGCCATGCCTCTGTCTCCTTTTGCTTTCGAACCCCTCAGTAGCCCTGAGGGTCCAGTTGTTATCCAGAACCTTCGCATCACGGGTACAATCACAGCAAAGGAACACAGAGGAACTGGATCGCATCCCTACACTCTCTACACTGTGAAGGTGAGCCTCCACGTATTAGCCCTGGAAAACTATTCAGGAATGTGACTCATATTGGTACTTGTCATCTTAAGTGCAAACATGATTCAAATACAAATACAAATACGAATAATTTT
>JBBKCR010000001.1:15290430-15315172 GCA_037577295.1 Ladigesia roloffi
TGAGCAAGACCCTTAACCCCTAGTTGCTCCAGGGAGACTGTCCCCTGTAGTTAGAAATGGAAGTCGCTTTGGATAAAGGCATCTGCTAAATGCCGTAAATGGATGAATGAAATATTCAAGTACTGAATAGTAACACCCAGCACACTATTATTTATAAAATGACAAAATGTATTCTGTGCTTTCCATGTTACTCAAGTGTTATTCAAACTAAATTCAAATAGACAAATCTCTTAACACCATTGATTTTCATTTAGGCTTTCAAAGAACTCACTATAGATAATATAGAACATTTTATTTCAGTTGATGTTTGATGCAATTTATTTCATTTTTTTTATTCCAGGCAATATCACAATCATTTAACACAATTGTCCATATGCTAATTAACCTTTATACAAGAAAATACCGATTAAACTACACTTGTGGCTCAAACTTCTGATAAACATGAACCATCACACAATGAATAAGCTGAAAATTACACACACTGTTTGCTGTTCGGATGTGTCTGACAGACAATTGTATTGTTTTTTTTTTATTATTTACATAGTTGAGATCAGTGAAGCAAACTGTGAAGCAAACTGGGGACCAAATTTCATGCAAGCAAATCAAAGGCAAAAGTGTAATGATTTAAGCTTTGGCTTGTAATGTTGACATGTAAGCAGAACTTAAATGAAAACATATTTTAGAACTGGGGCAAATTTTGGTGGTACCTTACTCCTGAAGATCTACCCACTGAATTCAGCTCTAAGTGAAATCCAGCACACTGACCTGAATAAAATATCCAGTGTTGAAGTTGACCTCCATGACCTGGGTTGTTACCACTTCTTCTAGACTTTTCTTTTTGTACATAATTAGCTGCTGGTGGGAATTTAAGGAGATTGTTGGAGTTTGCAGTTGGAGTTAACGTACTATACTGCAATTTACTCTTTCTACTCACTGGAGTAATGCTGGTGGCTCTCTGAACATTCAAAACCACTCAGAGCGCTAGCGTGGCTTCAGGTGCTGGCTGGGGGAACAGGCACAGGTGCACAGGAAGGCTGCCAATGTAAAAAAATGCTTAAAGAGTTAAATGAGTCAACAGCGTCAACTATAGGTGCTGATTCAGCACTGGTGGGGTTTTAGGCTTCTGAACAAGTCATTGAGGTGTTCCCTACTTGCCTTAGGCCTAAAATTATTTGATTAAATAGAGAGATTCAGTTAAAATAATTGGCTTAAAGACTTTAAATATTTATATGCACCCAAGACCACCATCCATGTTACTGTGCCAAGCTTTTAAATTATGTTGCACGATTCATAGAATAATCTTTATCCATGATGTTTCTAGGCAAACACAGCCTGCAGTGAATAACGTATGTTTTGAAGCATGTTCTATGGGGTGTTCATCATCCATCCATCTTTCCATTATCTAAACCAATTAACATACATATATACATTTATTTGAACATACTGAACATTATTTATTTTGATGATTAAGTGATAATGAGTATAACTTACTGGATTATAGTTAAAAAATAATATGTCAAACGGACCATAACATTCTCACAGGCCACATTTTTGTAGTATGTTACATTCAGCAAATAAATAACAATCAGGCATTAAAGTGTGCATAAGTCAGTATACCAGGCATTCCCATACTTTTGCATCAACTGTAGATATGTATGCATGTGTCACCAGCCAAAAGGAGAATCTGTATTTTTTCCTGTTTGGCCTTTCTGAATAGTCTTTTGAAGAACTATTGTAACACTACAAAAAAACTAAATATCTGTGTAGTGTTGTATTTATGCACTTTATGGTAACTTTTATATGAATCTATTTGAGCTTCTTACAAAAATCCTGAAGACATTCCTGTGGTATTAATGGGTCCCACCCTTTAGGGCCTCATATGTACATGAATTACAGCAAATATGTAAAGTAATTGAAAATAATGAAGTAAAAAGGAAAAAAAAGTTTATTTCATATTTCATTGCAGAATTATTAAGCTTTTTTTGTCAAATAAATAAATAAATAATAAAACAGCACTGTTGTTGGATTAGATATGATGTACTCAGGTTTGTCATTTAAAAGAAACTTGAGAAAAATATCAGTATTCATTTAGTAATAATTTATTAATGTCATAGGAAAGGGTTGTTAGTTATTTTTTAAAACATCATAAATGTTTAGCATTAACTTTTCCACATTTAAAACAGTATCACTGAATTTGTGTCTTTTTCAGAGCCACACCTTCATGCTGCACACTGATGTTAAGCCATGAGACAAAGTGTCTGTGGAGCCTTCCTTTTCTGTCACCCTCTAGCACTCTGTTTCTCATCCCTGTGTCTAAAGCCCACTTTCAGGTGCACAGCTTACCTCTGAGCTTATTGGCTTTAACAGCCTGTTTTTCATACCCTGCCTTCAGAGACGCACTGAGCCGTACATAGGTCATATAGGGAAGTCTTGGGATGGGCAAATGACATTCAAATCCATGCCTCAAAATTTGCTTGCCCTGCAGCCAGTGCTTCGTTGATATCAGCTCTTTCATGTTTGTTATATGCAAACAGTAGGGAAGCTTGCTGCCTTTAGTTTTCTCTGTGATCTGGTGTGTCTGATTATATATTATTAATTTAAAGTTCATAAAAGAATCATTTAATTCATTCATTAGTTTATTTAAGCTATATACATCTGAACTGATGCCTGGTAGTGGTATTGTGTGGTACGTCTGTAGAGTCTGTTGCTCTTAACTGAAGTCAGATAGTATGTTGTTATAATTTCTTATTGATTTGTTCCATAGATCATGACCATGTATTCAATGGAAGAATCAGAAGACATTATAATTTCCATTATAATTTTCATGCATTAAAAACAATGACTCAAAGAATTCTTTTCGTGATATCTTAGATGAGCCAGTTTTTATTAGAACCACCAATTGGAGGTAAAGTAAAAGTAAAAAGTTGCCTCCTACAGTTCCGCATGAACACACCACCGCACAGCACACAGTGTGAACAGTATGAAATGATTTCTCTGTGATGAACTAATTCACCAAGTGGAGCAACTGGAAGCTGCAGCACGCGTGGAACAGTGTCTTAGGATGTTTCACGGGTAAAGCAGTAATGCCTGGCAGTCCTGGGATTTGAACCAATGACCTTCCAATTACAGATGCAACTCTAACCACCAGGTCATCAGTTTTTTGGGGAATGAAAGGAGGTTCCTCTGTGGAACTATACTTCATTACCAGGGCCAGGTGTATTAACCAAAGCTAAATTCTGCAGGGCAGTAGAGCACCAGAACCAGGACTCCCCATGCACTATGGTACTTTAGGCACATGAGTTTTAGATAAATCAAACATACTTCTAGACTCATCTGTCTTTCTTGATTTCAGGGGGTGTCAGCTCCTCAGAGCCCTTTTGTCCAGATGGCAGGTGAGACTGGTTCTCTTTACCACATGTGAATATAAACTGATCAAATGTACAGTTTTCAGTTTCATGAACACATCTGTACAAAACATGCCTGCTGATATTACTAATAATGCTTGTGCAATTAATTTTGTGTTTAGGCTCCCATATGCTTCCAGGATACTACAGCATGAGGAGGCCATTTGAAGCAGAGTTCTGCCCTTCAAGCAAGCAGCTCTCAACTGACATCTACTCCACCGCACTGACAGGGAAGTCCATCTCCTGTGACAGTACATCCACATCTGGCTACTCATCTCTCATGGACAGTTACTACCCAGAGACTTTCAGTGATTACCGCAGTGCTGCCTTTTCGAGTGGAGGAAGCACCATCTTCTCATCTTCTGCACTGTCTTCTCTGCTGCCCCCTTTTCCTGGAGATACATCTCACTTTGTTCTGGTAAGACACCCAGACACCTAGAATTTATTTAAGATACATGAGCCTGGCCCCATGAAAGTGCTCACCACTGTCATACAATATAAAAAAGCAGGTTCCTATACGGTTCTTGGCTTTGATGTTTGTTTATTTAATCAAATTTTTACAAGATATTTAAGTTTCTTAAAATCTTTAAACAAAGTATTTGTTACATTTAGCGTGACAGATTTTGTTACATCAAATGTAACAGCATTATTTTCCATTCAGCTCTTAAATCACCACTTGAGTTTAATCCAGTTTTACTTTGCTTCACTTGCTTTCATGATCACAAAGATACTGCCCTAAGCACACCACCACATTCAGTTCTCCAGTACCCATTACAACAAAGAGATTAAATCAGCCTAGAACTACAGGCTAAAGTGTCACTTCTTCTGGGATAAGATCTTGAGAGTCTTTAAGCCTGAGCTGAAACTCATGGTAAAGAATCTGAATCATGTTTGTGTTCTGCAGAGGGATTCTTGGGAGCAGGCAGGGATGGAGGCAGTAGAGGGCTTGTGCGGGGATGGCCTGTCCCCAGCACCCATGGCCATGCCAGCAGCCAGCTCCCTGACCGGCTCTGAGCCACCCAGCCCTGGTCAATACCGCGCGTCCTCCAGGAGCTCTAGCATACCGCAGTTCTACTCCCTGCACACCCTGGAGGACGTTCAGTATCACTCATCCTTCCAGCCCACTGCTAGCTGCTATACATGTCCCTCATACATGACGGCATCCAGTGAATCTGCAGTCAAAATGACAGCCTTGTCCCCAGAAGAGACTGAGAATGACCCTCCAGCCCTGAATGAAACAATCCCATGGGCCAAGGAGGAGGCAGCTGGCACTTGGCCACAGTATGAAATGAGACGAGCTTTCTGATAAACATTTGGCTGCATGGACATGAAAGCTCTCCTGGTGTCAAAGAATATAACCATGTCTTCTAATCAGATATATATTGTATAATGGACAAGACAGACTCTATTATTTGATGGAAAAAGCATTACATGTTTTATTTATATCCTATCCTATCAAAGTGGAATTTAAAACAACTGCAGAATTAAATAGTTGTACTGATTTCAATTTAACAAAGAAATTCAGTGTGGTTTAATGTATAATGCACTATTATTGAAAATATTACTGAGGGGATTTCCAAAGCATTTAATGCCTCTACAGCACCAATCAAGAACATTTTAACTACCCAAAACAATCAGTGCACCTAGAAAGATAGTTAAGCAAATGGTTTTAATTTGGCATTTCAAAATGTTATTCATAGCTAATATGCACATGGTTTATTTAGGCTTATTTGTAAGTACATGATTTATGAGGTGATAAAATACCCAAGGAAATATTATTTTACCACTATTTTCATATTGTCAACATTATGTATGTAACTCAGAAGACATATTTAGGTGCACTGACCATGGTTTCTATCACTATCACTGTCAGCACGCTTTTCTATGCTGGACCATTTTTACATTAATTCTGATTTCTGAATTTCTTTCCAGATAATTTTGTTTGTATTATAATAACTTTTTTTTTAAATCTGTGGAATTCCTCTTTTAAAATAAAAGCACAAAAGGGGTTTTTGTACAATTAAAAAAATCATGTATGTTTTAAATTGAACGCTGTATATTATAGCTGGGGTCTCTTAAAGAGTTCTTCATACTGACACATCACAATGTTTGTAGGTTTTATTTTAGATAACCAAAAGTGGTTCTTTTTTGGCAGCACTCCAAAGAGTGATCATTTAGGCTTGTTTATTTTTAAGAGGACATGGATGTGATTCTCTGAGATATATTGTCTGTACATTTTGTGGTCATTTATATCCTTATTTTAAAAAAAATATTAGACTACTGTAAACTAAGGTTCTATGTGATTTCGGTGCCTCTGAAAATCATAAATGGAGGTAAATTATCAGCTTGTAATTAAGTTAATGGCAATGTTGTCTACACTATAAATAAACTGGAAAATGTGAAATAAGAATAAAAAAATGAATTACAATTTGTAAAAAGTCTCAAACGTCTGTGCGTTTCAATGCAATTAATAAAACTGCCTGAAAGTAATACAATAAACAAATTTTGCTTGTAAGATTCCTGAGGGTTCAGATTCTACTACACAGTCCACGGTTTGGCCACGTGGGGGCATCATACCGCCAGAACAAATGAAGAACCCGTCTAAAGAACCAGTGAAAATTCAAATATTTAAATATTTAATATTTTCTATCGTCTGTAGCATCTCATATTCGACTTTTTTTTTTTATCTCGACAGTGTAATATTCTTTAATGTTACAGATCTGTCAAGCCTCAACAAAAGCAACAAGAAGTAAAGACTTCTTAGGTGGATCACTTCCAAATTAGAGTGTTCAAGGTGGAGTTCCCCCCAAGCAAAACACTCTGAATCCTCCATGACACAGCAGAGCATCTCCAGCATCTCTGTTATATGCAGCCATTCACACAAACTATATTGGGATATCCGGTTAAATTCATGTTAAAACAGGCATACAAATATGAGTTTAAATACCGTGCATAAAATTGGAAAAATACATTTCTGCATTCACAGATGTATTTATTTTTCCCCTAGAATGACCGTCAGAATCAGGGTTGATAATTCAAATATATATATCCTGTAAGGAAATTAAAATACATTCTTAATACAAGTTTCCTTCTTCATAGAATAAAACAAGATTTTACTCAGACCTCATTCATTATCTGTCCTTTCTTTATTTTACCCTTTATTTAGGAAACGTCAAAGTGTGTAAAATGATCATGATGTTTTACCTCTACGCTGAATTATTGATAGGAAACATAGACGTGGTCAGAGCATCTGGAAGAAATTGAGGAGGGTTTTACGAAACAGTAATTAAAATATGAAAATTAAATTAATCAAATCTAAAGTAATACCACGTGTTAGGGTTATATGTGTGATTGGTGTGTTAGATGGAGGAGTGTGTTGCTGGAAGATCTGGAAGCAGAGCTCAACCTCCAAAAGCTCTCATGGCAAATATGGCTGCTACCATTTGCCACGCCCACCATTCCCTATATTTCAGAAGAAATAGTTCAATATCAGGCCTCTGATCATCATATGTCCTATTTTCTGACATGATTAACCCACGTGGAGTGTATGTGGGGTAAAAGATGAGTTATAAAATGTAATTCGGAGGTCCCATCTCATTGTAGAGTGGAAAGAGTGCCTCAGAGGATGGCTCTATCCAACAATATCAAAAGGATGCTAAAATGTTAAAATATATTTTTGTTTTGGGGTCAAAATGTGAAATAGTACTATATTCTATTATAGGGAGTGTTGTTGTATGCACTCTAATTGTGAATATCACTAAGATATAAGTATTTTTGCGAAGTCTTTGAATATTCAAATTGAAAGTATCGCGCAATCAAATCATTGTCAAATCATGGTCTTCTTTGGGATTTAAATAGTAGGGATGAGAGCAGAAAAAGTCAAACTAATACATCCCCAGCTATATTACCATATTATTACATATGCTGAGAGGGTCTGGGGACATCTTTCTTGAGACTTTTGGATACTTTTGTGAATAATTCGTTCTTGCCCATTTTAACAGAGCAAAAAGCAGGCGCTTGGGCTGCTTCCCTCAGCTGCATCTTTTTCTCAACGCCAAAAAATGTCTGGTGAGTACGATTTCTTCTCCAATTTCTTTCTTTTTTCTCATTCATCCGACTTCTTCGTATCTTGAGGTGAACCTGAAAGAAGAAAAACACACGGAAAAAGAAAGACTGATTGTTAACGACGGCCTTAGAGGAGCAACTTCAGAGTTTCAGACATGAAAGAAATTGCAGTGTTTCAGACACAGGGGGTTCTCCACAAAATTAGCCCAGTCAGGTTTATTTATTAAGTTTAGATTTCTTTTATTTTTTATTTTGTTTTTTGGTTATTGTTTTTTTATTAAATGGTATTTGTCACGCACCTTTTTTATGACAGCAGTGGTGATATTTTTACATTTTTATTTCAATTTCATATTGAAAGAGACTCATTTTTTGACAAATTTTCTGTGTAATTGGGATGGAAAACCTAATGTAGTGTTTAGTGTTAGAATTTTAAGAGGGATTTGGGCGGGTGGGCGTTTATAGCTGAATTTGTTGAATGACCAGCAAACGGACAGTGTGTTTAGAAACTATATACTTGAGCTGAGATTTCGCACTGGGGATGGTCAGGGCTCTAAAAGATGCCCTGCAGAGTGGAAGAAGGGCAGCAACTGGACGGCTTGGACAGTGTCCCGATTCTAACAGGCGTCTCCTCGGTCCATCTGAAGTGTCTCTACCAATTCAGCCATGGCGTGGCGTTGTTTAAACTGCAGCCATTTTTTCATTCTGAATTTTTCTTTCGTCGTGTGAAATTTTAGACTCATTTTCTAGTATCAGGAAGACGCCCACTTAATTTCGTCTCACTGAATTTCGACTACTCAGCCAATGAAAAAATTTAAAACAGCCACGGCTTATGAACACTTTACCCGTTGCTCTTATATGTTTTTTTGTCTGTTTTCGGTGGGTTTCTCCAATATATCTTTTACAACTCATATTTCCAGACCAGTTTTTCTTATTTAAGGTCCCTGGGATCAGCAAATCTCGTGTTGTTACACGGTTAGACTGCAGAGTAAATGGGACCGTCCCGAACGCGAGGAGAGCTGAACCGCCACCCAAGAAAAAACACCGTCCCGCAGATCAGCGCTCCAGTCAGAGCTGCTCAAATATTTAATAACTTCTTACTTCTGTTTCTCATGCATTTCTTACATCTTTCCGCTTTCTGAGGGAGTGCGTAATTCTACTTACTCTTCAGTAAATAGGAGCTTCCCGTTTCTCCCGCTCTCCCGATCGCAGAGTTTTGTCTTTTTGCGCTATTTCCTGGTTGTCGTTTCCCTTAACGTGCACTTCTGCAGCCCACAGCCCTTCGTATTAAATAACTACCCGCTTTTGTTAGATTATATACATCTATATATATTTATTTATACCTTAAATTAAACCCAATTGAGAGCGGTGGCTCTGTGCAGCCTGGAATGCGTGGATTGGGATTTTCTCGCCCAGTCCGAGTTTCTCTATTGTGATGCGAAACTAACCCATTCACTGCCGGCGCAGCAGGAGACCACGCAGCCCCCCACCCAGACCACCTAACAGCACCAATGGACATTCCCTTAATATCGCTGGAAGGATAATGATAATAGAAGTGCACAAACCAATAAATATAAAAGATAACAAATGATACATAAAAGAACAAATGAATAGGTTTATGAAGTTATTTTTCTCCAAATAATATAAAACAACACATCCTAGTAGCATTATAAATATTGTGTGCTCGTGTGTATTTTTTGAAAATGTTGTCTGTTTTTTTAAAGCGCCTTTTTATTTCTACGCAGAAAAGTCTGAGGTGTATCAGGGGGTCCGGGTGAAAAACACTGTGAAGGAGCTGCTACAGAGGCGCAGAGCGCTCCAGGCAGCTGAGTCCAGGGTAAGAAATTGGGGCCAAAATTCCCGTTACAGCAGAGTCATCACTCCTCTTGGGACACTCATGTGTTTGATAGAAGCTGTAGACTCAGCGCAAGCGCAGAGCCTCGTTCCATCACTGAATTAAGCGTGGGCATTAAGTCTACTCGTTGTGTTAGTGGCTAAAATTGTTTCAGCGAATTAATCTCTCTCCCTCTTTCTCTCTCTGCCCCTCGTTTTCTCCCTTGTTCCTTTCTTTTTTCTTTTTTTTTCTCTTTCTTCTCTCCCTCTCTCTCTTTCTGGCTTGCTCTCTCCCTCTCTCTCTCTCTCGCCCCTCCCACCTATGCGTCCTTCTTATCCAGAAGTCCCAGAGTGTGTGCTCTCCCGATGCCTGTACCTCACAGCTACCCGGTAGGTTTATCACTGTCTCTATCTCTCTCGTCAGAAAGCTCCTCAAAACAGCCACACCTGAATAAAAGACTGAATGTCTTAATATTGTAACGCGATCCAAAAAGGCGTGGCAACCATTGTCCCCTCACAACAGGATCTTCACTCAAAACAAAATCACCCACTTTCTATCAACTCCGTCATGAACCGGCCGCCAGAACTACTGCCCTACACTTCAGAGAGAGAAAAATGGAAGAAAAACACACACTAGGCTATACAAAAGTTCTGCATGGGCTCCTTTTTATAAACGTGAAGTCAAATGTGATTTAGCTGTTGGCTGTCGTTGTCGTGACATCATCTGATGTCTTTCCAATAATTTAAACGCCCTCCAGCACTTAAGGTTGTTCTCTCTCTCTCTCTCTCTCTCTCTCTCTCTCTCTCTCTCTCTCTCTTTCCTTCCCTCTCCCTCTCTTTTTCTCTGTGTCTGTCTCTCTTTCTCTCTGTCTCTTTCTTCTCTGTCTCTCTCTCTCTCTCTCCATCACTTCTAGCAGCCCAAGTAGACCTGTTCCCCTCGAATTCGGCGCCTGACTCCTTCTACCATGCTCGACCGTTTTCGGGTGGGGGTCTCGTTCCGCTGGCGGACCCTCTCACCTCTGATCAGCAGGTCCTGATGAACGTGATGACCCCAGAGGGCCTGAGCGGAGGCAGCACCCCCTGGATCGACGGATATCTCCCAACCTGCACGGACTACTACAGCAACACACTAGTGCGTATTCAACCTCTCTTATCCTGCTCTCAAAGTCACCAGGCGTCACAGCTTTCTCGATTTTGTGCACAACAAATAAATAAATATAATGAGCATGAGAAGCATTAAAATGGTTGCATTTCATTAAAAATAATAGTGTTTTATCTATTCTATAGTAAATGCCAATTCTGCAGTGCCTGTAAAAGGATCAATCGTAGTAGCTAAATATATATTTAATTAGAAAGTTGGAAAGTATACAAACAAGCTAATTGATGAAAATACTATTAAATAAGTAATGTTAAAAAACAGTAGCATAAAAAACAGTGGCAATGAAGTCCATTAATTGCAATGAAAATGTTAATTCTTCACTGGGTGATATCTAGTAGTAGCTAGGGATATTTCAATGAATTTATATAAAGCTTTCTTAAATTGATTTCGGTTTCCTGTTTCTCCATAATAGAAACGTTTTTGGAATAAAGTTTTGTATTTGTGATATGGCATTTTAGACAAGAATATTTTCTCAGTTCTGTTCTGATATCAGTACCCTTCCATTGAATATATCACATGTGGATGGTTCTTTAAAGAAAGAAATATGAGATCAGCATAATGTATTAGGTTGCCCTATAGCAGGGGTGTCAAACCCCAGTCCTGGTGGGCGTTGGTCCAGCATGTTTTGGTAATTTCCATCATTCACATCACCAGTTATTTGTCAGGTTTAGTGAATGTGTTTCAAGAGGAGAACCATTAAACTGTCCGGACTCTGAGATTTACACCCCTGCAATATAGCCTCATGTAAAATTCAAGAATTGTTTTGGAATCCCGATTTGAGAGATGAGGTATCAGTGTAGTCTCTGATAGCTTTTCTGTTTTTCTGCAGGTTTCCAGCTCACCCACACACTCTTTTGGCATGCCCAGTCCAGCAGATTATGGCAGTTACTCGTCTCCTGAGTCTCACTCCTCCTCTTCCTCATGTTACAGCTCACCATCACGGCTGGACTTGAGCTCCAGCTTTGCTCAGGAGGTGGGCCACTACCAGCACTGTGACCTTCAGCACTGCTTTTACAACTGGTCTGCTCTGCAGGATGCAGGAGCAGCCTCAGAATTTGCACCTAACAGCTCTTCAGACTGTTTTTACCCAAGTTTTGAGGAAGACTTTTACTGTAGAAGAGAATCGTCAAGTTCTGAACTGTGTTACCTTTAAGAGCACTTTGTCCTGTGACAATTTGTACAGTGTCATGAAACCATCTCAAGATTTGATTTTGATTACAATGTTTGTCTTCATCATACTTTTTAAAACCAAAATATGAAACTCACAATTATAATTTCTATAATAGTCACATTTCCAACATTTCCAACATGCTTTAGCAAAAAAGCTAAACACTTTCAGAGAACTTGAACCATATGTTAATTATAGTGATTGTAATTTTATCACAATAAATAAATATTTTTTTGTAATGCTGTGATGTGATCATCCTTCCCTCAGCTATCACTCTGTCATTTTGAAGGTGTTAATGACTGTGCTTTTTAAAATAGAGACATTTACTTGCGTTATGAAAATCTGATGACCAGTTATAAATAAAGGTGTGAGGTTATGCAACAACTGATTCCAGATACTATCCCTGAAAACCAAGTGAATGAAAACCCACAGCAAAATCCCCAGGGTTAAATGAACATTGTGTTTGTTTGAACACTGTAAGACTTCATTCATCACTAGGGATTTGCTGTGCAATGCAAAGAGCCAATCATATGACACAGAGCTCGTCACTCATGAATCCTGTTGTCTGCAGAAAGCTTTGGCGTGCAGTTCTGGATAAGAATAGTATGTTAGGCCCTGGGATACTATATGCTGGTGCAATTATGACACATTATATAATCAGAGCCCTTCATCTATATTGGCATCTATAATTTCCTCAGCAATTTTCCCTGTATTGAATTACATGTGCGCCTAGTTCTTAAACAAATACTATGAGCAGGTTTCCCAGGCAAAGACAAATCCATGGCCTGAACTGAACTTTCTTTCCTTGTGTTGGTGATTGTTGTGTAATGCAGGTTCACTCGTAACTATAAGGGGTAACATTACTTGTTTTCATTTTCCCCCTCCTATCCATATCTTCTGTCTTGAGTCACATATTACTTATTATTCACGAATGTTTGCTTGAGGGTGTGTGGTTTTCTTAATATGTGAAATAATATGGGATTAGTTTGCGAGGAATATTACAGTGTATTTTAGAATAGAATAGAATAGAATAGAATAGTATAGTACAATGGTATAGTATGGTATGTGGATATGTGTGACTGGCACACTAATGTCATTGTTTTGTAAGGTATAGTGTGGTATATTATAATAGTACAGTGTAGCACAGTATATTAATGTATAGAGCATTATGTGGATACGTGTGACAACAGAATCATAAGGATTCTGTAGCAGAATCATCACAGAAATATATACATCATTAACAGAGATGCACAAAAAACTGTACTTCAAATAAATGTAGCAGGAAAGATTGTTTTATATATTTGGTGAAGGAGATCCTATGTGCCTTTGCTATTTGGTTTGTTCCAGCACAGACATTAAACGTGGTGATAGTAAACAGATCAGAAATCAAATGTATTAAATGAGCTACTGAACTGGGTAGACATTAAATATGTTACCAAATGGGGCGAACATCAAATGTGTTACAAAGCAAGGTACATCTTAAATGTCTTACTAAACATGGAACACATTAAATGCTTTACTAAAAAGGGCGCATATTAAATGTGTTAAAGAACAGGGAACAAATTAAATCTGTAACTTAACAGAGCACAAATTAAATATGTTTCTGAGCAGGGCACACACTAAATGTGTTACTGAACACTAAGCATGGGACAATGATTGCACTTAAACTGAGGGGCGTGTCCTGTGTCCCAGGCCTGAAGTGGCACACGGGCCCTTGTCCTGGAATTCCCCTCATCTGTCTGCACCTCTGATCCAAGAACCCGCACATTCTTTAATATATGTAATCGTTGTGTAAGAGTCACAAGAGTGCAGCTGTTAATAATAGATCTTACAAGTGAACACTTGATGATCAGTACTTCATTATCAGAAAATAAGAAAGAAGAACTGTAGAATGCATGATTTCAGTGCCTCAGTCATGATTAAGTGTAAAGTGTCCTCATGTCATATGTGAACACCCCACAACACAGCATACAGGGTGATCAATGTAAAATTATATCTCTGTGTTGAATCCACAACCCCCAGGGAGCACTGTGTGAGGTATCTTGCTCATGGGTACACCAGTGGATTCAAACTCATGACCTTCCAATCACTGGGGCAGATCCTTAACCACCAGACCACCAGCTGCCCCTTTTGGCTAACTGCATAACAATTAAACATGAAGGGGCAGTTTGCCCCAAATAGATAGGTCGAGATTGAAATGTAATACCAATAAAGAATAATGTTTGTAGGCATAACCCAAGGCTTAATCCAACTATTTGTTTTCTTATTGTTATTAGTAGTATTCATTATACCTACAATAATAACAACAACAATAATGGTGAAAACAACAACAACAACAACAAAAAATTACATTATTATAATAATATAATAAGTTCACACTTCCTACAATGTTCTTGTCGGTTTGTATAATTACAATTGTATCTATAATAGCTGTATTCTATCATAATTATTATAACTTATTTAAATTATATTATAATACGAAATATAAGTTATTATGCGTTACGACCTGTAATTTGGGTAGTTAGAAGTTAGTGTAGGGTCTGCTGTGATGCAGTATGGCTTTGTTTTTATTTTAACTATTTAGAAGAGTGCACAAAAACTAAATTTAACCAGAAGAGTCTCTGGTTTGCCACTTGGTTTGTGTAAGTGTGGAGAGAGGGTGGAGTCAAGTGACAAAGAAAAATCTCTCATAAGTTCAGTAAGTTCAAGGCCTTGACGAAATTTCGCAACTAGAGTTACTCATTTATTAATGTAAACTTATGATTTTTATGAATCACAGAACAATATCCGCCTTTGATCTCATTATTACAAAACAGACCAGACAAAATCCCTGGATGGGAAAAAAAATTGTAATGTTCTCTTACCCACTAGGAGTGCCTGTGTTTAATTAACTCTGAAAGTTAAACATTATCCTGCTAGACTTTGTGTGAGTTAATTAGATTCGTTAATTTCACACTGATTTTACATCTTACTCTCAGTCTGGGTTAGGTCTGAAACTGAAGCGTATTGAAAGTTTGAGTAATGTAGTGTGTGCATCGCAAATGAAGCTGCTGAGTTTACCTGTTAGGAAACTGGAGGTCTCTCTGGGGGTGGCAGTTGTTCAGGGCCTCAATGCTGTTCCGACGGTCCAAATAGCAAACAGAGTGTTTCATAACAGAAGCCCCCCCCCAAATTCTGCTTCAGTTCAAGACAAATTTGGCTACGGAACTCGAGGAAAATTAAAAAGTTTATATTTCTGTACTCTTTTTACCAAGGCATATAAAACAGCCATTTACATTTATTAAATTAAAAGATGTGTTCATTTAATAAATGTGCGCACGTAAACACATCCCCTCATTCAATGTTTTTTCTTTGCCTTTATTATTTTCTGCATTGTAGATTAATGCTAAAACATACAAAATGTTACCATGGAATTATGCAATAAACAAAAAAAGAGTTAAACGTACCAGAATATGTAAGACGGTAATGATGGAATGTCGTTGGAGTAGAACCGTAGTGGAATAGAATTTGTAATTGCGTACCAACCCTAAGTGATGGTCCCAAACACATTAAGAAGACAAGACATTAAATTCCAGTGAGCTCTTGACGAAGAACACCTATTAATTAAACAGCATTCCAGATCGATTACTAATTAATCAGAGTGAAAAAACGACAATCATAATAAAAGTTGGTGTTTTCAATATTAAACTATTGTAGCCCTAAAATATCGGATATATTAACTGTCAGCAGCCTGTTTTTATAGGGGAACTTCCAAACACCCAAACCCCGTTTCTGTTTGAAGGGTCGTGGGAAAATGAGGTATTTAAGATGTCTGATAACTCTGACATTGCCATAAATTAGTTCCTCATTCTGGAGGAAACCTGTCAAGATTGAAGAGGTAAGCAAAATGGCGACATTAACACGGGCAGGTGGTTACCCAGCAAAACAACGACAACATCATAATTATTTTCATCATTTGATCATCATCACAATCATCATCATCATCATCATCATCATCATCATCATTATCAACAACACAAACAATAATAACGACGATGTTGATTATGTTGATTATACAATTATGTTAATAATGATTACAGCAACAACAGCAGCAGCTGTTTAAATCGGCACGAAATGCATAAAACATAAAATACTGCGTTTCTGTCACAAAAAGATAACTGAGTACAGAGAAATATAATACAATGGTCAATTAAAGGAAAACACGCAGATTCGGGTTTTGCCACCCAACATAGTGTTAGTTTAATGGGTGTGGACTTATTAGATCATATGTGGTTATTACTGTTCAGATCTGTAGTCTGTCAAAAAGTATGTATGGTACAGGTCAACCTGTCTCTTGGCAGAGAGAGGGCAAGCCACGGCACGCGGTTTGTTTGCTTGCAGCGATTACGTTTCTTATCCAAAGATGCATTTTTTCTCACAGGGTTTTGCCAGAATGGATTGGCCCGAACCTGTTGGGAGTGTATTGAAAAACCTAAGCACTTTCCCCCGTCTCACCTGTCACTGTTTGTTCCTTACATGTACGCGTTGACTAATAAAGTAAGTGGTACATGTACTGCTTCGAAATGTACTGCAATATACCAGCAAGATGTTAAGCGAATAAAAGGGGCTGAAAAAAAAACTGAGTAAGTTTTAGGATTCTTTACTATAGAGACAGGGGCTTATAAAGCTTTCATCATCATCATCACAGCCAATTCTCATCACAACCACTTGTAACTTATAAGTGAGCGGGGGAGGCGCTCGATATCAGCAGTACAAAACGCCTAAACGCCAGTAAACTCCCTAACGATTTACAAAAAGATACACGTGCTGTCGGTGACACATTTGTATAACAACTACCCTCCCTCTTGGGTCCACAGCGAAGTGAACAGGCGTGTAGATGTGTTGGACAGTATGGGGCGCTTGTAAAAACCGCTTCACAAATTTAAAGGTGTCATTTTTTTCAACATTTAGCACAAAGTTCACACAATTTTTACACATTTAAAGTTAAATGTGTTTAAAAAACAGAGTTAGGTATTGGTCCATTTTCTTGCTGCTTAATTGTTAAATGTTAAATCTAAATGTTAAATCAAAATCTTAATGTTAAATGTCAAATCTAAATGTTAAATCTAAATCTAAATCTTAAATCTTATACCCAAATGTTAAATCTAAATCTAAATGTTAAATCTAAATGTAAATCTTAGATGTTAAATCTAAATGTTAATTCTCAATTTTAAATCTAAATCTAAAATGTTAAATCTCAATTTAAATGTTCCTTCTAAAAATAGTGTGAGATATGCTAATTAGACACGCCCCTGATTACAATTGGCTGGAACTTAGCAGGGGGCTGGACTGAATGCTTTGATATTCCCTCACCAACATGGAGGACCTGCCTTTCCTTAAATTAAATGTTAAATATGAAGTATATATCTGGCACTAAATTAAATTAATTTAAATCTCACAGTTAGATAGGAATCGGTAACATCTTTTAAGATTTAACATTTAAGATTTAGATTTAGAATTAGCATTTAGATTTAACATTCAATATTTAGATTTTGATTTAACATTTAGATTTTGATTTAACATTTAGATACAAGATTTAAGGTTTAGATCTAACATTTAGATTTAACATTTAAGATTTAGATTTAGATTTAACATTTAGATATAGGATTTAGGACTTAGGTTTAGATTTAACATTTAGATTTAGATTAAACATTTAGATTTAAATTTTAACATTAATATTTAGATCTAATATTTACATTTAACATTTAACATTTAGATTTAGATTTAACATTTAGATTTAGCATTTAGATTTAGATTTAACATTTAGATTTAACATTTAACATTTAGATTTAACATTTAACATTTAGATTTAGATTTAACATTTAGATTTAACAATTAACAATTATGCAGCAAGAAAATGGACTAAAACCTAAATTGTGTGAACATTGTGCCAAATGATGAAAAAATGACACCTCTAAATTGTGAAGCAGTTTTTACAAAAGGCGCCCCATAGTAACTGGTTAATGAGAGATGTCCATGACTTTGAGGCAGCTCAAAATCCCCAACAGTTCTAAACCCAGCCGGAGCGTTTTCCAGGTCTCTGAACGAGTGTGCAGAGCAGACTGTGCCTTGTTGCAACATCTTGCGCAACATTACGCGTGCCTTTTAAAAAACGTCTGCGTGTCGACTGTGGAGGGGATGGAATCATTTTTTTTAGCAAGAGCGTGCTGCGCCCCTGTATAGAGATATAGGGCCAAGGGTACCTGACTGTGTACAGCACTAAACAGCAAGTAGCAAGTTTTTTACCGCACCATGTTCCACATTTCTATCCCCCCAACAAAAGCATTATCACAATCAATCCCCCAATGTATCAATAGAACTTCTCACTCCCCTACAAAATCCTTACTCCTCTACCCCCACAAAAAAATTACACCAAGACCCACTTACCCCTAAAAAAATAATTACATCGCTACCCCCTAACAAAATCATCAAGCTTCTTCCCCAAAAAATCAGGCTTAGGTCCTCATTGTATGTAGATGCTAAATATACCTCTGGGTGTAATGTTGAACACACTTGTAGTGGAAGTTGCAACATTTTCTATCAAAAACTGACATCATGTGATCAGAGAAGTACTTAAGTAATTTGAATGAAATGTTGAAAAGCAAAAGAAACTGGTCAGATAAACAAACCGCAGATACCTGCCTGTTTAAGCCCACCAGCTGGGGTTTTCCTGACTGTCTCTTTAAACTGGATGAACTCGTTTGTTTTCTCAGGGAAAAAAAGAGAAAGTCTACCTTTATTTTGATGAGATGCAAGTGTAGGAACCTCAGCTGTAGCTTCATATCCTCAGTCTAACATACATGGGCACATCATGCGAAGTGATATGGTAGAAAAAATCTAGGTTGGAGGCAATATGTCAACATTTACAAATATTTTGCACAATAATTATTCTTTAGTAGCTCCCATTCTTATCACATTTAAGTGTGGACAAAAAGCACAAAGTCTGAATCAGTGCAACAATGTATTTTCATTAAATTAAATAAGCATGCAACTGCATTACAAATTATATTCAAATTGCTCTTTGGGGAAATCTCTATGGAATTAGGCCACTTAGTTCAAAAACACCTGTATTTGATCCCTGATCATCTAATACAGCTTACACTAGAACATTTAATGAGATTTAAATTTTAAGCAACATTATAACCTACACACAGTGTAGCCAACACACAACTACACTAATTTGCAGTTAAAAAGGAATTACAACTTTTGTTATTTGTCCATGATCCCATCATTCAGGTTGGCTTAGTGCTCAGTGGTTAAGTCTTTCGGGTGGTCATATTAACAAGAACTGAATGTATTACATGCCTCCAAAAGCAACCTCACAAATAGTTAAGTGCAATTGCTATGAATCCAACAGTTTTGACACCATATTTTTATTTTACATGCCACACACATTTAAATTAAGTTTTGATACATTAAATGGTTCTATTTGCATTTTAGACATTGCGAACACTGGTTCCGTATCAGTAGCACCACCAAGGAGATTCAAGCTGGCAAATTTTCCCACAAGTAATCATCTCACATAAAAACCTTTTGAACTGACTGGGCTTCAAAAATGAAATTGCATTTTTTTGAGTACTCTTTGAGTACCTTGCTCAAAGCATTGAGCACATGCTGAGCATCAAACACATTCTATGTGAAATCATCATATTTTATCACTGTTGGTCCCTTGACAAACCCAAGACAACAGTACCTTTCAGATCAGTGCCATAAGCACAATGCACAAATAATCTGTGGTATACTGCCAGGAGACATATTTGACTGTAAACCTGTTCGACAAAATTCTGAATCCTGAATTTACCGCACCTTATTCAACTTAAGCCATTGACTTTGCACGAGATATTGACAGACAACAATGCGGTTGATGTGTCATTAAACGTATTTAATCTTTCGAAAGCAGCACCAGTTCATCACATTACAGTGAAAGTGGTTTAATATAGTCAATCTACGTCTTACCTGCTTAGTTTTTATCGCTAGTTTTCAAAAGGGTTTTACAGCTTTTCAAAGCACTTTAACTGGGATTTAATTTGAAGGAATTTTACACAACGCTTCAAATCCTTGGCTCTTTGATGCCCTCATCCCTTGAGTGAGAGTGACAAATCCAGGCCCCCTCCAGCATTGCCATTCTGTGTCAGTCCTTGGCAAGCACATTGAGTTCTTAACTTTCAGAATGAGCATGTGTTCAGACTTGCCTAGATCGTATTGGCTATGAGCTTAGAGAGCCAGGAGGTGCATGGAGACATCCTGGCAGTACCAAACACAATAAATGTCTTTTCCCATCCCAACCAAGCTGAAGTGAAATCTAGATCTTTGAAGTGTCACAGGAGAGGCCACTTATAAAAGGTAAAGAATGGCATGTTCCTCTTCCAGAATCCATCAGTTATCTTCTGCACTCTTAAAAAAGGTAACAAAAACAAAAACAAAATAAAACAAATCAAATCAAATCAAATCAAATCAAATCAAATCAAAACAAAACAAAACAAAACAAAACAAAACAAAACAAAACAAAACATAACAAAACAATTATTATATATATATGACTCACATCAACACCTCAATTCTGTTATTATTGTATATAAGATTTAGAATTTTTTATATAGATTTAGAATGTTTATATTGTGTTTTTATAATTCCCTGTATATGCACACACATATACTTGGCCAAATAAAGCGATTCTGATTCTGATTCTGATTCTGATTATATATATATATATATGTTTTCTTTAAAAACAGGCAGTTTCAACATAAGGTTCCACACCAATAAATATATTTTGCTAGAATGGCACATCAAAATATAAAAATGCTTAAATATGGCAAAAATGTCAAAGAACATACATAATGGTAATACACAAACTCCACTTATATGGACAAAACATGTCTCCAAAAGAGATTTCAAAAATTGAATTTTAACCTGAAAAACAGTCCACAGGTATTTCACTATCAAGAAGTTACCTTTTATGAGGTTAACTTCTGGGTTTGAACCATGAAGCATACAGATTAACGAGACACAGCTTCCAGTAAAGATCTTAGGCCTGAATGCTTCGTTCCGGGTGATGGCATGGACTCTGAACGAGCAGTTGGCCAACTGCAGTTAAAAATTGATTGTAAGTGCAAATTAAACCTGACTGAAAACATTGCAAATGAGCTGAAACAGAGGGTTTAATTCAAGAGACTGCAAAGTACTGGTCAAAAGCTAACTTTTGTGTGGAAGGTCCAAACATCACCCAGTTGTAGTGGGCTTTGATTGTTTTTGTTTCAGGCAGCCAGGTTATCATTTAAATTTTCCTAGTTCTTGCTTTCATAGTGTATGCTGGCATGTATACAAACAAAGTCTCCAGGGCTATGGTGAGATAGGGGGGGGCGGAGTTGTAATCAATTTTTATTGCAATTTGGTGACTCCAAAATGCTTCCTTATATTCACAACTGTGATCCTCTTTAGGGAGAAAAAGCTTCCTACATCCCCAGTTTTTTTTACCTTTTAGCAATAAATTAGGCATTTTCAGGTGTTAGCTAATTTGTCCTGTTACATTTACCTTTTTGTGAAGTGCTGTCGAGTCTTTTATTTTTTTTTGTCTCTGTGTGTCTTTGCTGTCATTACATACCTTTCCTCCTGGATCAATAATGTTTTCTAATTCTGATCCTACTTGTTGATAAATGGGAATTTGGCCTCTATTCAACCACTATATATACACCCCAATAAAACATATTGTGAATGTATATTAAGTTTTGGTTATGTTCAGTTTGTGAAAATATCTATGGGAACTGAGATGATCTACACAAAAACATTTTAATGGCTTTTTTGCTGGTATTTAAAAGGGTGCCATTAGATGTTTAGTTATACTGACATTAGTTAACTTCAACAGATAAAAGAGGTGTATTTGGCAAGATTATGGCTTTAATTTCCTCACAAAATAGGCTTTTATTATGAGCCGATGGAACAGGGCAAGCTGGTACATTGTTACTAGTTGAACTTCATAAAACTACAGTACTGAGCGAAAGTGAGATCATATTTTGTTCAGGACATAGGGTTTGGTGTTTCCCCTGTCCAGCAGTCCCTGTATCACTGGCCTGAGCAGGTAGACATGAAACACAGTTAAGATATGCATACAAGGAGGTAGCTGGGGCAGCTGGATGGCCTAGTGGTTAGGGCATTGGCTCAGCAATCAGAGGATTGGGGTTAAAATCCCAACTGCTGGTGTCACCACTGAAGTACCACTGAGGTACCCTTGAGGTACTGTTCCCTCAGCTGCTCCCTGGGGCAGCCCCCTGCTTCACTTAGTGAATAGGGTAAATGGGAGTATGCAGAGAAATCATTTCACTGTGTGTTGTACATGTATGACTGGTCTGGTATGACTATTTGATCAGGTAGACTTAAATGAAATGGTCAGCTTGAGACTTGATGGTGAAAAGATCCAAATCGTTTATGAAAGAGCAGACCTAACTTAAGATCCAAGGTCGACAGATACATCCTGTCACCAAGCCAATAATTCAGTGCCCCCCTTTGTGACTGAAAATGGCAAACGCCTCTGCTAGTGGCCATGAATGCCAAGCAAGGCACTAGTGATGGGTCATTCTTGAAGGATTCGTTCATTTTGAACCTTTTTGAATCTTTAATGTGCCCCGGGGAAGAACGAGTCGTCTAGTACGAGTGATTCTTTTAGTCGTGCATTCGCATTTCTGCTACATCCTAGAGTTTCTGTATTGAAATTTTCAATACGATAAGAAGCGAGGTGAGCGAATCACAGGTAAACAATGAAAGAAACTTTTCTTTTTCTTATAGCATTATAGTTTTGTCTTGTTTGTAGTATAATCAACGTTTGTTTAAGCAGTAGTAACATTTTCATTATATTTTGATAAAATGAACAAAAAATTACTCGAAAAAAGATTAGTTCATTTTGCTGAACAAGACTCAAAGGACCAAGTCGGTACAAACTTCCCATCACTACAAGGCACGTCTAGGGACATTTGGTGTTGGGAATGGAGTTCACAATGTTTTGGGGGTCATGGGTAGGTTAGTGTGGGTGAAATGGGTGTTGTTGCCATCCAGCATATTCACGGTGACAGGGTGGGCTAATAAAACACTGCATGTACTCTACCACATGTTCTTCCAGGTGGCATCTATTCTTAGTTAACAGATGAGAAGTAGAGCCATGCGTGGGAGAATTTTTTTTGGTGAACCTATATTTATAAAGTAAAAAAACTGCATGTTCTGTCATTCGCTATGGAACATAATGCATTTAAATGTTCTTAACCCTGCCTTAATTTACCCCATAAAATACACCAAACCCCTTAACCTGAATGAAGTGGCCATTAATTTGTGAACTAGTCCCTTAATTTTCCCTTAGAAGTGGATTTAAGGGATGATTGTGAAACTTTAAAGCATTCATTAGGAGGTTTTATTATTTATGGGGCAAATTTGAAACAGTAATGGGGAAATTCAGCAGTTTTACACCTTAATACTTTTTCCTCAAATTTTCCTTAATTTCCAGAGAAACTGAGGTCAAATTTAAGGTAATATTAAGGGCTTTCCTTTTGTAGTGATCACAGTGGATGTGAAAAAGAAGAGAGCCACAAAAAGCGCCCTCGACGAGCTCTATTCCTCATTCTTGGAATGGAAAGTGCTAGACATTAAAGTTTTGTGGCAGTCTTCCCTCCATGAATCCAATGTAATTGCACATCCATATTTATTCAATTATACCTTTGTCTCTATTAACACGAACAGCTGCACCCCAAAGCTTTTCCCCCAGCGTGCCTTGATACAGTGATTTCCCAAATTTTAGTTTTGTTTTTTATTCTTCCATCCTAATTTTATCGACAACTTCAACTGCATCCTACATTCTGCTAACTATTTTTAGTGTAAATCTCGCAAGATTTGCTTTGGGTCTAGCAGGGTTCAAAAGCAAGAAGTTCTAAGTCTGAGCGGTCAAAATCTAATAATGGTGACTCAGAAAGTTAAAAATCTAACAGCCATAGCCTATTCTTGTGCTTGGCATGAAAGCTGCTGAATAATGCTTGGCAGGATACTCTGCACAGTCGAGCACATTTGCGAGCATGTTGTGTCAGCCTGCAGGATCCCCTGCAGACCACTCCAGCAAGGATGTGTGGTCTGGAGTGAGTGACTGTGTTGATAGAACTAATCGCAGAAGAACACCTGCAGCATTGAGGATGGTCTATCTGTCGTGATTGCTCTGTGTGTGTGGGAAGAAGACATATGTACAAGCTTTAAAGTGATGATTTTTAATGAACACACAGGTTAACGGACAGGAGAAAACAGGAAAGATACCACTGGGGCTCTGACTCATGCTACAAACAGTTTGTGCACAGTTCAGGCAGCTTGCATGCTTTTTTTTTGCCAGATAGAGATTTTATACAGATGAAGTATTTCTAGTATTTTCTAAGTGCATAAAGTGTACTCATGTCAACAAAGATCATTGTGAATCAGTCACAAAGAGTCTCAGCAGATAGCAAACATCCATACATCTCTAATGCCTCTAGTTGGTGAGTTTTTATTGACTTGATGTTTTAGATGTTTCCAGTTCAAGTTAGATCTATAATTTCTTGAGTTCTTGGTTCTTTAGGTGTTAAAACATTTTCCTTTATTTGGCAATAGCAATGTTGATGTTCATGACCATATATTTGTTCCGTGATGGAGCTCGTAACTCAAATTACATGTCAGATCATTTTTCCCAATTGAAATGTATTGGAATGCCATTTTGTACCTCCAAAAACACAGCTTTTTTTTGTTTATATGTGAATGTGAATGTCGTTTTTAGCGACCTTGCTGGCGTTATAGCCGTCATCTACTCATTCTGCTTCTGTAAGATGCAGATTGTGGATGTGTGATGCTCATGTTTCGCCAAATCGGCGACACGCATACCTTGGGGATATTTTTCGGTCATTTTTTCTTTAATTCATTGCACATCAAAAAAGTGTGATAACCAGCTCAGTTCAACACAGTTCTTGGGGTGCTATGAACCGAACTTTCTGTTTTCTACACTATCAGCAGTGTTGTGCAAGTTCACACTTTTTATGAACTAGTTCAAAGTTCAGTTCACACATGCTCAAAGTGAACTGTTCA
>JBBKCR010000001.1:15315272-15325325 GCA_037577295.1 Ladigesia roloffi
TCAGTTCAAAGTTCACTGAAATATGAACGTGTTCAATGAACGCGTTCTTTTGAACTAGTTCATGCACAACACTGTCTATCAGTGTAGAAAATATATTTACAAAGTATTGCCTTTAATGATGTATAAAACAATCTGTGTCTTGCATTATCTTAGATCATCGTTGCCTCTAGCCTTGCCTGTTGGATTTTACATTTTTTTGTCTAATTTTGGATCATGTATTTTGTCTTGCTCTTCTGCTGTTGCTTGTTCTACTGTTTTAAGGATTACAAACTTGCATCCTCTTGTTTTTCAGAGTTTGCCAATGATTGAACAAGTTCTGTTTTAGAATATGAAGTCTCTTTGTCACATTAAACACTCAACTGGCTTCTTCCCCAGCTCATCATTAAAACAGGTTATTAAAAAATAGACTTCTAATAAAAGTGCAGACCCAAAAATTGTCGATGGCTCTAGAACACTCGAAGAGTTTTACAGGCATGACCCTAAACCAAACCTAACCCTAAGTTTGAGGCTTTTTTAGGGGGAAGCAAGGAAAAATATCACAGATGAAGACCGGAAAAGCATGAAAAACATAAAGAAAAGCATGAAAATATATAATAAATGGAATGGGTGGTCTCACTAATGGCTTAGAAATGTTGATGCTCTATTTAATTGTTATAACATTTGATTCATTGAAATATGAATGTGTTTGAGTTGTAAAAGTGCTCCAGTCTCCACCACCATGAAATGGCTTTCAGTTTATACACAGGACTGGGCCTAATGGAAATTAGACACCATTTCTGACACTTTCATAAAATGATGCGACTTTCATACAATAATGAATAACAACATTTTGCAAAACCATGCAAAAAGGGTGATACATTTATTGCCTTACACTGCTCTTTGGTGTAATCAGCAGAAGAGTATGTGCGGGGCAGACTATTGGCCCAGAGATGTGTTGTGAGAACAACAGTAACAAGAAACTCTATAACCCCCAGGTTAAAAACAATGCCAGAAGCAAGAGATAAAACTCGTGGGAACTAAAAACTAACCTAGAGGGTGACAACTGTACTGGAGTCCTCACAGGACGTTTAGGATTCCTGGGAGTCCAGGCGACTAACAAACCTCTTTCACAAAACAAGAAAGAGCGTTTTACAGGACAGGGGAGTGACGGGAAACAAATGGGAAGAGGGGAACGTGTCCAGGGTTCAGACAAGACAAGACAGCACAAATACATTGAATGGCTATTTTCTCACAAATTAATCCCTTTGGCAGCTCAGACACATTTATGGGAACGGGTACATCACTGAATTTGACATTTATTTGTGTCAACATACTTAGGTTTACAAAATATTCTTGTAATCATTTTAGCCTCCATTTAACCTGAACAAGCATAACGAAAGCTCCTATCTTCAGGAACATGTTAATGGAATGGCATGAAAACATGAAAATATTTTGCAACAAAACAGGTAAGCATGTGAATAATATACAGAAACCAAATGATGTTTTATTATGTACAGTGATAATAGAAAACAATCACTGGGGCCTGTGTCAGGATGGAGGGAAAAACAGGTGGGGCAAAATACCATCAAACTCTTGAGAAACACCTGCTACCGTCTGACAGAAAGCGGTCAATGGGATGAAGGGTCACCCTCTGCCATGGCAATAAGAGAAAGGACCCAGTAAAACTGACCACAATGAAAGATAGAAAGCTGACTGACCTTACGTTGCCTGGTCAGGGCCCAAACTTAAACACTAGAAATTGAAGCAGTAACTAAAACAAAAGGTAGGTCCAAAAGTTAATGCAACCGGGATTGATTCTTTTTCCATATGATTCAATTTTTTATTATTTTCTGAATCATATCTTTTACATGCAATTAATTAATACAGCTGGATTTGTCTCTGTGTGTGTTTATTTCAGGTTACAATAAAAGGTGAATATTTTGAGGGGGTGATTTAAACCCGTTGTGTGACAGCATCACTGCTTTATAAGTAATTGTGCAGTGTTTAAGACAACAGGGACAATTCTAACTTTTTCACTGGAAATCTAAGAAGCTGTTTGAAAACACTGAAAATGTGTTGCATCTAGTAATTGATTTACATGTGCATATACTTTGCACATATGTCAACACAAATTCAGTGAATCAAGTGAAACTAAGGCACCACTTGTACTAAATTGTACTAAACACTTGTACTAAATACAATTTTCAACTATTCACCAGCTGCTATGAAATATTTTTATATACAAATATTATAGCCAGGTCCCTTCCATCAGACAACAGGCAATCAAACTGGGTTACTGAGGAAGGTGGGTCAGTTTGCTATCTTGAATCAAATTTGTGATGTACTAATGACAGAAACAGCTCCTAGACAATTGTGCTATGTAAAGGTGAACCTCGTGACTTTATCTACATTTGAAATTGAATGTCTTATAACATGCTAACAAATATTAATTGTGTCTGAAATTTTGTTCACTTACTATATTAAGTTTACTTACCTTGACTGGTTTAAATAACACAGCTGGTTAATTGCTAAATTCAAGCAATGTAAGAAAAAACGAGATAATATTTTTAAAAATGTAAGAAAAAAGAATTAAGATACATAGAATAAATGGTGCTTAAATATATGTCAAGTGTTAGATCAACTCAATTCTCAGCAACGGAAGTAAATCAACATTTTTACAAACTGCTTACAAAAAAAACTTTTTTTTTTCTCTGTGGAACCAATAAACATAACATAAGCTTGAGCTGTGTTTCAGTGTAGAACATCTTAAATGTCCTGAGTGAACATTGAAGGACTGCAAGCATAAGGCTCCTTTTGATTTTCTTCCTCTTCTTCCAAAAGTTTCTCCAAAGCGAGTGTGCCCTCTGAGGCTGGGGTGGGCTCCACCTGCTGTGGCTCTGGCTCTGGCATAGGTGGAGGCGCGGAGGGCAGTGACACTGGCAGAAACTGAGGAGTTGCAAGGGGTTGTGGACAGGGAGGCCGCTGCATGACTCGCCCAGAGAGTGTGGACAAGGGCTGGGCCCATGGAATGTATGCCAGTGAGCTGTCAGGAACATCCACCTGAGGCAGGGCTGAGCTGGAGGGGCTTATGGTCTGGAACAGATATATGGACGTGTAGAGAGAGATAAGGATTTTTGAGTAAACACTTGCCAGGAATTTCTAGTTGCAAAGTCACCGTCAGGTTGTGGCTTACCCCGAGGTTGGTGAACAGAGGAGTGTGTGTCAGAGTCAGCATAGAGGATGGGCCCACCACTGTGTAGCTGGGACACATAGGCTGTACATACATGTCTGTGGTGAGGGAGGGTAACGTGGTAATGGTAGGGTCATGGTGGAGATACTCTGAAGGAGTCCAGTGACCTAGTGGCTGGAAAGCAGCTGAACCACTGGGTTGGGTGACCCAGCCTGGACACAGGGCTCCGACATCCACTGTTGACTCATTCAGAGCAGTCTGGTTTGTCCCAGGGTGACCAAAGGGTCCTTCAGAGATGTGTTATAGCATGAGACAAAACATCTATATTTAGTAATAATGTTTGATTTGCACCTTGATTATTAAGAAAGTGAAACAATTAAGAAAGTGTTAACAATTTTAACATCACTCACCGACATGTGCATACGATGGCAAGGAGTTGTTGGGAATCACTACCTGTTGAGCATTGAAGGAAAAAAAACATCTGGGAAAGGCCAACGTTGTACAGTTACAGAGAAATGTAAGGAAACACTATATATTTTTTTATCAGATCTGAACCAAACATAGAATCTTGATTTTTTTTTTTTCCCGATGAAAGTGCTGATTATCTGATGGTGCAGTTTTGTTTTGGTTGACCAGGTTTTGCACAGTTGTTAGGAGTCTCCCTTCAAGACAAATATGGTTTTTTTTTAGCTCTGAGGAATCACAAGAATGAATACAGTAATTTTTTTTTTAGATTTTATGTTTTTCATTTGTCATGCAGGATTGCACATTTTGTCACATTTTTTTCAACAGGGAGCCACAAAAGTAAAGGGTAGACAAATGTGTAAATGTGTTGAAATTAGTTTAATAAATGAAATGATGGACTTCTGGAGCTTCTCTAGACTAAGACAACTAGACATGAGACCAGTGGTTGGGGTGCTGATTGGGAACACCAAACTCCCAACAAAATGGCTGTCAATCACCCTGCTCAAAAGACTAATGTGAGTTTATATTGCACAACAATTACCAGTCCTGCCAAGTACAACAGTTTAGCTTTGTGTCCATAACAGTTGGTTATTGACTTCAGTGTTAAGTCATTGCGTGTTAATGGTGATTTGGTGTCAGGACCAACAGTTAATGAAAGCCTTACAGGTGGAACAGGGCCACAAGAAACATCAGCAGTACACCAAAAACAAACCTTTGTGGGCCGCTGTTTTGTACATGTATTATACAAACACGTGTAGGTGAAAACTATTAAGTATTGGGACACACCTATTTTTTGGAGTTTGGTCTAGGCCCCTTAATTCCAGTAAAGAGCAATACCAAGGCATTTTTGTACACAGTTTGTGGAAGAACCATTTCTATTCCAGCTTGACTGTGTCATGACTGTGTCAAGCAAGATCCATAAAGACATGGTTGGGGAGTTCACTATGGTAGAACTTGATCAAATGGAACAGAGATGATGAGCCAGGCCTTCATGTACAACATCATTACCTGACCTCATAAATACTCTCCAGGATAAATGGGTACAAATTTCCAAAAAATCGATCCAAAATGACTGCAGAAAAAGGACCTACTCCATATTGAAATCTATATGTTCCAATGCAAAGTCCCTGTTGGTGTAATTGTCTGATTCATTAATACTTTTTGTCGATAAAGTGTACTTCATGATACAAATAACATCCTACCATATTCGGTGGTGTGAGTAAAATTATTGGTAACATCAAATAAAAACATCTCTGTGGATTTGAAAAAGAATTGATTATTGGGGCAGGGTTGGCAGGAGCTATAGTCACAATGACTGCTCAGCTGGCTGCTGTTTCACTAGGAACATTGACAACACGGAATGCTCACAATTTTATGGATAAGAATGAAAATGCCATCTTCAATCACAGATATAAAACTGGCAGTCAGTTGCAAAGGTGTGAAAACACTGACCCCATGGTACAAAATGTACATGTAAACATGGATTAGTTACAGTGTAACTGCTTCTCCAACTTTCTCTACCACACCTTTCCCTGGAAGTGAAGCTGTTCCCTGAGCACCATAAATATTTTAATGTGGAGTCCAGGATGCCAAATTCTGCTCACGTCCAAGGGGATTTTACCCTTTTACAGTATTTCAGGATCGTTGCACTTGATGTCTCTTTTTGAAGGTGAATATTTTCCTGTTGGCAGGGACACAAATCTCCTCTTTGAGGAACAGGCAGAATAATAAGAGCAAGTCAACCTAAAATGAGTCTGGAAAGAGGCTGGGATTAAAAAAGTAGAGAAAGATTATTTAACTCTGATTTTCATTTAGACCTCATATGGCTGTCATCAAGTACTAGGCCAGATTGTATTTATGTTTTCATGGGTTGTCAGGTATAATTATGAGGTTGGTAGGCAGGCTTCTTGGCAAGGCCTGCTGAGTGATTTGCATAGGCTCGATGCCCAAGGGCAATTTGGGGGAATGGTTTAACTGTCATGGAAAAACACCTGGATTATATACGGACAAAATCCCCTCGGCTACTTTCCTTTAATACTTCTTCACTTAACCAAGCCTGTGTCCAGCCATGACCTAAACCTGGCATGTCTCATAGAGTGCAAACATGAATAAAAATGGTCCTTTGTCCACTTCACTGCTTTAAGCCCGCTGGATAAAATGGTCGATCTGACACTGAACAAACATTTATTCTTTATCATGTGAATGCATTGCAATCCATTGATTACCAGACACAGAACCATCCTCTTTCATATCTTTAAATGCCTTCACCTTTGGTGATGATATGAAAGTAGGCAATCTGATAAGCTACTGAAACATGTGGGGACTTGCAGTAACAGAATTGAAAAGCGAAAAAAAATACTGTAAGGCATAATGAATACATTGTGTGCAAATGTGTGAGCGGTGGGTGTGTTTGTGTGTCTATGTGTGTGTGTGTGTGTGTGTGTGTGTGTGTGTGTGTCTTCTTACCGCAGTTGGGGGTGCTGTTTTGACTGTATTTCCTCGCTTTCTGCGCAGCAGTTCTTTGACAGGGTCTTTGACTCTAACACCCTGGTATGGTTTAGATGCAGCCTGTTCTGACAGTGCTATGGACAAACAAAAATAGGAAAATAAACTTAAATACAAAAATAAACTCCAACACATTTGAAAAAGTGAGATATTTTGCCATTGGTCTTTACTATGCTGCTTATAGTTAAATACAAAGGCCAAAACACTTTTAGTTTTTTCGATTTATACATTTCTTGAAGTAAACATAATGTGTTTTTCAGTATTCAGTATAATTTTTTAATTATGTTCAGTTCTATGTGTGTAATTCAGAATCCATAGGCTCCAGAGGACCATTTTCATGGGTGTCACTTTTCTTTATAGTGTGGGAGACAGGGACAAGAGCTTGTAGCACACTTCCCTTGTTAACCTTTATAATACAGTTAATCATGTTACCCTAATAAAAAAAAAGATCTGTATCATCATGCCAGCTGGTAACATTTGTCTAAAAAATGATCAAAAAGCACTCACCCACAGAACTTTGGTAAACAAGGAAACTGTGTTTAGCTACAAGTTCCATTATTTCAACATACACAACCACAGAATTGTTCTTATTTATTGTCAACACTCTGCCTGTTGTCAGTTGCTGAAGACACTTGCTCTCATATCCTTTGTATATCTTAAAAAATATTTGGATGAGTTTCTGTGATCTAACAGACTTTCAACAGACTGCACCTAAGTTGTATGCCTATTAATGATAATGAAGCTATGAAATGCTGCCTTCAAGCTAATCAGATCATGCAGTGAATGTAAAACACAACCATCACTATGAAACACAATGTACTTAAAATATGCTTAATTCTACATTAATTTACCCCTGAAAATATGCCAAACACCTTTATTTGAATTAAGTGGCCATTAATTTGAAAACCTTTCCCTTAATTTTACATTAAATATGATTTAAGGAATGAGTGTGAAACCCCTTAATCCTAAACATAGGGCATTTTCTTCTGGAAGTTTAGTTATTTAAGGGCCAAATGTAAAAAATAAGGGAAAAATTCAGTAGTTTTACCCCTTAATCAGACTTCATCTGTGCAATTTTCCACTTAATTTTCCTTACTTTCTTGGAAATTAAGGTAAACATTAAGGTTATATTAAGGGGTAAAATTAAGGGGTTTGGTTTCGTAGTGCATTCTAAAGTAAAGTAGCACATCAGTTTCAAAGAACCAAATGTGGATATTTCTAATAATTATTTACACATGAATTGTACTTTAGTACAAGTTAATATAGTTAATTCACAAAACGAAATAATTAAGTGCAACAACTTTTGTGGGTGGACGTAGCTCAATGCGTAGGATGCTTTCCTTTGGACCCTGAGGTTATGGGTTCGAGTCCTAACTTCAACACCTCCATTGGGTCCCTGAGCAAGACCCTTAACCCCAAATTGCTCCAGGGAGACTGCCCCGTGTAGTTAGAGAATGGAAGTCGCTTTGGATAAAAGCGTCGTAAATGTAAATGTTTTGCAACCGTTTAACACAGCTGCAGCTCAAATTTGTCTTCTAATTTTACTTAAACATTCGTGTAATCAAATCGAATATTAAACCAAAGCTATTTACTACTGCATGCCATTCATGACTTATCTAGTTTGCTATAGAAATCCAGTTACACTTAGAGTCCAAACTATGGGATCAGAACCATTATAGCAGCTGCAAGGGGGAACCAACACCATATGAAAGTCTATGTATCTGAATATAATATGCACAAAATTAATGGGACGGCTTACCCCCATGAAAACCAGCGCATTCACAATTACAAAAAGCAACAAGCTTTAAGTTTAAATATAATAGGAAACTCCCATCTGTTGACATGTACTGTTGGTAGGTAGAAATTCTAGAAATCTACAAATATATTACTTTATTAAGGTATGTCTACACATTGACTTAAAGGATTACTGGTCATTATAAAGTCCTATTAAGTTTAGAATTTTTTTTCTGTACCTGGCAAACATGGTCGGAGTCCGGTTAACTAAAGTTACTGCTAGTCCTGAATCTAGCTACTAATCTTGATTACCTAAAGATCTTTATTCAGTCTGCCCCCTTTTCCCTTGCTCAGAGGGATTAAAAAGCTGAATAAAGTAAAGTTGCATTAGCTTACATTTCAGTTTCTATACTAGAAGTCAGGCTTAGTTGACACTGATGAGGTTGACACCACTGTGAAGAACAGTACATGGTAATTAATAACATGGAATTCATTCAATTCCAAAACACCTACGTAGGTTAATCTGGCTGGTGAAAAAGACTTTTGGACACAAGGAAGTGAGTCTCCTATTTCAGAAAACACATTCTTTCTTAGTATTCCTGTTCGATGTAATGAAATCATGGTAACTGGACCAGCCAACAACATACACCAGCAATGTGATAAGAAAGTGAATTAACTTGGCAGGCGATTGCTGTGTGTACTCAAGGAGGGCTGGTTGCTTTATGAACCTGGAACTTGAGAGCAGAGGTGAACACCTTTCTCTGAAAGAAAACACTGTAGAAGCATTAATGCAAAGAAATTTCCCTTTCTTTCTCCATTCACTACACAAGCTTTTGACAGAAGTAGTGGCCACCAGACATCCGCTTGTAATCAGTATTTGTATTAAAACAAGAGGCAATGCTTGGGAGGGATTTAAATTGCAATCTCTTTATGAGTCATTGTTTGTGGAACACTGTTACCTGCAGGAGTAAAACTCCCTTGTTCCCGCCCAAGAGAACAATCTCTGAGGGTCAACATTTGCTTCCCTATAATTATAAATAAATGCATTTTATTACTGTCAAAAACATAGCCTCATATCTCTGAAAAAGGAAGTTTGGAAAAGACAGGCAAAACCATTTGAACTTCAATGTAGGGGCTGCACAATATCTATAATTTCATGTTCGATATTGATACTGATACTGATACCACAAGATTGAGTTTCTGCTAATACTGATACTGATTCTATCCTTTTTTTTAACCCTCTTTTCTGGATACACTTTGAATCCAAAATGGATCCCAAAATTTAGTGCAGTATTTAATTTTAAACATACTACAGTGTAGTGTATAGTTTTTTTCATAACAGAGTTCTAGCTGAATCATCAGTAGCTCTTTTTAAACATATCATACACATTTTTGGGTGTTTTTTTGTTCCAACATAGATCACTAAGTATGAAGTCAGGAGTCATCTGAGACAGCCTGCTGACTCATCCTCTCTATTGCAGTTAAGCATTTACAAAAGTATTCCGGCACTTTTTGATATACAATCCAGTGATTCTGGCCTGCTGATACAGGCTATTTGAGGTGTTTATAGACACAGCGAGTCTCTTCTGATTAATTTAAGTTGTTGATAACTATAAATGAACATCTCCTTCTACTTTCAAATGAAATGTAAGATCTTAGGTCATTTCTGTGTCGCCACATTGTGAAGGTTTATGCGGTCATACATTAACCAAAATAGGGCAATGTTTGCTTAACATATATAAAAAATATGCACAGATTGTGTACAGAATAAATGCCACATAAAAGTCATATAAAAGATAAAAATTAAACCAATTAAACCTATATAACTTAAGAGTATGGTTATTTTTGATGGGTTTAAAAAAACATTTTTTAGTATTTTTTGGCAAAAATCTTCTCAGTCATTGTAAATCAGTGTCTCAGGCATCAGGCAGTTTATTTGCAACCATTTTATGAAATTACTTTCTGTGTGGTAGCTTTATGGGTGATTAAATGCTATGGATATAACAATGTAGCTCAGAAAGTTTCTCTGGACTGGAGTATTTTACATCCAACCACTCTGAATCCCTTAACTATTTAATATTGAAAAATAATGTTTTCCCCTTTAGACACACACACACACACACACACACACACATACACACACACACACACACACACACACACACACACACACACACACA
>JBBKCR010000001.1:15325425-15339094 GCA_037577295.1 Ladigesia roloffi
TATTATTATTGTTATTGTTATTATTATTATTATTATTATTATTATTATTATTATTATTATTATTATTATTATTATTAAGAAGATGTTAGCCCAGTGATTAGGACATTCGCCCTGTGATCTGGAAGTCATGGGTTTGATTCCCAAGACTGCTAGGCACCACTGAGGTACCCTAAGCAAGGTACCGTCCCCACACTCTGCTCCCCGGGAGTTCCTGGCTGCCCGCTGTTTCACTTGGTGAATGGGTTTAAATGCACAGGAGGAAATTCGTGCTGCTCAAGCTGTGTGCTGGGACGTGTTCACGTATGACAGAATGATCACTTTCACTTCACTTCAAGTAGAAGAAGAGGGAGAAGCAGACTAAATAACATTTCTATCTAATATATCTTACATCAAATATACCATCATTCTGCTAAAGTATTTTTATTATAGCCTCTGAATTTAACATAGCCTCAGAACAGGCTTTAACCTTTTTATGGTTTTATTATTCTTAAGTGGAACTAGATTCAACTATATTATGAATGTATTTTCATCATATAGGACATTTTTATTATAAAGACACTGAATGCATATACCTTTTACTCTAATAAAGTAACAATTAGTTGAAATCTATTTTTTAAAGTTTCCTATATTAGCTAATGATATCCGGTCATTTTAAAACATCCTAAACAGGAAATATGTGAATGTTCTTGTAGCTGTGTGAAATTCTGTAGCTTGAAGAACTACTAAGATAACCGTAGGAATATTTCAGAGAGACTGGTTGGTTGGTCAGGAATCTGACAGGAGGTTCCATCATACAAAAAGAAGAACCACCTGGCTGCATGCATGGACTTGTCTGTGTGGTATAGTTGTGTAATTTATTAGCTGAGAGCGCCAACCAGTGGTTATCAACTTCAAGTAAACAGCCCTACTGTGCATTAAATGTCTTAAGGTTAGGTTTAGACCGTTACTGAATTTTTCACCAAAGCTCTGTATATTAATTTGGTATTCTTAACCACAAGGTCACCTGAGGTTAACAGGGCCACTGTTTATCTACTGCTGTTAAAATACAAATAAATGAAGTATGACCAGATTAGCACATGTCTTCAGGCATATATTCATCACCCACAACATTAAAACCACCTAATATTGCATTAGTTCCACTCATGCTGCCCAAACACTTCGAGATCGTGCAAAGAGAAGTTTTTCTAGATGCATGAACTTGTCAGTGTGGGATTGTTGTGTAATTTAATTGCTGAGAGCGCCAACCAGTGGTTATCAACTTCAAGTAAACAGTCCTACTGAGAAGAGGTTCTACTACACTACCATTTTGTTTAATAGAAAGACCATATGTTTTGAGGTCAAAGTTGTAAACCAATTAAACAAAACATGGCACAAAAATATAAAATCTTTCAAAGGGACCTCCCCCAACCCCTCACCACAAGTCTAGCATCATTTGCCATCTCATTTTTACAGAATGCATAATATACATCAAAATATCTTAACTTTACATTATTTCAAAATACTTATTCTGAATTACATCAATATTTATTGATTATGCCTAATATTACTGTTATTCATAACACTTCATAATAGGTTAAAACAGATCTCAGTGAAATAAAAACACACAAATGTAATTTATGGTTATCAACAAGATTATACCAGACAACTAGTACTACTACTACTGCTACTGAATAACAGCAACAACAATAACAATAATAAAAATAATAATATTGAGAGTATTTACAGCAACTTTAATAATGAAAGATTAATTAGAACAGTTAATGATTAAATTATAACAGTCAAATATTTAAAAATCAATATTTGATTAACTGAAAAGTGTAAAATATTAGAATGAAGAAATGTAACTTCTCACTGTTGAATCTTTTGATGAAAATCATCTATCAATAAATAAAATAAATGGATAACATTTCTCTGCAGACTCCCACCATCATAGTTTTTTTTTGTATTAATGAATATAAATATTGTTAATATAAATTATTATTATAAATGCCATCAAGCATATAAAAATCTATAGTCGGACTCTGTATATAATATACTCTGACTAATTTGGCATTCTTAACCACATGGCAACCTGAGGTCAATTGGGCCAATTGGGTAGTGCTGTTGAACTACAATTAAATTAAGCATGACCAGATTAGCACATGTCTTCAGGTGTAAATTGATCAGCCATAATATTAAAACCACCTGCCTAATATCGCATTGGTACCCCTTGTGCTGCTAAATTACTTCTAGGTGCTGTGGCGTCTGGCACAAATACATTGGCAGCAGATACTGTTGAAGACCAAGTACACCCCTTTCCTGTCAAACTGAATTTGTAATGGCAGGGTCCTCTTTCACACCATAAAGTGTTCAGTAAAGGTTGGGAGAACACGACGAAGAGTTCAAGATGTTGACTTGACCTCCAAATTCCCCAGATCTCTATCTGATATATACAAACTAATAGTGGGTCAACCTCCCAAAGAACAGGACTTAAAGGATCTGCTGCTTACTTTGTGGTGGAGATACCACAACACAGAGAGGCCTTGTAGATTCCATGTCTTGACAGGTCAGAGCTGTTTTAATGTCATGGCTGATTAGGATAATCAAAGTAATTTGTGTTTCTAAGCATGAAGCCATCAAGATATCGATTTTTAAAAAGTTGGTTTATTATTGTCTCATTAACTGTCAGTCATTTCCTATGGTCTGCATGTTCTGTGAGCTTCTCTAAGCACATATCTGACGCTCAAAGTATGGCTACAATGTGAGATTTAATGACTTAATTTTAAACTTTTTGTAGCATAGCACTACTAATCATAAACAAAATCTAAATTTGTTCATATAAAAAGGTCCAAATTGAGGGTCATCCAAACTAAAGCATCACTTTAGATCAAATTAGTAATGAAAACATATAAACATTTCAGGACACTGGGTTTCTCAGTAAAATAAAAAGAAAGAGGGCCCTTCAACCTTAGCAACCGTAGACGACAGGTTAGGTATCAGAATCACTGTGGCAACAGTGCGACATTGTTTGAAATATTTGAGTATAAAATTTTAAAGGACTAGGATTCAGCTGTCTCATAAGGGCCAGTTTACCTGAATCCTTCTCACTGCAGTAGTGAAGGTCCTTCAACTGATGTGACACGAGGGCATGATGTGTCTTACAGACATCTTTTCAGGAAAAGAAATCTATTATTCATTTGGAATATATTTATTATACTGAACAAAATATGTCGACATTGGTTTTTACCTGCATGTCCGAAAATCAGTGTCTGGTGAAATGTGCCACCTGAATTATTTGAAGCAGCGTTATTGGGAAAGGCCTATATGCAAAATACTGAAACTACATTTCGTATATATTGCAATTGCATCTAGCATTCTGTTTGTTGAAGTCCGCAGTGTGTAAATCTTTGTCTTGATTTATTAAAGCACTCACAAAACACACAGCTGGAAATTGGTCAGAAAAATAGAGGGCTCTTCAAATATTCCAACCTCTGGTTATGTCAGTATTCTGAAATAAATAGGGCAATTAAAAGTTTGTTGAGATTACTGTGTTCGGCATATGAATTCATTGCTACTGTATGCTCTGTGGTTTACTTTTTCCTTCGTGGCAGGCATGGCATTCAGAATAATTTCCTCTTTTCGGGAAAAAGCTACAAACAAAAAAATATGAACATCAGTTCCTTCTAAAAACTGGCGCAATATTCTCCATAACAAACATAATCACATTGTATGCACAAAATATCTGTCTGGTTTGATATCTCTGGCACATCTATTTTGTACATTTTTTAGAATGTATTTTGTCGTTTTGGTTGTGCAGCTTTTCTCTGTGACTTTTTGCTCTAGAGGACCATCTGCTTCACTGTACTTATAAATACCATTATGAGCCATTAGAAGCATTAAGGCTCCATTTCCAGGACCTTGAAGCCCAAGTTATTGCTCCAGGCAATAAGACTTTGTTTTTTTATTAAAGCATAAAAGCTAATGATAGGCTAGGTGGCTCGTACACAAAAGTCAGCATTAACAAGATTGTTAAACAGCTGCACTGTTGCTCACCTGTTTTATTGTATTGTTTTATATTAGTAATCTCTGGCAAAGCAAAGAAATATGCAATATAAATTCACCTTACAAGAGTTTTCATACCTCCTATATTAAATAAAAAAAACATACCAGAGGGATTTATGAAGTTTAAATTATAATGTATTTTGTTACATGACTTTTAGAGTGTGTGTGAGTGTGTGTGTATGTTGGTACACTTCTTGAGAGGAGCAGATATCAATCTTTTATCAAAAAACACAAACAGAAAATGTCAATAAACATAATTTACCATCTGTATCACATATAAAAAAGCAACAGCTTCATTTGGTTCGTGTTTATTGTGCCAATTGATTGTGATACACATCCATGTTACCACACACAGAAATCACTGCGCATGAGCTCATGTTGCAATATCAATCAGTTTGTTTAGGCATGGCTTCATTATAAAGCAGGCCTAATGTGCACCTGGATATTCAAGGATATGAATGACATTAGGCCTTACAGTCCTTTTAGGTTCTTTAGTGAATAACTGTGATTGTTTGCCGCAAACCTGCACGAGAAAGCAAACAAATCCCCTCTCACGGCGTCTAATCGATGCAATTTCATGCCTTGGAAATGGAGCGGACATTTTTGGTGTGTGATATTATCAAGTAAATGACAATAAAAGGATTGAAGGCAGAAATAAAGTCTACTTGCTAGCATAAATGCACAAAGCAGTCATATACTGGGTCATGCAGTAAAATCGTAACCCAACATGCTTTTCAGTATTTCGGACATGCATTTAGTACCTGAGCCAGTGAAGTCAACAAGAAATCTATCATTCTTACTCATGTGCTATAAACCACAGTAAATTGGTTGATAAAGTACAGTATTTTAAATGGTTTCGGGGAGAAAAAAGAAAAGCTTGTTATTGAAAAAATTCGTCCTGCATCCTACATTAGTAAATAAGCTACAAATTATGTACATTGTCATAGAAATGTGAGAAAAAAACATGGAAATGAAAAATATGCATCAAAATAAGCACTAATGTATAATCCATCACTAAACATTACAGTGCTCTTTATAGTTACAGCATACAAAAATGAACAATAACTTGCTGTTATATTGTCAAACGTCTTACTAAGCTGTATTACGCCCCACCCTTTAGCATGATCACATTAAATACACGTCTGTACGAGCAGACTAGCTGTTTGTGTCCCTTAATTTGGTATAAACGTTTTTATCTGCACCGAGCAATGTAATAAAAAGTTGAAAATTCAACAGAATCACGAACATTTATAGGATGCATAATAATCTCTTGAATGATACTGTAAGAATAGAGTTGTTTCTGCTGAAGGCTATTATCACAGTGCTCCAAGACATTTTAAGTCCTTCGTTACATCTTATGGCCTGCACTTCCAGTGATTAAGCAAAAAAGAACAAAAAAACGAAAAGAAATAAGATATTCATGAGATTTTTTTTTCTGCGCTCCGACTACTTGGAACATCAAAAGCATGCTGCCAGATCCTATTAGAATGTTCTTGCAGAAAGAGCTGATCTTTAAATGCTGGTGGTGAGAACAGATTTAGGCACTGGAATCCTCTTTCAAGCGCTGACTTCGAGCCTTATAGACTTCAATTAGAAGGTCTTTGACGTACTGTATCTCTCGCTCTACAGACTCTGCTTTGTCTCGTAGCTCTCTGTTTCGTCCCTCCAAACCATGAAGCTCCTCCTCCAAGCAGTCCTGCTCCGCCCTCTTACGCTGACGATACCTGTTGTTATTATGGCGACAAAGGTGGTGCAAATCAGCATTAATCTGCTTTTTTAATCAGTGTGAGAACAGCCTCTAAACAAACACAGCATTTGACCAAGATTCTCAAAAGATTAACTGGATCTCCACACACCCAAACAAAATTCTCTTCAATAAGCAGAATTGCATGCATTTACCATGGAATCTTTAGCTGCTGGTTTTTAATACAGTTGCATCAGTGCATGCTTATTATAAAAACAAATATCATATTCAAAAGCTTAACACTGAGCAGTATGATAAACAATAAGCTTAAACAAGCCTCATCTCTTCTTTCACAATCATTTCTCTATAGAGATTTGCATATTCTTTCTAGACAGAAAGGCCTCATTTCATGCATGATACATAAATGCAACTTCTACAATACCTGTAAGCAGCCGTCTTGTTCTGGTCTCTTTTCTTCTGCTTGCGCTCCCCGTGGTTTCTTTCCATTGAACCTACTTTGACATCTGGCTTGAACACACATGGGCTTTCTCTCGACCTGTGCATCTGTTTCTGCACTGGAAACTCCAAAGACCTGGCACTGTCTCCGGACAGACATTCAAAGCTTTGATCTACAAGGCATTCATGGTGTGAGTAACCACTGTTCTGGGGTTCAACAAGCCCAGTTCTGACCGACTGATCTATCTCATTCATAAAGCCGTGATACGGTTCTAAGCTGGCAGTGATCTGATTAAAATAACACTCAGCTGCATCTGAATGTTTGAATGCTGGACTGCTCCCATTTTCACTGCAGTGCATTACCGGCATCGGGACAGCTTCATGACTATGACCAAGCATCTTCATTCCATGTGCCTGACTTTCTCTCTTGTGGTGAGTGTCCACTGGTGCACCAGCATCGAAACTTTTCATCATCTCTGCTCTGTAAAAAACATCTTCCATGAAACCACTTTTCTCTTCTTCCTTCAGCAGTATAGCACATTCTCTAACCTTCTTTGTACTGGTATGGTTCTTCCCAAAGATTTTGTCAACAGAGCACTGGTCGAAAGCCATCTCTGTGTAACCTGAATGAGTCCCTTTGAAAGTCCATGTCTCTTTCTCAAACACTTCAACATCTTTGCATCCATTCGGTGCTATCCTTTGGCTACTGGAGTGGGTCCGAACATAGCTGTAAGGGGCAGGTCTAGACGTTTTGGGTCTGCTAATCGAGCCCCCACAGAAGCCTCTCAGGTCGAGCTCTCCTGTTGCCAGGGTAACAAGCCTGGGGTTCGTTTCACATTGGTTTACACTGTACGAAGCGCAGGGCAACTGGTAGTATGACTGGGCGGCCATAGCTTGTAAGCCTTTGTCACATTTTTGCCATTTCTCTACTTTCATTGGTGTCGATTCGAAAAGGTAGTAATCCTCAAGTTGAGCAAGTTCCTCTTTCAGGAGAGAGGTCATTACCTCCAAGTCAGAGGGAACCTGGACATCATGCTCCAAGGGTGAAGGCGGTATAGATGAACCCGGAGATGATTCAGTTGAGGTTGCGTGTGGGTAGGTTTCAAAATGTTCTGTCATCCAATCTGTAAAAAAAATCGCAAAACATGAAAAAAATACATGTGTCAAGTATAAAGCAAAGAAGATCCATTTCTGTTACATGCATCGTTAAATTTATTTCATACATTTCATTGCGCTGAATGGTAAAGCTATCGATCGCTTGTACGCAGAAATATAATACATACAAAACAAAAAAAAGCCACAGGATTTACTTACTGTACGCCATTAACGTATACTGCAGTGCGGTTTCCACCGACAATCGGGTAAAATAAAAAAAAATCATCTCACTGCTTACCAATTATGTCCTACGTCCGTGTTAACTCCGCCCCACTTTTCTGGGATTGGCCGCTGCTAGCCAGTAGGAAACAGAAAATTCTGAGGTCGACTGTGCAAATGAGGAGAATTTTCCTGAGAAGGGTCTATGCCGCCTAAGCGGTCTCTGTTTTGGAGGAAATGCTGAATTGCGTACAATGCGTCAGAATATGAGAAATGCGTCACACAGCACAATGTTGGGAAAAAGTGACACCTAGAAGAGACAGAGAAAAAACATACATTTTTCAATCAAAACCCTGAAATACCAAATTAAGACAGGTGTCTAAAAAATAAATCCATAAACACACATTTTAATGAAACTTGGTCAATTTTTCAGCTGTTACGCTACATGAGTACTGCAGGAGCATGTAAACTCTGTCTAGATTGCTAGAGAATGTGGCCAGGGTGTCATTCCACTTGGTCTAACAGTTAAAGAGGAGTCTATATTCTAAGTTCTGTCCAGTCTTGTGGATAATAGTTTAACTCACTTTTGAGTTCTGTTCAGTTCTCCATCATTCATTCACTCATACCCTTCATCTGTTCTGCATCTCTGCCAGACACTAATCTGAACCAGTCACATGGTTCCTCTACTAGTTGCCAACAGAATGACTAAGCACATAAACAGGACAGCACTGTTCAATAATCAGAAATGTGGGGAAATATATGTACTTTACGGAGCTTCATGCTTCAATTCCATTAAAAATATTCAATAATTTGGACTGAACTGGACTCACTGATCTGTTTCAAAGTTGTAGCACAACACCAAAGAAGAATAAAAACACAACAGAAAGTTATATAAATGTAACATATTAATGCAAAGCGAAGAGACGTGCAGACACAGGAGGTCGACTGAGCAGATCTGAATGAAAGTTGACACTTACTCCATGTTGACGAACGGCGGACTGAAGTCTGGAGCTGAAAAGTCCGACAGAGAGAAGAAGATCAGGTTCAGATTAGTGGAGCATCGCTTCCTCCTTGTTGGCTCACAACCATTTGATGTCGCGATGTGATCGGATCCGCAATAAAACCGTTTAGGAGAAAAAAAAAAGTTTTGGGGGACCAGGGAGCGAAACGCCTTCCTCTTCAAACAGGGACCTCGTCTCACGCATTCATATCACTCCGCGTCCTTCTTCATTCACTACAACGCAATGAACTTCCACCGGACTACTTCCCACTGTCCTGGGCTCATAAACATTACACCCTGACCCCAATAACGACTGTACAGGCTGAAGTCTGACAGCTGCTCGAGAAACATTTACTGCAGGTTTGTATATCTTTTCTGTTTAAAACACGTGATTTTGTCTCTAATCCGTGCTGCTAAATCGTCTTTCACGAAAACGCCAAATTACGCCAAAGTCAAGACTTTTTTCCAAAGGACTAGTTAATCTCTGACGACGAGGAAGGACACCGTTGCTCCAGTCTGGAGATGCAACTCCAGTTGCAACCCTGTTGCATCAGATCGACTGGAGTGTTGCCCGTGTTCAAACTTTGTTGCCACACATGTCCAGAGCCGGCTCCAGGGCTAATCAGTGTCACTCCGTGCTAAAATATTCTTTAGTTTGAAGCTTGTACTTGGGAGAACGTCCATGTGATGTTTTTTTAGGGGCGATCGTCAGTTTTTAGTCCCATTCTGACAGACAGCGTGTGTGTATGTGTGTGTGTGTGTGTGTTTGTTAGCGTGTGTTTTTTACTAGACTGACTGTAGTGTTACTAATCATGTGTTCAAAATTAACCCTAGTAATAAAAAAACAGCTTATTAATGAAGACACATGTTAAGACAGTATTTTTTTTTTCAGAAGTGAGAGTATCTGTGGCCAGAAGACCCTAGAAAAAAATCTCTCCCCGTTTGGAATGATTTCTAATCATGTTGCAAGGAAAAGAGCCCCGTGATCCCCAGATTTACTTTTTTTCTTTGTGCACAAGCAAGATATAGACACAAAATTGTCTCTGAACTCTGAAGCCAGTTACAAATGTCTGGACATCTAGTTCATGTCTACATTTTGTTTCTGATATTTTAAAGCTGAATACCTTTCAGCACTGAATAAAATACAAAAGTAATAAAACACCCATATGCACTTAAGTTGTTTGTTAGTGCACAAGCAAGACCTACACACAAAATCAGCTCTGAAATCTAAATCCGATTTCAAATCTCTGGACATTAGGTTAATGTTTACATATTGTTCATATATTTAAATCAATAACTAAATAGAAAAATGAAAAAAATTGCCTTCTATAGTAAAAATGAAAGTTATTTGTTTATATTTTACATACTAAGCATAGGTATCATCCAGATTAAACTCTAATCAGTTTCCAGATTAATACTAGTTGTACTATTATTAATTACTAATCCCCTTGCAGCCGTCTTAAATTCAAGTATGTTTTCAAATCATGATTTATTAAATAATGATAAAAGCAGTAATACTGTGAACACATCACTCGAATTGCATCTTGTTTTTATGTTTTGTTTTTTGGGGATTTTGAATGTGTAGTTTTTGACATAATTGTAATATTTATAGGAGTAGTCTGTTGGAGCTGCGGTGTATCACACTGCAGCTCATAGCTGGTTTGCTGGTACATTGATAAAGGTTACACCATAATTTCATCACCAGCTCCCAAAGAATCCCACTGCCATTAATGTTTTATATGCAACTCAGGGTAACATTACAAATGCACGTGTGGGTTGTGAGAGCCCTCTGTTGCTAAGGTGGCTAGTGGGTTACATTTAATCGATAGTATCTCTTTTTTCTGTCAAAATGTATTAAGTGAGAGAATAAAATTGTGAGCAGAATGGGGGGTGTATTAAATGCGTATTGTTTGTGTTCAGAGGGTCAGCACTATAAGTGATATTTACTCAAAAAACTAATTCAGCAGATTTTTTATGTCCAGGTCCAGTTTACTGGGGTACACTGTATTCTGTTCAGCAAATACTGTGTACTGACAACCTGAAGCACCCCCTATATCACAATCATGCCTGCTCGGGATGTGGAGATAATTAAATTCAGTTTATACTCTTATACTTGATAGTACAGTTTGTATAATTCTGTAGTGATGCAATCTGAGCCTGTCCACTGGAAGGAGCCATTTTACAAACAAGCTGAAAGAGTTTTGAATGTGTGTGGGGGGAGGTGGGGTATGTGCACATGTGTGTTAGATGGTGTGTGCATGCATTTGTGTGTATGTGTGTATTTGTGTGTGTTTGTGTGTGTGTGTGAGAACATGTCTGAAGTAGAGTCATACTGTCACATTTCACAGTTAGTGTCTACTTGCCATGACCGTCTTGCAGTATACATTGCAGACCAGGTATTTACTTATTTATTTGCTACATTAAGAATACAGGAAGTTATATTATAAAGAAATGCGTCTAGTACATCTAATCTAAGACACGTGTGTAGTATTTCGCATCCTGTCCTGGAGAACACCTGGATAGTGTGTGAGTGTGTGTGCAAGAATTTAATGCCCATCATTAACTGACAGAAGCCCCTTAGAGAACTATTATTATTATTATTATTATTATTAATAATAATATGTAGCGTGCCATTAATTATAATATAATTATAAGAGTTTTAATAATTATTGTTTTTGTTGATGTTGATGTTGATGTTTTTGTTATTGTTATTGTTAATATTCCCAGCTGAAGTGAAAAGTGAGGAGTAGTATTTTGTTAATATATATTTACTGCATAATCAATGAAGCTAGAAAGTAGAGTGAATAATTCTGCAGAGAACGTGCTAATATACTGCAGCCATTTACACATATCAGTCTTAAAGGTAGTTAAAAATATGATTGAATTCTAAGGAATAAAAAAAGTTGAAATACAGAAAGGTGGATGGATATTGACCATGAGGGATTTTGGTATTTAAAACCCCACATGACCTAAGGCGCACAAATAAAATAATAATAAAAAAAACTAGGATGGAATCTGAGATGTTTCTGGGTTTAAGGTGGCATGTTACAGCATAGGAAAAACTAAAACCACATCCAGCTCTTTACCAAGGTGGTATAAACCTGTTGTTGTCATCCAGGATACTGTATTTGTGATAACACATATGTGTTTAATGTACCAAATACAGTCCTAACTAAGCAGTCTGTTTTTGTTACTGTGAGGCTGAGATAACTTTCGGGGTGTTACAGTCGTACCTCAAATTCTAAAGTAAAGAAGCAAGATCTGAACCCCAAACACGTCTCAACTGATCAGCTACATCTGAGGTAATTGGAAAATTAGGTGAATTCGATTTTTCGCCTTAACATTCTTTTAATGAAAAGGGTCTGCACTATCACAGATGTGATCACTCTGTGGCTTAAGGAGCTTTCTAGTTCAAAAAGAGCATGTTAACTCCACTGTTGGAATTTTCCATTCTTGTCCTCATTGATAATGACCTCTCAGGGCTAATCTCCCATCTCCAGACAGCTAATGCTCTCCCTCCTCACCTCCTCAGAGAAAAGCAAAGCGTGGTGAGCATACTAGAGCACGAGCCACAGTTGCATCATTCCGGTGGGTGCTAGACACTGGTGGAGCCTGAAGCGTGCATTTTATTCATTATATGTAAAAGGCTTTTGTGTGTCTAGAAAACGGTTATAGCGGCTGTGAGTCATAAACTATATTTACGACTGCATACACAGAATGGAAGCAATGGAAATGGAATAGGAATGTTTTAAATCCATTCAGAGAAATCTGAATGCGTAAATTTGCACATTGTATAGCTGTGTGTGTGTGTGTGTGTAAGCGTTATTTTTTTTAAACAGCCTGTGAAATGCCCTGGATAAATTCACTAGGTTAGTCAAGCTGTTATGTTAGGTCACAATTAACACCTATAGTTATATTTGGTCCAGTATTTGGAGTGGAAATTAAATAAATGATGTGTTTCCAATCCAATAAAAAATAAATTTAAGCACATATTCAAGACAATCTAAAAAAAACTCATCCCAATTTAACCAATCAGATGAAATACTGAATGTCAGGAGACAAAATTAGACATCATGGACATCAGTGTAACAAATCACTTTGGTTTAGGGTGCATTAGTTTGTGGTACAGCATTTTCAAAGCACACTCACATTATCTATTACTATGTATGTATATGGCTTTACAAATACTGTGTGTTTCAGTTTTGTATTTATAGCTTTATTGTACCTATCCATTTGCCGGATTTTTATTCTAGTGGTATCTTATTCTATTGACCTTGGCAAGAACTTGCAATGTGGATTAAAATTCATCTGACTATACGACAGCTGTGGTGTGAAAGTTGCCAGAAACGGACTTGAACCCCGACTCAGTGGTGGACCGTGTAAAAGCTCTGCCTGGAAGTACAGCAGCAGCAAGTCCTGCATCAGGGAGGAGGATTTGAATTCTCTGTGATCAGGAAGGCAGAATGGCAGCACTGTACTAACCACGGGATGTCAGAATGTTGTTTTATACTGGATCATATTAGGAGATGCTTTATATATTTGCATGCAATTTTTGGGTGTCAAATGTTTTGTCCCTTTTCCTACAATTACGAGTCTTGAAGTTTGAGTTCCATGGAATCTTGCTATAAGTTTTGAACTGCAATTACATTGGACAAAATCAAACTTCAAGGATGGCTAGTATTTATTTATCATCTAGTTCCTGCTTCAACTTATCTGTACTTCAGTTACACCAGGTGCTGCTCCTGAAGTCCAAGCGATTCAATGACTAGAGTGATCAAAAAAACAAGACATAAAACTGCACTCTTTTTTACTGCTTTCTTATCCAGTCACGTCAAATAGATTTATCACCATTGGAATCACCACCAGGACCACGGTGCAACATTAGTATTAACACAATAACAGAAACAGAAACACTAGACTGCAGACAGGATACAATACACAGAGTGCAAATAGAAAAAGAGAGCAAGAAAAACACAACAACAACAAAACAACAAGATAAGACAATATGTACTGTAGTCAACAGCTACAGTACTTGTTTGTATGAATACACTATTATGGCAAATACACACACACACACACACACACACACATATACAGAGTTGTGCAAGTTCACACTTTTCATGAACTAGTTCAAAGTTCAGTTCACACATGCTCAAAGTGAACTGTTCACGTTC
>JBBKCR010000001.1:15345363-15361099 GCA_037577295.1 Ladigesia roloffi
TATGGGAAACTGTAACTTCTTTCTCCTGCATGATCTCTTTTTGACAGAGGTTTCTGAGCAGAGGCACCACTACAAAGCACACACAGGTCTGAACCATGAAGTCCTGAAATATATATGCCTGTGTGTGTATGAGCATGTTGAACCAATTGTAAATTCTGATGCTTGTTTTGTGTCTGGTTTACATTTAGCCAAGAACAAATAAAATCCTGGAAATTTCCTTGATCTGTGTGTTTTTATCAAAGGCACATTATGTGAGTTTAGCTATTCAGGTTTCCCCGCTCAAGTCAACTCAAGTAGGATTACCATCATTTCAACCTTTTGAACAGTACACAGTGAAATGAAACAGCATGCCTCCAGGGCCATGAAGCAACACAAGAACACACAACAAACAACAAAACCACAAGGCTAAACAGGACAAAATACGCAGAGTGCAAAGAGAGTGCAAGAAAAACACAGGAGCTGAAAAAACAGGACACCATTTAGTGCAGTCAGTGGTTACAGTTCTAGTCTGAATAGAGGGTTAGGACGGATTCTGAATTCTAGCAGCTCTGTTCTACCAGAATCTGAATAGGTGCATTACAGCAGTAGCAACACATAGAATGTGCAGTATGTACAGTTTATGTTTCAGGTCTGATTCAGTCATCTGATTAAATTTTTCTTGACCTAAATTCAAATAAGTCCTGATTCGAAATAAGTATTCTTAAAATAAAAGGGTTCTTTTGTGGACTCCACCACTACTATATATATATATATATATATATGTCTGTATATAGATATCCATACACACACACACACACACACACACATATATATATATATATATATAGATATCCATACACACACACACACACACACACACACACACATATATATATATATATATATATATGCCTCTGTATATATATGGATGGATATATGTGGATATTTATACGGGTACACACTGGAGTGTCCTCAGTTACAAAGACAAATTGCGCATGATGAACCAGAATATTGCAATCAAGAGAAAAATATTGCTCAGAGGAAAAATGTTGAGGTGTGATTGAGTCAGGCATTACACATCTCTCCAACAACAAACAGTAATGGATTTTTTATCTCCAATAATTTTAGAGAATTTTTGGAGATACTGCTCTACTCTAAAAGTTATGAAAATGCACTTAATCTGTCCGGATATTTCCATGCTTGTAAAATGTATTCTGATCGTATTGTATTATAAACATCTCGCAGGAAATGGATCCAAAGTGACAAAACATTCATATATGAAATTGATTTCACTAGATCAAGTGTATGAAAGTCTGAAAAAAGGCCGTAAATGATAACAGGTATCTGCAGCAGTACGTGACTGGGGAAACCAGCTGTGTGACGGTTACAGTGGCATGTGAGAGGAGACCAACATGGCGATCATCAATGTCAAGCTGCTGTCTAGCCTCAAGCTGGATGAGGAGTCGCTGAGGCGCATGAGTGACACTTTAAGGGCAGATGTTTTCTTTGATCTCCCTGCTCTCATCTCCTCACTTCTGTCAGCTGCTCTCCTGCTTCTGCAGCTGAAAGCACAGAGAAACTTGTGGACCAAGAGGATGCTTGGATGAGTTGATTGACTTCCAGTACACCATAAATCCATCACATTTTTAGAATGGTAATAAATGTTAATGTTGTTTGATAATGCTAAGATACCAGTGGATCATAAAGTAGACAACCATGATTTGTATTGTTTTCACATTCCTTAAACAAAAGTCCTGTTTTTACAGCTTGGTTTGTGGGCCACATTCAGCCATGAACGGAAATCAATGCTAGAGTAATGCAATTAATTTATCAGTAAGACAATAATTTAATGTCTCCATTTGTCACATATGAACACACCACAGCACACAGTGTGAACAGAGCAAAATTGTTCTATGTATTTAACTAATTCACCAAGTGAAGCGGCAGGCAGCCAGTGACACCGCACCCAGGAAGCGATGTTTGGGGAGGGCATCTTGTTGAAGGGTTCCACAGTGATGCCACTGGCAGTCCTGGGATTTGAACCCACAAGCATCTTATCACAAGAGCAACTCCCTAAACACCAGGCCACCAGCATATACTGTATGTATGGGTGTTTGTGAGTGTGTGATCCACAAATAATACGTTTAGACTGTCCATTAACACATATCGTGTTTCACACTGCAAACCAGTTTCTCACTGGTTTTACCATTTATTGCGAGAATAGACTATTTTTGTCCAGGAAACTTGCTGCAAATGTTTGTTTATCAGACAGAAATGAAATTCAGTGTAAACTGGAAATATCATAATTTCCTTCTGTACCATGGTACATTTGCAAGTGCTGTCAGGGAGTGTCTCTGAGATGCTGGGGGCATTTTTCCTGCATGTGGGCAGGTGAGGTGATGGAAGTGAGAAGTGAATCATGTTACAACACGAATTCACCCTGCCCAATAGCGCATGATGAAATAAAAAGTTATAGAAGTTATTGTTATAGATCATGGAAAAACAAGACTTCAGTGTGTGATTTGAGTTTGAGGAATTGTGTTTAATATGACCAGACAAGAAGACAAAACAAGGTTCATTTGGATTTCAGGTTGTGCCTTACAGTTTCTCCAGAATCTCCAGTCAGATTGCTGAGGAGTCCAGGACTAAGTTCAATTCCTGTCTGAGAAAAACAGTGTTTTTCTTTCAAAAAGTCCCATTCGGAACCTTTCTAGTTCAGAATATTCATAGAACATTCAGAGTATGTTCAAATTCTAAAGACATTTTCAGGAAGATTCAAGTCTGGGGAGATCTGAAAATCTTAAAACGTTTCAAGTAATTCAAGGTTCAGTTTGGATGTCACTGTCTGTTTTGTCTGTATTTTCTTCACTGACTGTGGGAAATTGTATTTGTTTATATTTAGTAGAACCCTTTAATCTCTCTGTCTGTCCTCTCTCTGTTCTGGCTGCCACACAAACACTATAAAAGATCTCATGCTTGTGGATCAAATAAGCTGAGACCTATAAAGATACAACACTGGTGGACTAAATTTTGCAAAAACCTAATCCAGTTAGGATTTATTTCTAGTATTTTTAATCAAGCAAATAAATGCTATAAAGGCATTCTAAATTTTTGAATTGATCAGGGTCTCAAATCAGTTTAATTCAGTTTAATTCATGTAGAGCTATTTATAACCAATGTTGTTACAAAGCAGCTTTACAGAAGTCAGGCTCAAGCCACTAGTGAGCTGAGGAAAAACTCCCTAAAGATGAAAGGAAGAAACCTTGAGAGGAACAAAGAAAATCATCCTGCTGTGATCGACCCCGAGAGAAAGAGTGTCTCTCTCTTTGTGTACAGAGTTAATCACTGCTGAACAGATTGGCCATCTAAGGAATAGCTACAGAAAAGGCAGGTCTTTTTGTACTATAAGAGAGTGGTTGTTGCACAAATCTTTGCATACAATCAAATGGACTGTTAATACCGTTATATTATTTTGGTTGAAATCACAATTACCACGTTCAAATTGTGCAGCCCTAGTCAAAGGGACAATAAGCAGAAAGCCCGACATTGGGCAAATTCGTAGTAACCAGTTGCAGTGAGTTGCAGTGCCTTTTTGGGGTTTATGTTTTGATGTTAATGTTGCAGTGAGTGCACGCATCTTACATTTGGTCAATTAAAGCTGTTGTTTTGTGTCTCTGTATTACTAAGTACAGCCCCCTCTGTCAGGGGTAGGTAACATAAGAAACTGATATTCATATGAAACCTGATTGAACTATAAATAGGTCCAGTGTGGGAGACTCACAAACTGAAGCTGGGTAAGCATATGCTCGATGGAAAAGATTAAAGTTGCTGCATTTAAATTGCCAACTGCTGTTTTAAGTCTAACTCTGCTGTAGGTCTTCTGTCTCCTAAAGGAATCTTCCACTGTTATGAAAAATGTAGGCACTCATTTGTACTTCGTTTATACCAAATGTGATTTTAATCTGAATGTACCTGCCAAAAACTTAAACATGAAGATGGCAGGAGGCTTTGATTCAAAGCAGTGTCATTAAAAACTGAAAGACTCCTGATAAATGAAAATGCACACATTGAACAGAAACATCATCACAGGTGAACCATTTCGACACGAGAGAACTGGATGTTTGTTCTTTTTAATAGACCTGGAAAAAAAACAAATGAATCCATCCAAAGTGCTGCATGAAAAGTACCATCCTTTCAGCATTGTGACAGCATGTACAAGTGTGTTTAGTGAGTATTGTTTGTTGAGGAGAATGTGTTTGTTTGTGTGCATGCACCCTAGTGAGTTTTAGACCAATTTTGAATGTGCATACAACCCAAAATTTTTCTAGAATTTAATTATCACGATGTAAACACAGTCTCTCGGAGTCGTTCGACGGGAAACGGGTGGTGTTGGTGGGAACCAGGGATTGTGATATCTACTACATTAAATGACCAGTGAACCTACACATGTGTTTTATATGTAAAGGGTCTCTTTGGGGACCTTTTGCCTCAAAACACCCTGCAAGTAATTCTCTACTTGGTTAAATGCAAAAAAGGAATTTCACATGGTTCACACATTGGTCCTGCCAGACTATAAAGGGCCACTTTTGTACAACAAAGTTTACTAATTAGTAACCATTTCATATTATATATTTTTGTACCATGCTTTTAAAATCCTTAAAAAACTCTTGGGACGCCTGGTTCCTTTACCCGCACTGTGAACGCTTCTGACTCCAAGTTCATTTTCGATGCATGCTTCATGTCCAAACCACTGTGAATGACTGCTTACATCTTAACTACCTTATTATACAGTTTTGAAATATTGGAGAAACTCTTTTTTAATAAATAAATGGCAGTAAATGTTTTCATATTTTTGAAAATATTCATCTTATATTTCAAATTTTTTTTAAATTCACTGTGAAACTAATCAGGATCAACAGTCATGGTGATTTTTTTTTTTTGCCCGTTGTTAACACCCCAGTTGGATTTCAGAAAAATTAAAAGCTTGTTGGTCTTTTACGAACAGTGTTGCAGCTGTTACAGAAAGAAAACGAATTATAAATAAAACCTTTTTTCCCCAGGAAACACTAAGGCATGAAAGAGAGTCCAGATTCTCACATTTGAAATCACAGCATAGTTCAGCCCAGAGGACCATGTCTTCCCCCTCAAACTAACATAAGCCAAGGCAGATTACAGAGCTTCCACATATAATGACTTTACAAGCTACTAATACACTGACTGTTATTTTTTCTTATTATTATTTTTTTATAGTCTTTTAAAGCTGACACATCACCAGTCATGTTCATGGTCAGTCATCGCTTATTATTTTCTTCTGTTTGTTTTGTTTTCACTGATCCGACTAGATGCCATGTGCAAATATTTGCTAAAAATTCTCACATCAATACATCTCTTAGGAATAAAAATAACATTTAACATGAACGGCGATTGTGTTTCTTGCGTTTTCTGGTCCTGTTAGACACTCGCTTCAGTGGAGTGATGAAACAAGGGCAAATATCAAGGCACTGAATGATTTGCATTATTACATTAATGTCCAGTAGTGTTTCCATGTTTTTCAGCCAGCAGTTTTCCTGGCCGATGTTCACTTAGTCCTCCTGGCCTTTAGGCGGCAGTGGTGAGAAGATGGCTGATTCCGTAGGGGATCAAGTCAGAAGATCAAGTTGTCAGGACTTGGCAAATTAGACTCCACTGTGGTGACATGAGTTTACACTTATTATTAGATTGCGTGGGAACATGTTTTTTCGTTTATTTGCCAGCCACGCAAAGACAATTGGACGCAGGCGAACAGGAGCAGTTGGCGGTGGTCTAAACACGGAGTACTAGACTCGTAAGCTGGTTGGTGAGATTTGTTTCTGTGGGACTCTGGATGTTGGTCTAGAGCATATTTATTTTATACTGATTTGCACTAAAACATACCACCTGTATAATTATAATCTCTCATTCTCTGTCAATCAAAGCCACAAAATCAGATTTTACACACAAAAAAAAAATTTTAACACTCCAGAAATGGCTTGATATAATTTGGCAACATCACATTAAAAATGTGTGGGGTGGGGACAATAAAAAATAAACAAATAAAAAATACACTTGGAAGTTATGCATATTTAAAAAAGCAGGCCTGTCGAATACTATACAATGACAAAAAAAAATAGAGAGAGAAAAATGAAGGCGTTTTCGCTGTGGATCTCTGAGCCAACCATGTGTAGGTTTGCTTGTGTAGTTCATCCTCTATAAATCCCTTTTTAAATCCAGGCAGACACAGAAAAACTGTGAAAATGTGTATCTGTACAGTTGTGCCGAATGCACAACTTATTGAAAAAAAAAAGGAAGAAAAGAATGTGATAAAATAATAAAAGGTGTTTCCCCTCATCATAGGGTCCGTAGACCCAGTAAACAGGAGGGGGAGTCTTTTGACGTGTCCCTGCCGAAACCGTTTCTGATTTGACCGTTTTTTCTGTAGGGGATGCCCCTTCTTTAGGTCATGAACTGCGTGTAGCCCTCTGCTCCAGTTACGATGACATCCATCCAGATCCTCATTGCCTCTGGAGATGGTGCCACCACGTAATACAGTCTGTCGTGCGTCTTCACACAGAACGTCAGCGAAGGATTGGGGCTCTAAAGCCAAGAGAGAAAAGCAGAGTTACTCAAGAGAGTGCCAGTGTTGGGAATTAGCCTCTATGTAAAAACAGAAATGTGAGTTTCTCCTTAAGGCATTCTGGCATGCGGTAACATGCACAAATACATCTGCAAAAAAAAGGGTCCAGTTCCATACCTGGAGGGCCAGAGATCAGCACAGATTTAAGATTTTCCGGATCAAACAAACTAAATCTTATAATGCCAAGGGGGGCAAGACCAAATGAACGTGTTGAACGAATAATCACTATTAAATGTTTAAAAGCTCTTTTATAGATTTTCATAACATACTTCTTTCACAAAAATATTCTGAGGTCTTTAAAATTAAATAGGGCATATCAGGGAAAAAAAAAACAATTTCCTTGATGAAAGTGGAAATGCAGAGCAGCTAAATTGAATCATCAAACTGAATGTTAGCAGCCATCATTAGCTAGTCTTGCCCAATTCCGTTCATCCTCTGACATGAAAGAAGAACTTTAAGTGCCTAAACGTCCGCTATTACTTTTCTAAATGATGAAACTTAAACATAGCTATAAAAATAATTGCAGGATTATTATTGGCCATATCTGTTGTAAAACCGCTGAACTATCCCTCTGTTTGATCAGAAATATCCAGACCATAGGTGCACAGCCCTGCATTAAAGGATTAGTTTGGTGAAAAATCAGATCTACAAACTTTTGTGCTCTCCCCAGATAAACAAATTAGCCAAGAGGTGTTTGGCATCTACATTTAGCTTAGTTCTGGAGCTACACGGCTAATGAGACTATCAAACACTAGAAGTTACCCAAATAGCCCATTTCCATAAATTAAATTGGCAAAACTTTTCTCAACCCACTTAAACCACATGTAGATATTATTAAACTTGTAGGACTCAGTTCTTTGTTTTTAGACTCTAATTATTAGCCCTCATCCAGAATGGCTGCCTGTAGTGGTAAAGTTTTACTCATTTTTACAGCTCACAGTAAATCACGCTAGAACACATCCACAAATCCTCCACCTGAATGAACAGCTGGATGTGTATTGAGCAGGTTGTGAGACGTTTTGGTGATTTATTTATAGGGAGCTTATTTTTTGGACACTTTATAAATGTAATGAAGCAATATTTGGACTGTTTTGCTGACTGAATGTGAGGTAAGAGCAAAAATTCACAAGTCAGATTTTTCCACCTTTATTCCTTTAATGGATTGAACAACAAAACAGTGAAAAAGAAAGTGGAACAAAACGGATCTTAAATAATAATACTTGTTAAACCTGTTAAAAACCTTCCCATACACACACACACACAAACACACTCACCCACAAACCACTTACGTATTTAATACACACACGCACACCTCTCTGTGAAACTGAGGAGGCAGTAGTTCAGAGATGTGTTGAGGGCAGATGGAACACAGAAAAGTCTACGGTTCTGTATTCCTTATCTGCTGAAACACAATGGGACCTCCTCTACAGCCCCTACAAATACTGGCCACGGCAACAGTGCAATGCGCATAATCATTCCAAGGCTGAATCTGCTGTGACTAATTGGTAATTAATCTCAAAGGGGGAGGATAAGAAGATAAGCTTGGTGTTAGCATTGGAACTCAAAATTCAATTCAGCTCTGTCTCTGGGCAAAGGGAGGCTGAATCACATGCAGGATGCGTTCTGAGGGGCGGGAGGAAGAAATACATACATTTGTCAAGTTCAGGTTGAAAAATCCTTTCTGTGGGAACGGCCGGCGGAGCAAAAAGAAAAGACAGGAAGGCGGGTGGAAGAACGCACAGACGATCAAAATCACAACAGAAAAAAATGTGAGAAGCAAAGCACAGATAAAAAGAAAGTGAGCAGAGTAAGGCTGAGAAAACAGAAGGACTGCAGAGAAAGTGCATGAGTGCAGAAACAGCAGGAGCGTGTGAAGTGTGGCTTTTGTGGCTTTGTTTTCAGGTGGAGTATCTTCTAAAGGGTGAAACAGTTGTTTAATTGGATGCTTTACCTTCGTGGCACTGCGTAAATGGTCATAATAAACCTCCTCGATGGCCTGGAAATAGATAACTCCCTTCAGCTTGGTCTCATGCTTATCTGTGGACGGGACAGAAATGACACTGTGAGCAAAAGTGCATGACTGAAGGTTAAAAACAGACTTGCCTCTGGAGAGGGTTGACAGCAGATACTGTTAGTATTTCACCCTTGTTAGTGGGTTTCATTTGCCTTTTCCTGCCTGTGCCACAATTTGGGGGGGGAGCGAAAGCGCCAGCCCATGCCGAGCGCAAATGGGGCCAAGTGTGGAGCAGGATTTCCACAGCATTGCAGCGGATTTCATCAGCATCAGATAGGATGCGGCCGAGCTGCTGGATATTTGTATGCCCCTGGCTAACCTGAGGCTATCGGAAACCGCGGCAGCCTCCACCAGCTAAAGCAGCCGCTAATTACCCGTATCCCCCTACACTAGCTTCGCCGCACTAAGAATTGGCTCTTTGTACTAAATTGAGGCTTTCTTCAAGCTCAGGGCGCTAAGAGGCATAAGAACACATTGGCAAGGATTCATTTGCATAACACACAGTGGGGAACATGTCTGGCAGTGGGAGCTAGGCGGCGTGCCTACCGACGTAATAGGAGAACGTCCTTTTGAGGCGGTCGAAGACGAACCAACGCTTCTTCCACGACTTGATCTTGCCGCCCATCTTAACCAGGTAGCCCTTACACATCTTCTCGTTGACGATAACATGGTAGCATGTCTCCACATTGTGGCCAGAAGACTCGACGTGCGAGCGCAGGTCAAATTCTTCCTTGCGGATGGGCAGGTAGCGAGTCATGGGTCGGGCCTTTAAAAAAAACATTTTTGAGAGAGAGAATGAGGCCAACTGTTTAAAACACCTGTTCCTTCAAGACAGCGCAACACAGAAATCTCAGAAGCAGTGACTTGGTTTCATATAATAAAACTTGTTTGTTGTTCCATTTATGTTCAAGCAATCTAAAGGGCAGCCGTTGTTTTCAAAATGCCATAAAAAATGAAAGAGTTTTCTAACAATGGCAACATTTTCTACAAAAACCTCTGAGATTAATCATTCTCTTTACTTGAAAGAGCTATACAGGAGACACCTCCGCTCCTTGTTTGGAATTTCTGAAGTAAAATATTGGATTTGACAAATGTTACCAATACTATGCGTATGTTTTGCAACGATCAAGGTATTGGTATAGGCTTTATATAGGAAGTACAGGTTTTTGTCTGAATAATGACGTTATGATTATTAATGGGAAACTCCATGAATGTACCATGATTTCTACCTAATTCAATTGTTAACACTTTAAGAAAACTCGTTCGGTATGGTTTGATATGACATGAGATTTGTGGAGAAAGTCACATTTGTTTCCAGATGTGGCGATGGCCGCCACTGGTTGTGTGGTCACCAACACAAATACATTTGTATGCTAATGTTTGGGCACCTTTGGTTATGTGCGCTTCCTCAACGGACAATGTGGTGTAATAGCCTGCGCAAAACAAGAAGTTAGCAGTAAGACTTTTGACTTGGAGGAATAACATGTTAGCTTTTACCCTCCCAGTTCTGGAGGAGTCCAGGCTAGTGGATGAAAGTTTGTATGACCGAAGTGGGAAGAAATTTGGGAATCAATAACCGCTGAAACGAAGACGTAAACAAAACCTACACAGTTGTGCAGCAGAGTAGCCCAGAAACTTTTCATAGGCAGTCTATTTATTTATTTATTATTAACCGTGGGTGCAGCTGGCCTCAGTGTGATGATATAACCTGATGCAGAACTGTGTTGTTAGGTGCAGCACTCAGCAAACTTGCCTGAGAAAAGTTTTTCGCCCTCATCTTCACCTCCTTCTCGATCAGCTGCTGTCGATGCACCGTCTCTTCCTGCAGCCTCTTCTCTGCCTCTTCCCTTCTTCTCCTCTCCTCTTCCAGCATCTGTTTACGGGCCTGGCTCTCTCGCTCCTGCAGGATGTGGGAAAAAGGATGGAGTGGTCATTCCAGTGAAAATCTCCATAGCAGGGGTGGCCTAATAATGAAATTCACGCTGATGTGTTTTGAGCTTTCACTCACTCTGGACTCGATGAGTCTGGCCTTTTCCAGCTGAGCTTCCCTCAGCATCTTCTCCATTTCTTCAATTTTCAGAGCATCCATCCCACTGGCACTACACAGGGGACAACCCACAGGTCAGAATTCAGTATTTAACACCACATCTTCCTAAAATGCAAAGTTTTGGAACCCCAAATTGAGCCAAAATGTGTAGTTAATGGAAGGAAGACAGCAATATGCGAATAAAATGAGCTAACTATTGGCTTAATAATATGTGGGTCATGTGTGTAGAGTAGAAATAAAGTTATGCAGAGCACAAGGTCAACAGGACTGGGATTTGAAGCCCCTTAGCTCAAAGGCATTTAACTGACTTTAAACACCACGGCTAAACGGAGGCACAGATATGCAGCAATATACGTGCTGCTAAAAACCTCTGGAGGTGAGCTGTGGTATCTGGCACCAAGACATTAACAGCAGATCATTTAAATCCTGTTTGCTCCGAGGGGCCTCCAAAGACTGGACTACTTCATTCTGCACATTCCACAGATGTTTGTTCAGATCGAGATCTGGAGAATTTGGAGGCCAAGTAACCACTGAAGTCTTGGTCATTTCCCTCAAATCATTAGGTTGGTATATGTTACAGTAACGAAGCATTATCAACTTGAATGGGCCAAAGTTTTCCAGCAGAATATTGTACAAAGCAGCTCTCTGCATCTGCCGGCCTGCCTTCTTCCCATAGTGCATCCTAGTGCCACCTATTCCTCAGGTGAGTTACATACTTACACACAACCATCCTTATGATATAAAGGAAAATGACTAGACCACCTTCTTCAGTTGCTCCATTGTCTAGTTCTGATGCTCACATGCCCCTTGTTTTAAATACTATGTCATTAGCCCTCCCTTCATTTAGAACTTCATTTTAATGCCACGATCACTGTCACCAACATCTAATTTTTTTTGCACTGTTATTTCATCGCACATTTGAAACCCTACATGTCATTAGGTGGCCCTGTGCACAGTATGCAGGCTTCTGTGCTCTTATGTACACCTGACACACCGTTGAATATAACATAAAGTTGTATAATGAGAAGAGACTGCATTATTGTAAAAGGGGAGAGAACTCCTGGAGTTCTGGAGATCTTCTGCTTTGAGCTTATAGACTGAGATCCCCCTCTCCTTTTGATTAAAAAGAAAATAAGGCTGAGGAACAGATGGGGGTAGCCGATGATATTTATAGCTTCAGACAGGGTCCGCCTACCAGACTTCAATTATTTCTTTACTTCATTTAGATGCTGAACTTAAGTATCATACGGGCTGCATTTAAAACAGCTAATTTACATGCTTATTAGAATTGAAAGGAAAAATAATGCTTATCTGTATAATGTGTATAAAGGATTATCCATTTATACAGAATGGTTGACATATTGAAATCTTATCACGGGTATTGTTTGTCTGCCTGTCTACAGTTGGCTAGTTTTACTTTCTGTATTACAAGCTGAGGTGCTCCTCTTAATGTCCATAAACACACAACAAACGTCATACCTCAATACTTCACCAACTTTGTTTAGTCCCAAGTAACACGGGGAAGATAATTGGGGGGGTGGGGGGGAATCCAGAAAAAAAACACACTAATTAATTCCAGATGAGTTACAATGTTTACACCAGCTTAATTGCTAGTTTTAGTACCCATGCACAATTAAATTTGTATTACTCTTTGTCATGTTGCTCATTAGGGATCTTTAAAGTGCAGTCGGGTTTGAGGCGTTTGTACTGGAAAAAACAAAAAATATGTGCTAATTTATGGCTGGTGTGGAGGAGATTGAAACGGCAACCCTCTGGCATGTGTTTACGGAAAACGCTTCTTAAGTGTTGACATTTTTTTGCAGGCCTAATTACTGTCTTTTTTTTATACTCTGAAATCAACAAAATGACATATTTGTGGTAAATTCTGGCCTGTCTCTGCTTTGTTGGAGCTTTAAATGCTCATATATTTGAACACCACACAAATTGTTCACGTTTACAATTAGAATCAATGCAGGACCTGTTGGTTTGTGTTTTTTTCCCCAGAGTAATATTAAAAATGTTTCTGAATATACGCTTAGCAGTCTAGATTTTTCAGTATGCAGATATTTATCTATGTATTATGTTACAAAAATTGCTAATATTTTTAAAAGGTATACACAGAAAGACAGGTTTCTCTATGTGACAGTCTGCATCAGCAGCCATACGGCAGCTTGTTCATTCTTCCTCATGTTCACACAGGTGCTACTGGAGGAATAATGATAAACAGCACAGTGAGTAGAAATAAACAGATGGCTGGTAATTTAGCACAGGGAGGAGACAGAAGAACCATGCCGCTTGCTGTCAGTAAGCCCGGGATAGAACAGACAGGACAGTGGAGGCGTGGTCTCTGAAAGCAGCCGGTGCGTGTCTGACCTGGACATGTTGTCCGGCGAGCAGGCTGAGTTGTTGCCAGTTGAGACACTGGTGTCCATGCTGTCGGAGCTCTCCAGGCTGAGCGTGTCATAAGCCGGCTCTCCAGCAGAGGGTGCTGTGTGGTGCAGGATGGAGTGGTGCACCAGTGGAGGTGGCGCGGTCAGCAGTGGGTTGTTGAGTTGCGTCTGCGAGCCCCGCAGTGCCTCCCACTGGCACTGAGCCTCCACCGCAGCCTTCTGCTTCAACTCAGCCAGGCGCCGCCTCTGCTCCTCGATCACCTGCTGCCCTGCACACGAGAGGGGCAAGACATTGAGATGCATAACACACAGCTTGATATTATACACTGCCTATCCAATGTTTGGAGATGTATTTTTTGGCTTTTCAAAATACTTACAACCTTACAAACTCAAAGTGTGAGCAACAAAAAGCTATGTCAATAAGTTTTGGGTACAAGTAACCTATTGTCGATGTAAAAGTAAGATAAAATAAGATAAACCTTTTTGTTTGGCACAGCAGAAAGTGACAGTCCATGTGCTCTAGAGAGAACACACTTTTTAAATGCAAAATAACTATTTAAAAACTATTAAAAATATATATTTTTAAGCAAAACACATTTATATATTTGTTTTTCAAATTATTTATTTATTAATGGTAGACTCCGAGGGGTCAACCTCCCTCAGTTGCGCATTATTTGCTGGCCCTGATTGATCAATGAGCTGTTTATAATCTAAACTCATTTATTCAGGTTTCTGAACTGAAAGTGAATTATAAGTTAACTACATGTCCTTTTTTAAAATGATGAACATCAAATTCTAAAAGGAAATATCCCCAAACGTTTGGTATGGCAGTGTAAAAATATAAAAAAGGACAAAAAACACAAAGATATACCGGGCAGGGTTTACCATGGCACTTGCATCTACAACAGCATAAATACCAAATATTTCACATCATAATTAAAAGCTGGGCTCTCCTTCTGGTAGAAAAAAAGCCACTTTTAGCACTCCCACAGACCCATACCAAGCCACCTGCGCTGCAGGTCCAAAGGTCCATAAAGACACTCGCGCATCCATGTAGGATAACACGCTAATGGCGCACTGTCCAGTCATGCCTTTGCACATAGAGCACATATATATGCACTGTATGTGCTCTTTGGAAACAAACAGGTTTACAAAAGCCCAAGCAAATCCCACCAGTCTTAATAATTCACGTTTTTGGAGCTAAAAATCACTTTTTACCCATTCTACTCCATGCTGTTGACCAACAAAAGAAAAAGGCGTGTGAAAATAAATGTAAAAAGTACAGAAGGTATTTTTCAAGATAAAAGTCATTCACTGTTTAAGGGGTGGAGTCAGCACTGGCTGGGTGGGAATACAGCAGATAAGAGAGAAAGGGAGGGATAAAAGGAGCAGCAAAGAGGATGATAATGATGACGATGATGTAGGGGGCGAGTCCAAACCCACTCCAGTCTCATTGTGGTCTACCTGTGGGGCTGTCCGTGGTGGAGGAGGAGGAGCACGGTGAAGGCAAGCGGTCTGGGTGAGAGTTAGGCGGACAGTGGAGGTGGATGGACAGAGTGACAGAAAGATACAACAGCACAATGATTAGAACCAAACTAGGGGTGTCCACAGAAAGGGGGTACAGGATGAGGAGGGGTGAATTACAGTCATGGAGAGCAGTGTTACATTTATCATATTACATTTGCACCGATCAATCCATCGAGTTCATGTCTTTGTGAAATGCTTTTGTCTTCAGTACACTGTCCCAGCAGTTTAAAGGAATAAAAAAATCAAATCTACAAAATTTTCTCCCAACAAACCTCTATCCTATCAACCAAGACACATTTGACAGCAGACATTTGCTTTCTTTCTATCTTATTATTTTGAGATTAATGTGTTGCAACATTAAGTTACAACCGTAGCATCCATCTTGAAATCTTCTATACTTTTATGTATGTTTGGATAACAATACGTCACAACCCATCAGAAAACATACAAGCAAATATTCTCATGTGTTTTAGTGCTAACAAACAAATATGACCTTGGCTAGGCTTGCAACATCAAACAATTTCTGTCAAGCTGTGTAGAAGTATTCTTTGCCAAACATTTGCTATGGAGCGGTGATGTAGTACCTTTCTGCTGCAGGGCAAGCTGCCGCTTTATCTCGATGTCTTGCAGGGTGGCTGCTAGGTTGCGAGGGAGACTGCCAGTGCTGTTCACCATCATTACAGGACTCTGGGAAAGAAATATAAATATAAATATATGGTATTGTTTATTCTGAAACATCCCAATACAGATGCAAGCCGGCCATGCTAAAGAACCGCACTGGGTTTATGTACCACAGAGAGTGTTTATTCACCCTGGATGAAGTGTTGCGTCCGAGTGTAGTCGAGGTGTAGGTGGGGGAGAAGCCTGTGTTGACCTTTGACCTTTGTGATGACTGACTGGCATCACTGTCCATCCTGGAGCGGAACACCTGTCCATCAAAGAAACTGTGCATGTTACACACCAGCCAACACCCATTCAGTGGAAAACAGCTTTCAAACTTGCTCAGCATTCATTTACTTAAACAGTAAATGCACTCAATAGTATATATATATACTGTCTGTGTGTGTGTGTGTGTGTGTGTGTGTGTGTGTGTGTGTGTGTGTGTGTGTGTGTGTGTGTGTGTGTGT
>JBBKCR010000001.1:15399347-15413665 GCA_037577295.1 Ladigesia roloffi
ATGAAAATTACTGACCTCTGCCATCATTTTAAGTGGGAGAACTTGCACAATCGGTGGCTGACTAAATACTTTTTTTCTCCACTGTAAATTAAATTTCTGCCAATTCCTTTATGGGCTTTATAGTACTTTCCAGTGCTGGCAAGGTTTCAAAAGTTATTTGACTGTTTTATTTTACAGTGTACTTGTATCTGTGTTTGCTCAATGTTAGAAGAATTTCTCCAAAAAAGACCAGTGCTTCAGCAAGCTATGCTTTTAGCAGAGGCACAATCCCTTGCCCTCCTAACCTAACTTTGTCACAAAAATGTTGACTATTGTGTCACACAAGGCTGGCCTGAAGGGGAATGTAGGTCTACCCTCCAGAGGGAGTGACTCATGAAATGCTCACTGAGAGACATGACAATAGAACGAGAGCGCAGCAGTCAAGCGGTAAATCTCCAGGCCAAAGTAAACAAGTGCGACTCTAGCATGAAGATGAAAAGCGCATTCCTCTCCGCTCTCCTCAGCTGGCCCTGTACAGTCTTATCTTAAACCAGGCCGCCAAGATAAGCGTGAACCCGTAGAGCCTGGCAGGTTGACTAGAACCATTATTTCACTCTGTATTGCTTGAATTGAAAAAACTGTGTGTTTTTCATATGAAAGCATCTGAAACTGCTCCAAGACATTCCATACATCTCCTGTAAGGGATGCAGACTGATTGTCTCGGATAACAGAGAGACAGTAAAGAATGTGGACCGTATCGGGCAGATGTAAGGGGGAGGTAGGTAAAGCAGGAGCAACTCAGCTGATTAAGGAGGAGGCCTTGTTTAAAGGTCTCCTGTTGCTGCTGGCTCAGGAAGGGGGAGTGATGACAGGCTTGGGTCAATAGCCTCTATAGCTGTAGACAGAAAAGGGGGATGGGTTTTTGAGGAGACCTGTGTGTGTTTCGTCCAGTGGCTGTGACCTGAATACAGGTACGTATATCTGTACTGTTTTCAAATGGTCTCTGCGTTTGTGTGGATAACTTAAAGGACTGTAGGCACTTCAGAGATGAACAACAACTCACCTTCAGGCAGGGGCAGCAGTGTAATGGCTGTGCTAAGACGGCCACTCCCAAGACTGACCAGATGGGGGCGTTCTGCCTGGACTTTCAGTCCCTTTCCTGTCTCGATCAGGTCCAGCGGAGTGCTCTGTGGAGGCCAAGAGGTCAGCATGAGCAAAGATGTAAGGTCAAGGCCTTTTGTCTGTTATGAATTACAGTACAGTGCATTAAGGTGTTTCAGTTTAATTAATTGGAGCAATAATCCAAGAAATTTTATTAATGTAGAACAGATATTTGTCTATGATTCAAGTAAATTCAGTTATTACTGTGACCTGCCACAGATGAGCCAGAAATACAATGGACCACATGTTGTTTTAAGGAGGAATGTGAAGCAACACTAAGGTAAACAGCACCTTTTTTCTCAGCATTGGTTGGACAGTTGTTTATGGTTTTTAAGTTCATACACTTACAGTTCCACTGACTCAAATGGTGCTTTTAAAATGTAGATACAATGGAAACTGTAAGGGTTTTCTCTGTAGGGATGATATTTATAGAGGATAAAGAAGAATATTTACACTTAGAAAATCAACGAAACTGTGTAATTTGATACAATTATTTTCATTCGACATGTTTTGTGTGCAATAATGACACATTTTAATCGTGAACATTTTTCCTGTGTCCTTGAGGAAAGTTATATGTTACACAAATTCGCTCTAAACCCTGAAGTGCTGGTCAGTGTGAGGACACGTAGCCGAAGGCGCAGCTTACACACTTGTTTGCGCCGAGAGTGTGAGCTGCCCTTCTGTAATGCCTTCAGACTGTAAGGGGGGAAAAAAGCTGGGACGTTCAAAGCCAAGTAAGGGGTGGTTGTCATGGTTACGGTGGGAGCTGCAAGCGCCTGGGAAGGAACTGCCGAATCTTTTTTTGTTGCTATCTTGCAATGACATCAGCCTCCTGAAGATATTGCATTCTTTTATTGGTGTCGGGTGGAAATGGAGAAAGCGCCATGTTGGCTGTGTCCTTCCATTATACGCACAGATTATAATGCTGCACATATTTCACATCTTTCTTTTAATTGCAATTTTTAATTGAACATCTATTAGCCGCCCCTTTACAGCTCAACACTGACACTAATCTTTGATAAATGGTATATCATTGGGTTTATCTGATCCTTGAGGAGAGATTATCTAGATCAAATTAGCCCTAAATGTTATCATCCATAAATGTTAAGAGGATTTCAGAGATGCTGTGTCAGGACAAGCGAGGGGTTATGACAGCCTTGCCGCTGGGCTGATGATGGTAATGCAGAATGTCGGTGAAGCAGAAGCTCTCATGCTTAGCCTTAGAAACCACATTCTTGTATTCTCCTGACCTTTGTTTACCACATAAAAAGCCATTGTTTACCACATAAAATGAATTTACATAATTTCCTTTTACTCCAGATGTAGCTAATCTATATATATACATTATGGACACCCAGAGTTTTGCACTATAATTTAGCTCAAAGTTAGAAGCTTACACACTACGTCTGTTTCCCCAGACCCAGATCAGAATCAGAATCAGAATCAGAAAACTGGATTTATCCCAGAGGAAATTGCTTTTGGTGACTGCCACATCACACAGACACAGAGACACATAAGAGACCAGAATAATATAAGATAAAAATAAGATAAAGTACTATAATAAAATAAATAAATAAATCTAATACAGGTCTAAATAGAAAGAAAAATAGAAATCCAGAAATAAAATAAAATTACATATCAATGAATAAAAAGATCAGTGGAAGAAACAACCACAAAGTTAATATAAGTAGCAATATTGCACATGTTACAGTAATTAGATGATTAACGCCAGGACAGATTAAAAAGATGTCTAGATAATAAAGAATAGGCCATATTAATTCAACATTGACAATGAATGCAGTCCAAAACTACATTTTATCCATATCTAGGAGACCAGCACTATAGACTTATATCCCGTCCTTTTTCAGGTGTTATTTATAGCTGTCAATGACAACTCATTTGAATAGTTAAAAAAGAAATTAATTAAAATTCCAACTTAGTAATTAGTTTTCAGTCTGAATGAAAGCATACCCAAGCTTCATTATGATGCCATGTTTACCGGACTGAAAATTCTTCACTTTGATTGAACTTAATACCTGCAAACATGTGAGATTTTCGTTCTCTTACTGCGTCATCAAGCTGTGAGTACCCAATGACACACATTCCTGTGCATTTTCCCCTACACATTGTGGCTTGAAAGGCTTTACACAGTACCCTTTTCTTCAATAAATAGTTGATATTTACTTCATATAGATTAGATAGAGTTGATATAGATTATTTCATTGCTAATATAGTTGATAATGTCAGCCTAAATAGCAAGAGAGAATTTGTTTCTCCTTTACTACACTAAGAGCTTCTACACTACGCAAAAGGATTTACTGGAGGTCGGAACATTCCTTGTTTGGATTTGATTGCATCCAGAACTAGTGAGAGCAAGTGGGTGTCTAGCAAGTTTCTGATGGGTGTCTAGATCTGCATGGAGCTGTTGAGAAAATTGTGACATACTGGTGTTTGTAAAAAGTAGAATAAAGTGCGTCACATGTCTGACAGTTGTAGCAGCTGCCTTGTATCTTTTTATGGTTATGGAGAAACGTGTACATTTGATTTTTCACTTAGTATTTCTTTTTATACTCCTGGCTAAGCTCATGTAGGTCTTGGTCAGAATGAGGTGCGTTGATGGAAAACACAAAAATGCATAGCATGGGGCCCCCAGGACGGAGACTGTTTCACGCTCCGCCTGTTATTTTCTTGCTCCACTGTTGCCATTGCTGGACTCTGCCAGACTGAATTGCACACTCTGTGAATGAAGCCAGGTTAAAGTTTAACTATATGGTTAATATTCTCTGACCCAATGTGACTCCATATGCTAGGTGGTTTCCTGTCTCATTGTGTTTTTCTGTGTGAGAGCTCTTGATAGGAGGTGAATGAAGTACAGAGTGGTGAATTATTTCTCTCTTTGTGTACCATTTCAATGAGATACACTCTCATAATACTGTCAGGGTTATCCTTCCCCACCTTCAAAGCCAAACATTTTTTACATGCTACTTATCTAGGAAAAGGCTGCATATCAAACAAAATAATGTCATAGTGTTGATGGAACATGTCATGACAAAGGAGTCTCTTATTCTACAGTTGCAATATGAATGCTGCCCATTAAGTTATCTTTCAGCAAAAAATTGGCAGTGTTTTATTAAACCATACAATTCCACAATGAAATGGCAGCATACACTCCACCGGTACGAAATCTGCTCTGTAAGTCATTTTCAACACAGTTGGAGGCAAGGTGATTTAAGTAGATTGTTATTAGCCTTTTAGCTACAAAGTAGAAGCAAAATTCAAACATCAAGCGAGGGTGATGGACTACATGGCTTAATAGCCAATTGTGTGAACACAGTCAACACAGTCTCACCTGTAGCACCTGATGAGTCTGGTGGCTGTGTTTTGGCTGGTTTCTGTTCAGATGATCCATGTCTGCAGTGTTATCAGTCAGGTCTTCTAAAACATGAGCATCCTGTGGAAAACAAAGACAGTATTGGGAAATCGGAACAATGTCTGAACAAAAGTTACGCATTGAAGATATACATTTTCCAGAATATTGCTCCTACGCTGTTCGTTTTTTTGGAATATAAAACTGCTTGGTGTTATGTATTCTTATGAGTAATGTTTTCTATCCACAGTACATTCAGACAATCTCTCGCATACATATGGAACATCTTAATTGAAAGATGTGGTGTTGATAAAAAAGAAATTTCACTGTCACCATTTTATCATGGAACTTGGGTCATTGTTATCACCCATGACATCGGCTTGATGATGAAGCTGGGACTAAACTGTGAATGATGAACTGTAATGAATGTTAAATTGTGATCAAACAACTGTTCATCCCTCAAAATTTCAATCCAGTTTAGTCACTGCCAGTTACAACAAAGTTTTCTCCATCCCACAATGCAACCAACCCATGATGTGGTGCTAACATGATACTATTGGACAGTTGGATGCTTGGAGAAGAATTCCAGATGCAAATTCTACATCATCTAACAGCCATTCGCGTTTGCTAGCATCTCACTGAATGATTGAAGGTCGTCCTACCCACCTAGTGAGATTGAAAACACTTTAACTTCCAACCGCGAATGCCTGTGGCAACACAAGAGACCATCTCTTGATGACAGGGCCAACGCTTAGATAGTTATGCCACTCAGGAGACTCATCTGTTCATTTTTATTACTTTCATCTCTCATGCTCACCACCCTGTTGACTTTAAGACAGTTTTCAGCTTGTGAGAGTCAAGCACTGGCGTGATTTCCCCTGCAGCAGCTCCACCACTACGATTAATAGAATTGGCTCGCACAAGGGAGACAGCGTTTACAAACAGATGCGTCGGATTTCCCCCATTAAGCCAAGCCGGCACTACATTCTCAGCCATGCTCTCTTGAGACCCGACACTCTCATGCTCTCCCTGGAATTCCTGTCTCCTTACTCATAACCTGGCTCTGACCTTCTGTTTGACAAAAGCAGATAGAAATTAAGCATCTGTTTCAAAAAATGGCTATATTTGTCCATGACCTATTTATAGTAGCAAATAGATTTCTGTAATGTGGCAGAACCTTTTTAAGCACCAATCCCTACAAAGTGCATGGGGTGAAATTAAATGTGAGAAACAGCAACCTCAAATTGCATGAAACTTAAGTAATTACTACAGTCACTCTCCCTGGTAGCGCCCCAGCTGAGAAATATCAAAACACTTTACATTTCAGAAGTGGTTTCTTGGTGGGAGGGAGTTATAGTGCATCATAAATCTCATAAAGCTTGGAAACATCTCATTTTCACTCCAACATTAGAAAGTCAGACAGTAAGGTACAGTCATGATAAGTTGCAGCCACTACTTGAAAATATGACACATCATCATAAAGCAAGCAGTACTACTTGAGAAGATACACAATGAGACTCAGCAGCTTTGCTCACATTTAAAAATTCAACATTTTCAAGATTTACCTTTTGCCGTTGTCCAGTAAAAATGTGCCAGCTACTTCAACAAACAGTGTCCCTTAGCATGCCATAGGAAACTATGTGCGTTCCTCTCTGTTTGTCCCCTCAACATAGAGAAGAAAAAAGATTCTGCCTCCCCAGTCGTGCTGCAGACCTGTCTGTGCACGCTGCACTGAGCTGGAGCCTGCATTCCTGCCCACCAGCCAAAACCCTGATAACAGATGCTGGAGTGCAGTTCAAAAAAAATGATGGAGATTCAAAGAAGAAAGGAGGGGGAGCATAAAAAGGAGGACGATAAAAAGCAAAAGGGGACTTTGGAGCAAGCCGAAGTTTAGACAAGGCAAACAAGCACAATCCCAAATGGGAAATAATGAAGCTACTGTATGTAGGTCATCAGGGTGCAGTGAGAGAGTACTGAATGCAGACGGTAGGGTTTTCTGATTGGGCTTTTTTAATGATCACATGACATTAGAGCTAATGGGACAGGCAATTCTGCTTATACATTTCCACTTCACACCAGTTCTGTGTTAAACCCATCAATGCTGAAGGACAGTTATCGATCATAACTAAAGTTTTGCGCAGCTGATTGCAAGGCATTTGGGAAAGAGTCCTGCCAAAACCAAAGGTCACAATCGAGGACTCAAATAAGCCAGTCACTGAAACGGGGCACAGGGCATACCAATGTGAAGCATGCATGGCAAATCGCGCATTCTTTCTTTCAGCATCTGAGACAGCAGGGTCATAAACAGCAGCTGGACCGTTATTTCCTCTGACCTCTCGTACGTTTTAATGCTGATTGTGTGAGAACACCTAACGCCCAATCAACTGTCGCTGCTGACCGGTTCACTATATTATGTGGTCCTGGTATCCCTGCCCCATATAAAAATCAAGAAAAGATGAAATTGTGCAAATATTTTGATACCTGGGACTGTAATTAGGACATATAATTTAAGAGTTACAGTTCTCAACCTTGCTGCTGTGGTACCGCCCTGCACTTTTTAGTGTTATCCATTCTCTAACATACCCACTTCAGTACAACAAGGGATTCTCATTTAGCTGAAGTGTTCAACTAGATTTTGTGGAGCATAGAAAGTACAGGGTAGTTTGAGAGTTATGTTCTTCTCGGTGGTTCTCAGTGTTTTACCTCTAGCATGCTGGACTCACAAAGGGTTTGTTAATTAAAATGGAGGCTGAATCAGTTCTTGTAAATCAAGGAAAATGTAAACTTCAGGGACTGAAAACCACTGGAGCAGCAAAGGTAGGTTTTGGACTGTGATAAGAAGAAAGAGCTGTCAGCTGATTTGAGCAGCAGCCTTTGGGCTGAACGGGGAGCAGGGACTTCTGGCAGACTTGCCTCGGGAGGTAAGAAGTGACTGCCCTGCTAGGAATGTGGATTAATGTGCTTCGTATCATCTAACAGTGGTTTCAACCATGGAGACGGTTCACAGTGTCCTTCAGTCACTGGGCCCTTTGCTGAGTTGATGGAATATCCTTCAAGATTCAGCTTTTATGCTTAATAAATACTGATTTATTAAAGACATAGCAATTGGTTAGTGAAAGGTACTGGATGTGGAAATTAGGAGAGAGTCCTGCAGCAGTAGTGTAATAACAGCTTGGATTCTGCCAAGTGCCGCTAAGGATTATTCATCAGTGGAATTCCAGTTAGGCTTGAGGGAGGAAGGAAAGAATGAAAGAAAAAAAGAAAGAAAGAAAGAATGAATGAATGAATGAAAGAGTGGAGATTTTTCTTCCTGGCTGGTTATCTTCCTTAGCCAGCTGTCTAATCCTAGACCGCTACCTGGTGGTGAGCACTTATCTGTCCATTACACACACACACACACACACACACACACACACACACACACACACACACACCCCTCTGTCCCAACCTCATTACTGGTTAGCTTAAAGAGACTGCACTACTTTTCCAGTGAAAAAGAACTTGGTTATCCCCCTATGCCAGAGAGGTCATGTGACAAGTGCAAAGACATGATTGCCCTGGGAGGGTGGTGGCATTCCTTTTTTCACAAACCCTTATATTGTTTTTTTTTAATGAAATTAGTCATGTTCAGTTCCCGCCCACTAATTCTGTCTCCCCTATCACACAAAACATCCAACATTTTGGCAGTGAAAGGTTAGCTTGTGTTTCTTCCAAGTCGAATGAAACCAACTACTGCATGCTAATGCAATGCTATTAAATAGCTCAGCATCCTTAATGGGGAAGGCTGATAGCCAATTCTGTCACATGCCGTGTTGGCAAGCATGCTGTTGAGTAATGGGGTGCTAGCGGCATAGTGGGAAGGATACTTGCCTCTGGACCAACAGGTCACGGGCTTGAATCTTACCATTAGCATAGCAATTCTTGGTTCCTGAGCAAGAACCTTAACACCAAGTTGCTCCAGGGAGACTGCCCCCTGTAGTTAGGGAACGGAAGTTGTTTTGGGAAAAAATAACTGCTAAACCCTATCGTGGGCAGCTGTGCTAATTAAATATACTTCCATTTTTAGCCCACATTAAAACACCATCTTATTTGATACATAACAGTAACATGCAAATTATGTTGTTGGGCCACATAAGTGTCAGATAAACTCCTTGTTTCACCCTTCAGGAAAAGAAAGAGGACTATTGCTGTCTCGATAGTATGCAACTTGTTGGCCTTCTGTCTTCCAACAGCTGTTTGACTGTTCGCTGTCTGGATAACACATGGGGAAACAATGCCCAAGGCCTTCAGAGACACCAGACTTCAGATGGGTCTGGTAGGTTTGTGGGGTGGTAGGAGCACACATGTGAAAAAGTAGTTGTGCAACACACCACATTGTGTGTGTAGACAGGATATTGAGAGGCAGAAGAGGAATACTTGACATTTCTGTGAGTGTATGATTATAGCCACTTCTGTGCCCGGCAAATGATGTGGCTGGCTAAACAGCATCCTCCATTTTAGACCAAACCACAAGTATGCAACAAAAATGGCTCAAGAGGAAAAATAAGCAGTAAATGTATCTTTAGTAAAAAATGTGTAGGCAGCAGTTTACACACATTTTCAAATTACATAATATGTCTTGGACAGTGTACAGGATCCATTCTCCTAAGTGAAATAACAAATCCCTTTGCTCTTCGGTAAATAGCATGACAAGAAGAGTTAAATATTTCAGCAGCTCTTAAATATTTCCGACAGCGCACCTTATGTGTTTTCCATGTTTTCTGCTTCAGTGCTTTTAAGTCAGACAATAAAAAGATTACTAGCCCTGTAAGAGATACCTGGTGAGGTTTCATAGCACTGAAGGGAATCTCTGGTATTTCACACTGACTCTTCATTGTTTCCAAAAACAGAGCTCCTCTGCATTGGAAAACAACCAGGAGGCCACTTGTTCAGTAAAACGCCTTAGACAAGTGCAGGTCAAAGGAACACCATCAAAGGTTTCTATGTGCATATTTCAGTAAATGTCAGTTAAATTTATGACTTTCCTTTACAGGGCACTGGGAACGAAAGGAAGCAATAAACCGGCCTAAACACAAGAAATGACATGGACGAATGCAGGGAGCACAAGAAACAAATGTGGGAGAAGATTGACTTAAATTGGTCTCATGCAAGAATTTTATGTCTGAATTGGCAAAATTTGGGCTGTATTTTATAGATTGGTATATTTAACATCTTTCTATTTCACAAGTCAGGTTGTTTATTTAGGGAAGCCTGAAAAAAGTTTTGTCATCGTCGTAAAAAAATGGATTAAAGAAGGGTTACTGGCCTTTACCATATGTGAGCATAACAAATGGACAAATGTTTTAAAAGGCAAAATGGTAAAAACTTATACTAAAAATGTCTCCTATGGAATGCAGCAGTAGACAGAGAGCAATAGACATAACAGTTGACAAGTCAATCCACAGCAGTGTTAGCAAAATGAGTGTTTCCCGTCCATACAACTTCTGGATGTACTCTTTTTCCATTTACTCTTTTCAATAAAGTGTCACATGACCATGTGAGATCCAATATTACTTCACTGCATTAAAAAACACATTTGTGTATGCTGTCAAGTATCAGAGGAGACAAAACAAAAACACTTAAAACAGGCAAAGATTGGCCCAAGAAATGAGACCCAACCCAACCCACCTTGTGCCCGAGCCCAGCCCGATACATTAACTGTATTCATCGGCCCGAGCCCAATTTAAGCCCAGCAATTTTTTGAAATGCGTGTGATGATTTAAAAAATCAAATGCTTGATCATGGCCCGATCCGGCCCGAGGACAGCGGCAGGAAATTGCGGCCGGACCCGACCCGCGGGCCGCGCCGAGCTCGGGCTGAGCTCGGGCCGTGTCTGGTTCGGGCAGAGAATCTAAACTCTAGTCAGAATCAACAGAGAATCAAGCTTTGTTTTGCAGCTGATTTCTGAAGTGGAAAGCGGGACAATGGCATTTCCAATTTCACATTCTAGATGTCTCAGAAGTGATTTTCTTCACTTTTTCCAAATCCTAACAAGCATCCACATTCCAATCTTGCCTCCACAGCAATACACAAGTAGATGATTGTGGGGCTTCCCTAACTTCTGGAATCATGTGAGCACAACACTGGCGTAGAATAAAATTCCAATTTGACCCATAATCACAGAGTCACATGGCAACACAATAGACATTCCTGTAGGGAGAGTGATCATGCCCAAACCACAGCCCACTGAGATAGCCATCCCTGAGAGGAAAAGAGGAAAGAAGCAAAAAACAAAAGTGGCAGCATAAAAGGTCGACAGGAGATGTGTCTATATGTAGCCTTCCTGTAGGATATAGATGAGCAGGCACTTTCCTGTGAACACATACTGCGGCAATCCTTCTTTAAGATGAGAGAGGCGAATAACCTAATTGCTGCAGGATATTCTCTGTTGTTGTAGGTGTAGCTCCAGACATGCATGCCAAAACCGCAGAAAAGTAAAAAATGGTTGCCACAAGGAACTGTTGGTTAGATCTGCCAGACGTGAGAGACACTCGTCAGCTCTGAAGCACATAAACAACCGAGGCTTAAATTCACTTTCCATTCTGATGATGGGTTTCGACTTTTTTGAGCCGTGATGAAATTCAAACCGCAGGGAGATGATCTGGTCTAACCAAAAGCACTTCAAGAATGAGGAGACAGAAGCACTATCAGCTCTCACTGCTTTATTATTTGTGAATTGCATAGGCGGTGTACTTTTAATAGTTCTGAAAAAGATTTAAAACAATCCTTCAAAGCCAGCCTAGACACCCAAATCTATTTATGTAATTAAATAGACAAACACTTCTCTTAAGCCAAAACTTTTCAGCTCTTCATTAAAACGGTGCAGATTTGGGGCACAGGCTGACTTACTGTCAATTTCACAAACCATCTCAGGATTAGGAGAGCTGATCTAGAATCAGTTTTTGTGACATTGACGATCATATATATGGATGAAGGTGTACTGTGGTATCTTGCTAATTTAGCAACAGATCCTTCACATCCTTGAATGTGTGAGGTGGGGCGTCCGTGGATCAGACTAATTTGTCCAGCATGTCCCAAACATGCTCAGCTAGATTTGGATGTAGGGAATTTAGAGACCATGTCAACCCCTTGAATTCCATGTCATGTCGCTCTAAACAAGCCTGAACAATTTTTGCAGCATGGCAGGGCACATTATGGGTCTGGGATACACAGCCCCATATACAGCAAGCTGTGATGCCTTGAGCATTTATCTTTTAAAGTGATTTGATCTGTATCCGACACACATCTCTGACCTATGGGTCAACCTGTTGCCTATTGTCCTTCTTTGAACCACATTTTTGTCCAATAAAAAGGCAAATTGCTGGTAAAGAATAAGCCTGACTCACATTTCCCTGGCTGGGATTCTGCTGGTTTTTGGATTCACAGATTGTTTGTTTGCATCTTTAATGATCATGTGTCTTAAAGGCAGAAACTTTTTGGTCAGTTGTGTGAACCTCATGAACTGAAATCTATATGAAGTGCTTACAATTGAGTTTAGTCAGTCCTTTTGTGGCATACCTTTCTTTTTCAGTAATTCATGTATTCTAACTTTCATATGCTAATAGTATATGGCTGGTAAAGAATAAGCCTCCCTGGCTGTGATTCTGCTGGTTGGAGTAACTGAGTCAGTCTTTCCCCAGCACCCATTAACCCCACCCGCCCACTGCCCGTGTTCAGGGGGTCCACGGCAGCAGTCACTATATTCCAGCAGGCTCTTGCTCAAATGTTCCGTTGACTTTGGCTGTTTGTTTCCCAAAGACATCGAGCTTGACAGGCATTCCAACGCTGCCGGGACAAAGAGTTCTTTTCAACATGCATAATCCCCGCAGAGGAGTGGGGAAGGGGTCTGGCCCTCCTCCACCATCAGCAGTGCCGCACACATGCATGCTCACACACTGCTTTCTGCAGCAAAAGCCCCTGAGAACCACCCAACCTGTGTGAAGAAACTGGCTTAAGCTGTCTAATGAATTAGTTCTGTGTTTTCTCGTATGGAGAAGAGCAAGAAACACATTTGGAATGGTCTATGCATCAAAGTCTCTTCTCAAAATAGTTCAGAGTGGGGTTGCTTGAACAATTCTTTGAGATTATGGCATAACAATACATTAAGGTATGCATGAAGCAAGTGCAGGGCTTCACATTGAGACTGCGAAAGACACAAATGGCTGTCCAGCACTGAGAACCATCTAGCCTTTCGGAAAATGTCAGAAATCCTATTAAAATGTGCCACAGACCTGTATATTTTCAGAGAAAAAAATATATTAAGTTGTATTTAAGAGGATTTCATATGGTCCATTTTCGGATAAAGATTCAATATTTGGCCATGGGATTGCAATGACAACAGATCTTTTTCCTTTTTTTTTCCTTTTTCCTTTTTTACTTTGTTGCACATAAGCATATCACTGTCTTCTATGACTAAATGCATACCTGTTCAATCATTCAAAGGTCACAATAATGACAGATACAAGACAGAACATTTTAGCAACTCACAAAAATGATATGGAAATATATATTTACTGATGTCCTTACTCTAAAAGCTCCTTCACTCATGTTACTGTACAGTAAATGCATCAGGAAGGTTCCCTAAGTCAAGCCAAGGCAATAAGCTGGTTGGCACAAGGTGGAGGGCAGCCTTGCCCAGGTGTGCCAAGTGGAGCTTCCAGCCTCACAGACTGTTGAAACTCCTCGAGTCTGCCACTAATCTCCAACCAAAAACCGCTGACAAAGGGAACCCCAGAGCCAGGAATTTCAATTCATCCTCGAACTGCCAGAACACTGGGGCTTCAAAAAGCCTCAAAGAGCCTCCACCCCCCCCCCCCAAACCCCCTGAAACAAGAAAGACGTCAACACTCACCTTTTCACCTACTCACTAAAAGGCAGCTGAGCTACGAGTCAAGTGAATTACAAAGTCAAGTCCTTGAGTCACCCCCCTCCCACTCTGCAAATGGCACTACACACATCAGTGGAGAGCAGACAACAGCAGAAGCCACAAATCCTTCAGGCCCAGACTGAGCAGAGCACAGTGAATAAAGGAATTAGTCGAGAAGTCGCCGGTAAAAATGTGGGAAGAAGGGCTGAGGAGCAGGAGGAGGAGTAGGAGGTGGAAGTCCAGGAGAGGAAACAGCTTTGGAAACGTCTTTAGCTAATGGAAATCTCGTCAGTGACGTCCTTCCTCTGTCCCACTGGTGGAACTTTTCTACTTTTTTCAAGCCTGCTTTGGATCCGATCACTGTTTGGAGATTCAAATCTCAAATTTAGCCCAAAAAGTTGCTAAAGATGCTCACTGTTTGTCCTCTTTGCACATATAGTTGAATGGGCCAATTTATCCCCACTAAAGGGATAAAAAAGCTTGAGTCTGTTTTGAAAAATAATGTTTTTTTAAATGAATGCCTAACAAAGACCTATTTTGGTTACCCTTTAATGGACAATTCAGTGGACAATGCTTTCAAAACCCTTTGAAGAATCTCTACAGAATGTAATGGTTTGTAATGAGCATTTGACTAAGGTGGCAAGGGGTCCTCATTTCTGACCTGTCGCTTGTTGGAGCTGTCCCTAGAAATTTTAAAAGATTGTTTGTTTGCATCTTTAATGATCGGGTCTGTTGAAGGCAGAACCTTTTTGTTCAGCTGTGTGTACCAAAACTCGTAAACTGTCGTCTTTCAGAGGTAAAAAATGATATAAATACTGTTCAGTTTCTTACAAAAAACGATCGTTTCATGTCTTAAGTCATCAATGTGTCGTCACGAGCCACGGGGTGTAATCTGGACGTGTCTGG
>JBBKCR010000001.1:15413765-15426022 GCA_037577295.1 Ladigesia roloffi
ATTCAAATTAAGGTGTTTGGTGCATAAATTAAGGTAGAATTAAGAATATTTTAAGTACATTGTGTTTCATAGTGGTTGTAGCAGCCCCATATATATGCCGGTGATCAACAACGATTAGCCTATGATTATTAGCCTGTGATCATAGAGTGCAGCCTAATTTGTCAGACGCCTTCTTCCCAATTTATCATCGGCCAGATTTTAAACTCAGCTATGATGAGATATGTGTGAGCTTTGTTGGGGGGTTTTATTCATAATGTATTCACCTCCTTAAAATATCCAGCCAAGAACCACACTATGGTCAGATCTCACCCAAATGAAAGGGCAGGTCACTAACTGTACACCAGCCAGGTGGAGCTATAAGAGTTTTCAATAAAGCGGTGGGAAAAAAGTTATAATCTCAGAGTTTGAAGCTGTCCTGCACATGCTGTAACCTCTCAAGTTTCCTCACACAAATATCGCCCACTCAGTGCAATACCACCCACAAGCAAACCTATTCAGTACCACGACAAATAAGACCTGTATGGTAACTAAGCACAGTTTATCTCTCCCATGTAGCAGTAGGGTGTGAAAAAAGGCCCCCAACAGAGACACTCCAGCCTGTCTGTCTGTGGAGTGCAACGGCAGGGCCAGTGTTTGTTCAGTTCGATGGGTCACGGCAAAGAAATTCCTCATGTCCACTCAGAATGAGTCTAATTTCTTTCTCCCCTTTTCTCTCAGAGGGCTCTCGGAGGGACAGCAGGGAGCAGCTGGGAGAAAAGCAACAGGTGAAGAAGACTTTCACTCTGGTTTTCATCACGGGAAAAGGTTCAGAGTTTCACTTCTGGGGGGTGGGGTGGGGATCCCTGTTCATTCCAATTTACAACTCATTCACCCATGATTCAAGACTTCACTATGGGAGAGACGCACTGAAAACCACTGATAGCAACAATGTTCAGACACTGGCAAAGAGGAGCAGTTACACTTTCACAGCTATGTACACCACATGGGCCAATTCCTCAGAAACACTTCACTGTCTTACTGGACTCAGCATGGCTTTAAACTGTTTAAATCCTGAAGACGTCACATTTTCAACAAAGACTTGTCCGAGTAAAAGAAGGCATACTGCATTAAATAATTATGACACCAGATGCATCAACCAAATAATTAATTGCATCAGTAAAGAAGCCCACACTGGCCTAGAAATGCTGAAATATTTGTTATTACTTTACCTTTGCAGCAGGAGCTCAATTGGTCAATCAAAAATACATTAAGCAACATGCAAATCTCCTTCAACTACTTTAAAAACAGAGAGAAAGCAATAATGTACCTGGAAGCGGACTTTCTTCAACATCATGCTCAGTTTGAGGTTTGGTGTCTTGTCTCAATCCAAAGTGTGTATTAATGAGCTTGAGCCATCTGCTTACACCCCAAGGCCTCTAGATATACACACAACTGTCCTAAAGTTCAGCAGGAATCCTGTTCTGTACCAGCAGACAAGACGCAGAATGTGTGTATGAAAGAATATGAAGCAGCAGTAGTGGTGGACCCGCTCCCTCTCATGTAAGCCTTCAACAAAGCCTGGCCCTGCGCTTATCTGCCTGCTCATTCACCCGAAAGAAGGACCCACCCTCTTTTATGACTAGAAGGCCAGTCATTAACACCCCTTCCTCCACTCCCACCCAAGTAACCCCAATACAGTTCAACCACCCCCACCTCCATCCCAACACCCACCAGGCTCTACAAATACAGCTGTTTCTTCTAATCAGTCCTGCTGTATAAATACGAGTGCCACCTGGAAAAGGACATGAGTGTAATTCGTGTGTGAATTAATGTTAATGAATCTGTTCACAGGAAATCATTTTCCAAATTTACTTGAACAATTGTTCAAATGTTTGCATTCAGTCAATGCAACCCATATATGAAAAGTAAAATCTGTTTTTTTTTTTATTCGCTGCTTTTGAAATGTTTCTAAAAATGTAATGTATTTACAAATATTCAGTATTTAGCTTTTTGAATATGCTATAATTCAGAGCAGGCAGATCATAAGATAAATTGTGCTCGCGTGCCTAGAGAAGTCGCATTTACTGTTGGACAGGTGTCAGCATGGGCACTCTGACAAGTCTGCAGCTACATACCCCCATAAATAGCATACTGTGATGCCCTGTGTGTTCTTACACCTTTCTATTTTAGCCATTTTCACCAGTCTGTGGTGCAGTGGCTCTCCTGCGGAATCCTTCAGTTACTCAGCTTTCCTGACACATGGATGTCAAGAACTGACTGTTCACTAGTTGCTTAAAATATAGTTGCCCACCTCCTCTTCGGGATGTACCCTCAGTAACCTGCAGGGGGCAGTAAACTTCAACAGGAACGTTCTCATCCACTATTATTGTTGTTGTTGTCTTTGTTATTGTTTACGACCGTTAGTGCCACCTTTAAAAACGAAAGTAAGATTACGAGATTATACTCGTAATATTTCAAGAATAAACTCCAAACTACGAGAATAAAGTCGAAAGCCTTAATTAGCCTTAATCTGTGCACTTTTCCACTTAATTGGGGTAAAATTAAGGGGTTTGGTTTCGTAGTGATCAAGTCGAAATGTTACGAGAATAAAGTCGAAATTTCATATTCTTAGTTTTTTTAAGGTGGCACTAAAACGTTGTTTTTGTTGATGATGTTGTTGTTGTTGTTGTTAACAGCTATTTAGATAAGCAGTTCGTGTTTTTTTGTAGTAAATTTTGTAAATAAAACCAAAAATGTAAATGTATATATCACATAGTAAAACTGATTTTATGTACAGTACATTGGTGTGTTCCTTTTGCTAGCCCAGTATCTAATGTTGTTCCCATCAGAAACTTAGATTCAATCAGTCCTTCATTACATTAAACCAGCTGCTGATGGAGTTTTATAAATCCAGGCAGCAGCTGGAGACATTGAGGAGAAATCTGTGTTCTCTTCACCAGCTCCCTAAATGCAAATTCTTTTTTTTCACAAGCAAATATTGATACCTTTACTGATTTCTTGTTCAGTTGCATTTATTTTATTGTTCGATCACAGAACACACGCTGAGGTGTCTCAGACGTTTGCACAGCAATATTCTGTATCATTTTATCGACAGAGTAATGGATTTTTTTCAGTCCAATTAGCTTTTCCATAGTAGAATACTGGTGTTTCACAAATTAACATGCGATGGAAAGCTGGCATTTCACGAGAATGTGGTCAGTCAGTGTAAAAGTCAAGGCTGAGATAACTGGGACATAAACATACTCAATAAACCTACTTTGGTGCTTGTCTGAGCAGTGACAGCTATCAGTTTTAGACAGAAAAATGAGCAAGACACAATCTGGTCAAATGTATTAAGATTCTTGGCCATTACACCATTAATGCCAGTGGAAATTTAGAACTCTTAATGGATTGGGCCTTATCAGTTGTTGACCCTGCTCTGTGACTTCACGTGATCTTCTGATTCGTGGATGACTTGCTGTTGGTCCTGAATTCTTACACTTACCAATACTACCACATACATTTGACTGTGAAATCCAGCAGGGATCAAATTTCTCAAACTACTTTATTGCCCAGCTTGTTGGCCTAGTGGTTAGGGCTTTTAGTTCATGGGTTTGAATCCTAAGATGGCTAGAGTCATCACTGAGGTGTTTCTGAGCAAGGTATCCTCCCCACACACTGCTTGCAGGGCTCCCGTCTCTGACAGCAGCCCTCGTTTTACTTGGTAAATAGGTTAAATGAAGAGATGAATGTCTCAGAGTGACCCATTTTGTTTCACAAATGTTTTAAATTGCTACTGCAGGGTTAGGTGCTTGATTTTATACACCTGTGGCAATGTGTGTGATTAAAACACCTGAATTCAATAAGTAAGTGGTGCGTCCCAGTATCTTTGTCCATCCAGTGTTAAGGTCAAGGTGTGCGAGCAGCGGTCACCTGGCGCCCCCTACTCAGCTATTTGGGGTATTGCAGTGGTCACTGAAATGCTAATTTAATCAGCTTTACTGAGTTGTCTGTTACTGATTTAAGTCTCATCTGGTCTTGAATAAGCAGGACTTTGATCGAGAAATGGGGAGAGTGTAGTTTGGAAAATATTAAGCCTTCTCATTATTATTTCTTTGTTATTTTTTCTTTTGTTTGTTTATTTTGAACCGAATCTATAACCTTTAGCAACACAAAAATGCATTTTTTACTTTATTGGGGAATAGCCCCATAAAATGCAGTTTAATTTGCCCTATTAAAAAATTGTATAAACAAAAAGTCAAAACCCCCCATTCCAGAAACTTGAATATTATATATTATATCTCCTCCAGCTCTTTCAATATACCATTTTCTTTTTTTCCATTTAACTAATTTTCATTCATATGCATATTTATCCATCAAAATGATGTTAACTTATGTTGCAGTACTTTCATCAAAATATCATTTTACGTGATTATACTTTCTTACTAAAACCATCAGTAATATGTCTAAATATGTCTAAATATCTAAATATTAATATAGTCTATATATGCTTAATAGGAAGCATTCATCTTTTAATCAATAATGTTTACACGGTTTACATATAAAGCTACAAAAAGAAAAACCAGCTTAACTGGGCCAGAGAAGCTCCTTATCCAAATGTAGAAACAGATATTTCCAAAGTCTGCAAAAATATGTGGTATGATTTTTAATGTATGTTTTTGTCTCCAGAGCACTTTGAGAGCTAGTTCCTGAATACATTATAGCCCAGGCTACTTTTTTTATATAGCTGAATTGTATAATCTTATCTAAAGTACAATGGTTATACATACGTTTTGCTTGTTTTTTGCTATATGACTAATATTTTCATGGTTAAACACAAAAAACACTAAATATTGGAGCTTGAAGCCCAACCCTACCACACCATTATGCAACAGTTAGATCAAGGACAGGATCTGAGCTGTTGTTCTGTTAATACTGTCAATGTATTAATCCACTGAGCATTTTATAATACAGTTCCCTCTGAGTAATATTTTACTTTACAAATACAAAAACACAAAACAAAAACTCAAGGTAACTTTTAAGATTTCACACGTGACTGCAAGTCTGCAACAAATTCCAAACCTGTCATTTTTCTCCAGTAAACTTTCAGTGGGGGCTTATGACAACGTACAGTAATGTTTACACTGACCTTAATGGTATTACATAGAAACACACAGAAAAGTAGAAAGACACCAGTAAAATTGCAAGACATTTCAAAACAATTGCTTAATGATACTTGCATAATTGCAATAAATACATTTGGTTGGATTAGTATCAAACAAGGCTGCCAACGCGCACACACTGATCTTGAGTTACTTGAAACATATTCCTTTTCTCGAATGAGATGATAAGATCACTGAAGGGACCAATGATGCACAGCAGTTTAGTCTTGGTAGGATTCAGTTTCAAGTGATGTGCTGTCATCCATGAAGAAGTGTCAGCCTGATATGCTGAGGTGAGACTGGAAACTGTGTTAGAAGGTAGGAGGGAGCAGATTGCTTGAGTGTTGTCAACACAGCTGTGAAACGAGAAGCCAAGAGAGGATATTACATTGCTAAGAAAGCAAGTGTAAGAAAAAAAGTGAAGGGGACCCAACGCCAACCCCTGTGGGACACCAGTAGACAGTCTGCATGAAGCTGATGTGGATTTCCCTGCATGTAACCTGATAGAATCGTTTCTCCAGGTAGCAATCCAACCACTCCAATGAACAAACCACCTGGAAAACCACAAAACCATATTTCATATTCAGGTAAATCTGGTGGCAACTGAAAAAGTTGAGCTGAACTTGACATTGCGCAGTCCGTAACACAAAAGTTTATTTCAGTTTAAATTGATTTAATTTACAACATATTATATATGAACCATTTAGAACTTCATGGTTTTCTACATTAATTTGCCATACAATATGATCTGAATTAAGATAAAAAAACAAATATTTGAGGTCTAGGCCCCAAAAACAGATTTTGTTTTTTGAAGAAATTCTTTAATGAATTCGCTTCAGTGTTTTGGTCATTGTCCTGTTGCATCACCCTCAACTGATGTACTGACATTCTCACATTATCCCGAATAATTTTTTGATACATCTGGGAATGTATTTTCCCTCAACGACTGCATGATGGCCAGGTCCTGATACAGCAATGCAGGCTCAAATCATGATGCTTCATCCACCATCCTTTAAGGTTGGGATTATGTTTAATATGATGGGAAGATTCATTTTGACATGAGATATAGTACTAGGTTTTTTCCAAATAGTTCAACTTTAGTTTCATCAGTGCACAAAACATTTCGCCAACACTACTGGGGAGAGCCAGTGTTCCATTTCACAAAATTCTGGCAGGCATCAACATTCTTATTTGTAAGCAGAGGCTATATTATGGTATCTTGCCATAGAAACCCTGCTTGTTCAGTAGTTTATGTACTGTAGACTCACAAAAACACATGTTAACCAGTTCCAGTGATGCTTTTAAACCTGACTGCCACTCAGCGTTGTTTCTTTACTCAATTGATTAGTCATAATCGTGCTCCAGAACTAATTTTGGCTGGGCACCCACTTCTTGGTAGAGTAGACACAGACCCAAAGTGTCTCCATTTGTGGAACGGCAGACCTGTGAATTTGTAAAGTCTTTGAGATCCCTTTGTAACCCTTTCCAGCTTTATGTTAATCAACAATTCTTGATTGTTGATCCCCTGTAAACTCTGTATGGCGAGGCTCACATAAGCGGATTCTTCTTGGGCAGTGCAAACTCCAAAAGTTTGAGTTGTTTTTATCAGTTTGAGAAACTTTAGTCCACACCTTACTTTCGTAACAAGACTCCAGATATGCAAACATCTGACTCCAGCAAGCTTTTTTGAGATCATTTACATATTTTTTCCACTAGCACTGTGAGATTATTTATGGTTGTTCTCAATAAAGACATGAAAGATCAGACTGTCATTGTGTTGTTATTTTAGGCACATTAAATTTGTCAGGACCCTTGACTTAGATGAATATTAGATCATATCTGATGGCAAATTAATGCAAAAAAACATACAATTCCAAAAGGTTTACACCCCTGGTTGATCTAATAAGTGCAAGTTAGTGTATATCTTCTTCAGAGAACACTTTCCTGTATATTTAATGGCTGTTTACTCTTTATTTGATAACCTAACAGACTATTTTATTTTCTAAAAGAAAGATTGGAGGGGATTTGCATATTTTTATTCAGTGTATGATAAAGTTAATAATTTAAAGAAATCTGGTAGAATTTAAGTATAAGCTGATCTTCAGTCTCTCAGATGTCGCTGCATCAAGGACTGTTATTCATCATTAGCTGATAGAACCAGATGAACAAGGTTTACTTTTTCAAACCTTTGTCAAGAATAACAAAGAAGCAACAAAGAACAAAGTTAACAGCGTCAAAAAGTAAAGTGGACCTATACAGTCATGTGTGGACACACCACAGCAAGAAGTGTAAACAATGTGAAATTCTTTCTCTGTATTTAACCCATTCATTAAGTGAAGCAGTGGGCTGCCACCAACACAGCGCCAGTGGAGCAGTGTGAGGAGATGGTACCTTTCTCAAGTGTAGCTACATGGTGTCCTTGGAAAAAGTAATTTATAATTTTATGATGGCAGCATTAAAGCAGAGAAGTACATTGAGATTTTAGAGTAACATATCGTCCCTGTCAGGCCAAAACCTCATATGTCCAAAATGGTTATTTTTCATTAATCCCAAAAACGATTAATATTCTAAATAAATGAATACTCTGTCATCAAAATTGGTATGATTATTGAAAAAAATTTTCATTGGTTAATAATTTCTAAATTATACAGACCCATAAGGTGACTGACCAATAGTTTCGATTTATTAACCAAAGACCAAAAGTGGAGTTATGAGGTTTTTGCCGGACAGCAACAATATGCTATCTTCAAGATGGCATATTTTTCAGGGACATCCATGCATTTTTCATTTTTCAAAAATAATGCAACAATAACAACCCCAATACAGCTGCACACTTCAAGACATGTTTGTGGGAAGAATGGGACAAAATAAAACTTGGTATTCTCATTGCCAAAGCGTCTTTTAAAGGTTGTGAGAGAAAAGGGCCACATTGCAAAGTGATAAATGCTTTTCTGTCTCAACTTTCTTTGGAATTACATAAAATATCTTGGGCTCGTTCTGTCTGCAGTAGATAAAAGTCGAATTACATTTAAGAACAACTGCATTTTCTTTATTACCATTTCTCATAACGTCCCAACCTTTTCTGATTTGGGGTGAAATACATATTTAATGGGGGGGGAAAAGCATTGGTTTTATATGAAATCATCCCTGCTACTGCACACCATGAGGCTTTGATCATTTTCTTATAAAAATGGTTGTGTAACTAAAGCTTTTAACACTGCAGATGGAGTTCCACCCAGTTCTAGCGTTCGGTTCCCACAATCAATGCAAGTAAATTATCTACAGATGCGATCTCAGCACAAAGGACTTACAGCGAAACACTTTATCATGAAATGGTACACCATTTAATCAATTAGCATGATAAAGTCTGTTATCAGAGTAGTTAATGCATCATATTTTATTGTGAATTTCATTTCGGGGGAAAGATTAGGTGTGGAAAAATAATAGTCGTGATTATAAACAAGAGAAGGTCATAATAGAGCTTTTAGTCTGTGAAGCCCAATATTGTTACCATATCTGAGCACACAATAAACCTATCAGTGCCAAGATCTGAACTAAACAGAGGGATGTTTAATCTGTTTAATGAATTAATCTGATTTGGTGATGCAGTGATGGTCATGCATTGGTACAAGTGGGAAGTGCAGCGGTGTGATCATGTGAACGTGCTGGTGTATATAAGGCCTCTCCATTAGAGGAAACCACACACTCTTACACACTCACACACATTGCTTGTGTTCAGCATCATTAAGATGGTTCTCAGACTCTTGGCTCTTCTTTCCGCGGCGCTGTGTGTGTCCCTGTTGGCTCCCATGGCCTTCACTTCAGGTAAGAATGTACACATGTACTTCAAAAGTCTGCAATCATTATTTTCATGTATATGGGAGGAATCTTTGCTGCAGATACACACAAAAAAAACAGTTATTAACTTCTATCTTTTTATTTCCCTCCAAAAACAATTTTTTTCCTGAGTTATGAAAGTACACACATTAGTGAAACTACAGACAAAGACATCCAAGCAATGAAAACCAAGTAGCTGTGAAATGAGTGTTTGTGTACTGTTCCACATTTTATATTTTTCCAATGTGTTAAGCTTAGTATATAAACAGAAATAGCAATTTATGCATGTATGTACATTTATGCATATATATTATATATATATATATATATACGCACATATTTATACGCACACATATATACCTATTACAATTATTATAATTATTACAGAATCATGCATATCTATTCATTATTCAGACCTCAATATATATTAAATGTGTGCATGTATACATTTGTCATGTGCATTTGTTTCACAAACTCTATGTTATTAATTATTAATATTATATAAATACACCGGAAGTCACAAAGTATGATTTTTAATGCTTGTAATGCAGCTACAAACAACACAAGCCACATCAGAAACCAACACATTAAAGTCAATGACAATGATTTATACTGTGCCTGCAGATATTGAGGGTCCTTATCCAATTTCTCTGATCATATACAACCCCATATACAAACAGAAGAATTTGACCTACACAACTGAAATTCCATACAGAGGGATCTTACTTGGAGCTATGAGGAGAATCCAGCAGAATACAAAGACATTTAAGTAAGCGAAACTTTACTTCAAATTTAAGACCTTTAAAAACATTGTACTTATTTAGTGTGGTGGTCAGCAATCCCGATATTTTGTCCATATAGTGTATGTACCACATGGACTGGGCAGTGTGACTGGGCAGTCTTTTTATTACTCACTGTATCTTAATCACAAGCCCTTTATTCAAAAAAAATAGATTGAAAGAGTCTCTTTCTTATTATAAGGGTCCTTTCATTGAAATAATATGTTTGAATACTTTCTTATTTTACTATACTGTAATGAATATCATTGGGACAATGTTTTCTGCATGATTTTCAAAGTATTCTAAGTGGACCTAAATTTTCTATACAGTTTTACCATCAGAGAGGATCCTAACCATGGCCCCTTTCTGGTGAGTGTGAATGGAGTGGCAGGAAGCGATGCTGAGCACACGTACTGGGAGCTTCTCTCCGAGCTTCGGAACGGCACCATCATTAGGCCTGACGTGGGTATGTACTAGTTCTCCATGTTTATTCATTGTTCAGATGTAATTGTATCTTCCTGAATATACAATGACACACATTTCCGTTTTTTCAGGTGTAGGATGCTATACTCCAAACGCAAATGATAAAGTTATTCTGAAATTCACCACCTGGTAAAGAGAAGAGGACATTCTGGGGGGGGTTTTTGGACCCAAACTGTCAAAAACGTATAATAAAAGCAAACTTGAGAATGATACTGTGAACTATATTGAGTTAACAAAATGCCTCTGATTTCTCCTTGATGAAAACATGCAATGCAATCCACTCCAAAAGCTTCAGCTGCCTTGAGCTTCATCATGCAAACCTTAAACAATTACCCAAGCTCTTTCTAACCGACCTCTGCTGGTGTGACCCAAAGGAATTTGTGCAAGCTCTTTCTCTAAATATCTTTCAACCTTCCCTCACCTTTCTGCCCTTACAAAACCTCTGTTTCACAAGATCTCTTACCAAACATCATTACAAAGTACTTTATAAAAGTTTGTCCCAATCTATAAGACAACATATTCATCCTAAAATACAATCCTGGGCCAATTTACACAAAAGAATTATGAAGTAGTTTGAAAATGTTTAATTGCAGAACTACAGCCATCTCAAAACAAAAAGCGGTAGAAGTCCGTTATCTTCAGAAAACTTCTGTAATCGCTGCAGGTTACAAAACCCACTACTATTGTGTCACCAGGTTTATCACTTCACATTTTAGCAACGGCACATTTTCTGCAGAAATAATAAAGAAATCAAGTGACACTCAACAGGACGTGTAAAATAGTGATAAAAGTCAAAATAGTCATAAACCTGGCAGTCAGATCTTTCTTCATATATCTGTATCTATATATTGTTTATAGTTTGTGGTCTGTAAAATTAAATATACAAAAAAAAAATTTTGTGCAACACTCAAGTCTATTTATGGAACTCATTATCATTTAGGTCATTCAATACGCTTTATAAGAATAGAATACAAATATTAAGTGTGAAAGTTTTTTTATTTATAAATAAATAATTAAAGAAAACCTGGACAATCAATAAAAGAAGATGAAGAATGTGATGGATGTGCAAACATTTAAAAGAAAGTGAAGGAGAATAATGCAGTTGTTTATGATATGATATTAACAGGCAGTGGTTTGGACAGCTTAGTAGCTAAATCTCACCTGGATGATTTTCTCTAAGTCTTGTTTGGACAAAAAAACCTTAGCAATATTTTATACTGCCAAAGTGCTGACTTTGTAATAGATTCAGTGTGGCCACAAAGATCTCCATCCATGATCACACCAATTTTCGAGAGGAGTTGATGTCTGAAGTGCTCTAGATTAGTGCTCTAGAATTGACCTTCAGTCTTTTTTTAAATCAAGATAATCTCTCTATGTCTTTATTTCATCAGAGAAAGTTTTGATGCATCTAGTGATATACTTCATCGAAGCAGCAGCACAATGAATCTACTGAATGAAAGTCACTAGGTGAGATAGCTAGATAGATCTGAGGGTCGTCTGTATAGTTATGATCAGATAAATGATTCTCTTTAAGAATTTGACCCAGAGGAAGCCTGTACATGTTAACCCCTAAGAACCCACGTTGCCTTCAGTGTCCTGGAAACGTTCTCACACAATGTTAGCCTTGATCTCATTAGGCCCCAAAATGATGCAGTCTCAGGACATTCTGTGAATTTTGGTACCCATGACATCATTTTCAAGATGGCTGTCTGCAGGGTAACCAAACCTGAACAAATAATATAAATTCAGACATGGTGTTTTTGGTATGTTTAACAAAACAACCACTATCTTCAACGTATGATATGAACCATCCTCTGGGTCAAATTCTTAAAGAGAATCACTGAGAACACAATATGACAGTACAAACCTCTCTGAATCTCAGCCACCAGCAATCCTAAAAGAGAGGAAACAGAAAGGGATAATTATGTTAATGTAACATGTTTACAGTGTTGTGCAAGTTCACACTTTTTATGAACTAGTTCAAAGTTCAGTTCACACAAGCTCAAAGTGAACTGTT
>JBBKCR010000001.1:15433025-15450791 GCA_037577295.1 Ladigesia roloffi
CTCTCTCTCTGTCTCTCTCTCTCTGTCTCTCTCTCTCTCTCTCTCTCTCTCTCTCTCTGTCTCTCTCTCTCTCTCTCGATGTGTGATGCACCCTGTGGCTCTGAACCTCTGTGGGCGAAAGAGCTTTTCTCCATCTGAGTCTAAAAACATCCCATCTGATATGTAATATTGTTTCTGTGTCCGCAAATGTTCCCCTGATTTTTGCCTACTAAAATCGTAGAAAGAGCTCGGGGTATCTGGAGGGTGAAACTATATAACGGTGATAACGGTGGAAGTGCTTTGTATGGCAAAATAACGGTGTTCTATAACAACTTTGCTTACATATTTGTTTAATATCAAGGGCAATTTATCTTAAAAATTTTGTTTTTCTATCTATGAACTTGCACCCATAACTGAGGCCGTAGGTGCTGCATATTGCTTTTTCAAAATATGGTTACCTCCTTTAATCCTAATGCTCATATCTATTCCCCCCTTATTTTATAGTGAACATCTGTCTTGCGCCTTCACCTTCTTCCTGCACGGAGACAGCAACGTGTGTACCAGCGTGGAGATCAACCAGCACCAGCCTGTCTACCTGCTGAGCGAGGAGCACTTGACCCTGGCCCAGCAGAGCAGCAGGCCAATGCAAGGTAAGCCCATGCTTTCCACATTACACACTTTTAAGGGGAGATGGAGCTGCAGTTGTGAACACAAAACCCTCAAAACCTCATAAGAAAGGCCTTTACACTCTTTGACGGCTGTTTTGATTGTCTGTTTTGATTCTTTGTTTAAGTTTGTAGAAAGAGCTTGAGATGAAGATGAGGTTTGTGTGAGGAATATATAGGAATTCATTAGTTGTTTTAATTACATAGCTTGCTATGCTACACCTTCACTGGTCTATCCCCTAGCAGATTTTTTTCATGTGTTAACAGGTTTAATATTCAGAATATGCCATAGCACTAAGAACACTGTATGATTTTTCATGCCAGAGAAATAACTTATGATCCTCTAGGAGAAGCTGGTCTTTCTTGCAGTATAATCTTAACACTGGACACGTGTCACAAATAGATGTTTATGAGAGGATCATGTTTCTGACGTTAAACTTTCCTGGGAGCACATAATAATCACTGATGAGATTATAGGCAACACTTTGTGTGGGAAGTGTTGCAGTGATTCATTATTTTCTTGGATCCTTAATGGTTGTAAGATCGTATCATGAGCCTGCAGCATTCGAGCGAAGTTTTGCTGCGTCTTGGAGCTACCGTGTCATGTTGGTACAAGCAAACCATAATGTGATGAGCCTTGGGGCTTTGTTTTGTTGTTCTTTCTGATCAATTTAAAAGTGTGTATGGGCTGCATGCATGTGGTCTTGTGTGCATTTTAAAAAAATCTAATTCTCAAAAAATTCTCTCTTTTGAAACGTCATTTTGCAGAATTGTTTTGCAGTACAATTAGAAAAGCAAACACATTATCTTAATCAAAAATTAATTAGGTGGTACAGACCTGTGAGCGGATTAACAGTTTAGTAATACATAGTGTATCAAAGTGAGAAGGTGGCTTCACATTTCTTGGCTCTTTTGCGATCTCCCTAAGGCCACTAGCAGTCAGTCTGGTGGCAGGTTTGTTTTTTTTTCTCTCTGTGCTCAAGGGCACAATAATGGCAGCGTTACAGCATCATGCTGATGCTTCTGGGACTCTCTTGCCTACTGCTGCTAGTCATTAACTCTGTACAGACCCACTCTGGCGCTGATTAGGTGTATTCCAGCTGCACACTTACAGCTAAATTACATCACCACTGCCTTTTGTGGCATTCATATTTATTTATTTTTGCATTTGTCATTTTGTCCTAGTCTCTGTTTCCTTTAGCCTGACTGTTTTTACCATACCTGGTTTACTTAACACCAATCTTTATTGGTGTACACATACAGTTGTTTTGGAACGTGCTCTCCTTTAACTTGCAGAAATCTCTGTGCTGGAAAAAGAAGTTTTATACTGTTCAATAATGACTGCGGCTTGACGCCGATGAGACTTTTCCTCAGTAGTCAAGCATGTCCTCATTCATTATTAGTCTCCCTCTGGGCATTTTAGTCTGTTACATAAGCTTTTTATGTATGTAGGCTTGGCCAAACGCAACCCAGTTCTGTTCCAATCAAAACAAATTTAGTCCTTTGGTATTCATTGCCTCTTTCACTGCTGCCAAATGTTTTTTTGTTGAATTGTAAATAAAATTTAACATTTCAGCTTAATATTGAAGTTCCTTATACACCTAAACCAAGTAGTTAAGATGTAATCAAAATAAAGTTTGTAAAAATTCAGACACATCCACCATCTGCATAAGTTGTCATAAACTATATGTCCAAAAGTATCTGGACACTCCTTCTAATTAGTGAAACTTTAGGGTGCACTTAATGTAAGGTGTACAGTTGCACACACACAGAGCTTGTAAGATCTTTGCAGATAATAATATGGCGTACACTGGAGCTGCCAAACATGAGCTTTAGGTCACTATACCCAAACCAAAGTGTTGTCTAAAGCTGCATTTTTCAAACATTTTAAGTTTAAGCTCTGTTTGAATGCCAAAATCGCTACTGATATCTTTGATTTCAGAAGAAACACCAAGTTAACTTTTTTTTTCCTATACAAATTGATGGCATTACTGCATATGTTAATTAAACCTGGAGGTGTTTGAAGCTTTTAAATGGTTGTTACTCAACATACTGATGCTTTTTTTCTTCCCAGTGATTCTCAGCCCATATGGTTTGAGTGGGACTCTAACGGGCCAGTCCTTCAAGCTCTCAGATCCTCCAACGCAGAAGTTAATAGAAGAATGGAAGCAGTTCTACCCAATCAACCCCAATACCAAGGAAAATTTAGAGGACAAGGTGGATGATATAGACTGGGAAGATGACTCCATGGCTGCTGTCGAGGTTCTTGTTGGTAAGACAAAAATATCATTTTAAGTCACAGAATTTCTAATATTATCTTTCTTCTATGGGCTGAGTAAAAATTGTACATCTGTTCTCCTTCCTGGTTCAGCTGGGGTGAGGATGGTGTATCCTGCCTGTTTGGTTCTTGTGGCCCAGTCTGACATCCCCACTCCAGCCGCAGTGATGTCCTCAGTCACCACTTCGATGGGCTCTGGAGGCCATCACAATCACACGGCACACAGAGAGCCTGCCATCTCCTCAGTTACACTCACTCCCCCAACCTCGCCAGAAGAGGCCCAGAAAGGTACTATCAGCATACAGCCTGAAATGATGTTTGTTCTTGTGATGTTTGTACACTTGTGTTCTTGGTCACTGTTTTTCAAGCGTGGTCCTGGAAGACTATTATTCAAGCTCTAAAACACCTGATGGACAGATTGGTGTATTAGCATTTTGTTAAAGTGGGTGTATTATGTTAATGAAATCAGCAAAATATGCAGGGTTGTAATGAAGGACAACTGTTCTAGATTTTAGGTAACTACTTTTTGTACTAAGTTCACCCTCTTTCGATGTTATACTCTAGTCTGTCAGCCTGTACCGAGGTGGATGAAAGTGTCTGCAGTGTCGGATGGCTTTAGCATCGACAGCACCAGTCATCATGGGGGCAGGGTTCCCCGCAAGCTGGCCAGTCAAATAATGGAGACAGTATGGCAGGAGTGCAATATTAATCGAGCTCAGAACAAGTATGAATCCAGTTTGTAAAGGCAGTATACCATTTTACTTTTTCTTCACTTGGTTGGGGATGTTACATGTTCTATTGTTTAAGTGTACTTTGGTTTCATTTTTGTAGAAGAAAATTTTCAGCTGTGACCAATGGTGTTTGTGAGGAAGAGATAGAAAAGGCTGCTGTTTGGAATTTCGTGGAACCCTACCAAAGGATTCAGTGCAGTTGCTCAAGGTATGCCACAAATGTCTGGTTGAGTCGCACAGTGAAACATCTTGTAATTCAAAATGTTACACGTTCCATCATTTTCATTCCATTGATTTTTCCAGACACAAGAACATGAAGCAGCGTACCAGTAGTACTCCAGGCCTTCCCCCTTCTACAGGCCAAGCGTCTCAGCCCCCCTCCAAGCCCAAGGGGTTGGACAAATTGGAGAAGGCGGAAAAGCAGCAGAAGAGGCCTCTCACCCCCTTCCACCACCGTAGCCCTGAGGATCCGAGTCTGGAGACAGAGGGGGCCGGCCAGAGGCTCATCTTGCCTGGCCAGGAGGACAGCCACTATCCCAGTCTCCACCATGCAGATGTCAAAACCCAGACACTGCACACATCAGCTGGAGACCTTGTTGGGTCGCCTCAGCCTCCACCACTCAGCCCACATCCCACTGTACAAGAGGAGGAGGCAACAAGGCAGCTGAAGAGTTCCTCCACACCCCATCACCAGCATTGGTACACTCATCCAACAGAGCCTCGTTTGTTGCCTCAGAAAAGCCTGGATGACCATTCCCTTGACATTGCAATGTTAGACTGCCCATCCTCTTTCCCAGATTCCTTGGAGCCCACTGTGTATGTAGGTTCAGCCATCAACCCCAATGAGGACACGACACACAACCCCTGGAAGTACTTCAGACTTCCAGGCAGGAGGAATGCTAATGTGCAGCCACCTTCACTTCCTGTGGACAAACTAAGACAGGATAGCAGTGTATACGGAGGCCTCGACAACATTATTTCAGTCACAGAGTAAGTCATATTTGCTATATATTATCACAATGATATCTTTGTTATGGTTTTCTGTAATAATTACAGTGGATTGAAATCATTCCCTTTCACATTGTCACTTTGTTTAATACATACACTGTCAAATGTAATGCATACACTTAGAAAAAAAATGGGCCGTTGGAATTTAACCCCAAAGAGTGACAAATTTAACTGTGTTGAATCAGAAGAACAGCATGGAGTCTAAGAAATGTTCATTTATTTGGTTTCAAGGATGATGGCATCCTCTGGGAATTTGCTGAAAGTGTCAGAGGAGCGAGTGAAGATATATGTTCAGAAAAAGAACCAATACCTCTCAGCAGCTGTGTGTGATGGAGACCAAGAGCTGGACACAGACCCTTATGAGTTTGTAGAAGGAGATGAGGATTTCACCTTCACTGATAAAGAGAAGAAGTCTGGGGGAGAGCCTGGAAAGAGAAACAAGGTCACTCATTTCAAAGCTTCCGAATTTCTTGGTCATTTTATTTTTAATAATGTAATATCTTTTGTTTCATCTTTCACACATGCAGTCTAAGCTGGGCATCTTGTGGTGCATTTCTGGGATGGGCTACTGAGACAACCAGAGATAGTATTCTGTTTAACATTAAGTGTGAATCAAGAACTAAAATACGGTCCAACATTTGACTTTGTAAGATTTTCCTACATATTTTACCTGTAATTCGGGTTTAATAGCAGATTTTAAAGCACATTGATTGGGGAATCTTTCCTACTCATAACTGCGTGTCACTTGTAGTTTGGTCTAAACCCAGTTTTGCGTAACTGGATGCTGTAATGTTTAGACTGAACATTGGGTGTCACTGCTGTCAATATTTGAATTTTTCAGCAAGCATTTAAGTAATAGAAATTGCAAAAGAGTAGTTATAATAGTTATGTGTACTTAAATTTGAAGATAGATGCATTAGATATTAAAAATATATTAAAAACTTTGCAAATAACATTTAGAAGTGCTTAATTCTAAAACCATTATTGGTTTCTATGCCGAAGTCATAACACCCTTATCAAATGTATAGTACAGCCACACAAATATTGAAATATTAAAATCTTGAACTTTTTCGTTAAAAACATCCTTTTTGTGCTCCACATTTGCAAGTTGTTTCCATTATCTATGGGTTTGTTTTGTTTATTGTTTCAATTAGTCACAATAACTGTTTGATCCAAATAATATTATGTAAATGATGCTCGTAACCATAACTAAATCTGCTTTCTTATTTTTCGTTCAGAGGGATGATGGTAGTGTTTCTTCGACAGATGGTGAGTATGCTAAAAGCATAAATGAAATATAAACAATAAGTAAATAGGGAAAACTAAAGAATTTTGAATACATTCGCCGTACATTGATTTCGGTATGATTATGATGTCTAAACAGATGCCCAGGGCTCAGCCAACAGTAAGCCTCTACCCTCTACCAGCCTGATACATGTGACTGATCTGGCGGTGTCAATTAACGACTTGGACAATCTCTTTAACTCAGATGAAGATGAGCTGACGGTTAGTAGACTGTTCGAACAGAACAGTTCACTTTGAACTTTTAAATGTATCTTTCTTGCCACCTTGAAATGGAACTCTTAAAAGGAATACATAAAAATGTTGATATAAGCAGTTTTCTCCAACCAGAACCTTTTATTTCGTTTTAGTAGTGTTTATTGGTACACAAACTACCTGTTCATACTGCCTTTTTTGCAGCATATTCTCAGATTCTGTTAATATAGGTCTTCTATCTTCTAACATGACAGACCTACAAAAGTGAATATTATTTCTGATATTTGTCCCACCCCACAGCCTGGAGCTAGGAAAGCAGTGAGTGGAACAGAGGAGAAAATTGGTGGCAAGGAGCCCAAATCAGCAGCACCTGACAGTCTGTCCTGTATAAGTAAGAGCTACACAGTGGATTTAGTTCTGTGAAGAATTAAGGACACTACCTTCTTTCCTCTCAAAATATATCACCATGTTTCAATGCTTTAAACTAAGATTTTTCTACAGAACAGTTTTGAAAAACAAAGAATAACATGTATTTGTATGTATCCAGGCTCTGCAGACCTGCAGTCCTCGTTCCCAACACCTCCATCTCTGGAGCAGCATATCATGGGATTCTCCCCCATGAACATGGGTGGTAAAGAGTGTGGGTCTATGGAAGCTGGGCCAGGCTTCACGCTGACGGATGTCCCAGCTCTCAGCGGCACTTTCAAAATGGAGGTGGAGGAAGGCTTCTGCAGCCCTAAGCCCTCAGAGATCAAGGTGAGGAGAAATAAGGAATATATTAATTTAGAATTTAATGAGACATTCTAAAACTGTGCATTGAATGGTTAAGACTAGTACTAATGTTCTGCTCTTATTCCAGGATTTTTCTTTTGTGTTCAAACCGGAGCCCTGCCAGGCCCTCGTGGGCTGTTCACTCTATGCTCCCCTAAAAGCCCTTCCTAGTCAGTGCCTACTGCCCATCAAGCTGCCGGAAGAATGTGTGTATAGGCCCAGCTGGACTGTGGGCAAACTGGAGATGCTCCAACCAGTGCCTTCCATGTCTTTCCTCAACAAAGACAGGTACATCACAGTAGTGTCGCACTGAGTTTAATCATGAGTTTGTTTGTTCATTTGTATATTTGTTTTTGTTTGTTTACCAGTTAAGAGTGTTACCTAATGAGGAAATGGTGATCTGTGAGCAGCACCATTTCAGCTCAAAGCTCTTAAAGCAGAGCTGCTTTAGATTAACAGCTAGGTTATAAATCTCATAACTGCTTTATCACAGGAACAAAAGTGTTCAACATCTGTGTGCACAGACTAATCAGCTGCCATTTTAAAATAGAGGTTTCTTATTAGTAAGATATTATGGCAGCTATGCAGTGACCACATGTCTACAGCACACATCCTGCTGTTTAATTTTCCTATGTTGTGCAGCATGCCTTTACATTTTTCTGAGTAGTATGTATAAGATTTGTCTCCTTTTGCAGTAACATCCCCAGTGTGGGTAGTGCAGTGGACCAAGACTACAACCAGACTTACACTCCTCAGACCCACACTCCTTTCTTGTCGAACAGTGCTCCACCCAGCAACAGCAACACAGGCATCCTGCCCTCTCCTGCCACCCCTCGTTTTTCTGCCCCTACACCACGGACCCCACGCACGCCACGCACACCTCGCGGTCCGGCGAGTGTCCAGGGCTCTTTAAAGTATGAAAATTCTGACCTCTACTCCCCTGCCTCCACCCCATCCACCTGCAGGCCTCTGAATTCAGTGGAGCCGGCCACCATGCCTTCCATCCCTGAGGCTCACAGTCTCTACGTCACACTGATTCTTTCTGATTCCGTTATGAACCTCTTCAAGGACTGCAACTTTGACAGCTGCTGCATATGTGTGTGCAACATGAACATTAAGGGTGCAGATGTGGGCGTGTACATCAGTGATCCTGGCCTAGACTCACAGTACTCCAGCATGGAAACTTGTTCCTGTGGCTTCAGCGCCGTCATCAACCGGCGCTATGGTAATGGTGCTGGCCTCTTCCTGGAGGATGAGCTGGACATTGTGGGCAGGGGCTCTGACGCTGGCCGGGACACAGAGAAGCATTTTGAAGCTCTGCAGGCCTGCTCTCTACAAAGAAGGGGCACTTTAAGAGAATGCCTCTTAGATGAGCTCATCGTGCTTCTGCAAGAGCAGTGTGCCAACCCCTTCTTCACTCTGGCTGGGCTGGAGCCCATCAGTTCGGACCACCGACCACCTTTGCGTCTGGAAGAGAGAGACTGTTACAGTGACTGCTACCTAGCCCTTGAACATGGGCGCCAGTTTATGGACAACATGTCCGGAGGAAAAGTGGATGAGACACTGGTCAAGAGCTCATCTCTACACCCCTGGGCCAAACGCAATGGTAAGGCTACTTGTTTGGACATATGAAAAAATCACTTGATAAGTGTATTATGTTTTGGCACAATATTTTGTTTTGGGGTAGTGCTGCAACAATTCAAATATTTAAAATGAATTATATAAACATTTTTAGTTAATAACCAACCAATCTGATGTGATTCTGCCTACTCGGCTGTTTATTAAATAAGAAATTCTATTTGATGGAAAAGATGTATATAAACTTTTGTTTCTCTCTCTTCTCTCAGCTGTGGATGTGAGTTCACTGTTCTCTCAGGATGTGCTGAGGATGCTGCTGTCTCTGCAGCCTGTGATGCAGGATGCAATCCAGAAGAAGAGGTCTGTTCGCTCCTGGGGTGTCCAGGGCCCACTTACTTGGCAGCAGTTTCACAAGATGGCTGGCAGGGGAACCTATGGTATGATGTCTGCTTGGTATTAGCTTATTAGAACAAGTTCTTTCAGGCATGTGTGTTTGGTTCATTTAATTCCATTTCATTTAAATCTCTCCTGTCAGGCACTGATGAATCTCCTGAACCATTGCCCATCCCTACATTCCTGATGGGTTATGAATATGACTTTGTGGTGCTGTCACCTTTTGGCCTGCCATATTGGGAGAAGCTGCTACTGGAGCCGTTTGGCTCCCAGAGGGATATTGGCTATGTGGTTGTGTGTCCTGACAGTGAGACTTTGCTCAGTGGAGCTAAAACCTTCTTCAAGGACTTGACTGCAGTGTATGAGGTACAGACACAGATTGACCTATTTGGATTTCTCCTGATGCAGTGGTTTGCCAAAAATCGAATTCAAAATAGACAAAAGGACAGGCTTTTGGCTTCAAGATGATGATTCCTGCTGTTTTTATCTATGCAGGGTACTGTTAATTTAAATAAATTACGGTGTGTTCTAGACTGTCAGAAATCAGATAAGCCAAATCTAAGAGTAATTAATTGTGTGATGTGCATTATAATATAGACATGTATTTTACATTATGTAATAAAATAATTGTCAGTTGCATTAGTCTTGTAGCTCCAGTGCAAAGGAACACATGTAGGCAGTGGCAGGAAAGGTGCAAATTATTTGACTTTGATTTTTGGCTAAACCACTGGTGTGTACATGCTCAAAATAAATGCATGTACTTCTAGTATCTGTGATAATCAATGTGTATATTCTTTTTCAGTCGTGTCGGCTTGGTCAGCATAGGCCCATCTGCAAGTCCCATGTTGATGGCATATTTACAGTGAGCAGTGGTGGCTCAAAGCCTCTAACAGAGCAACCTCTCAGTGACTGGTTTCTCAAGATGTGCAACAATAACAGCACCAGCGACTCCATCAACAAACTCAAACTCTATGCTCAAGTGTGTCGTCACGACTTGGGTGAGATTACGTTTTCCAGTTTGAAGTTAGTCTTGTGAATGTCAACTCGAGGTGTCACAGTTATGTTCATTGTGAATCATTGGAATTTTTACTCTTTTTTTTTTTTTTTCTTCCTTTTAGCTCCATACCTAGCAGCCCAGCCTCTAGACAACTCTCTGCTGTCCCAGCGAAACTCTTCTTCAGGCTCATCTTCCTCCTCCCAGCCAGCCAACTCCAGCAGCACCTCCACTGCCACCAGCACCTCCACAACTAGTGCTACTATTAGCACTCCAGCACCCACCACCACCACCGCCACTACCACTACCACCCCTTCTAATTCTCAGGGCATTGGAGGCTTATCATCTACCAAACCTGGCTCTATTCCTTCATTTGGTTCTCAGAGTTTGCAGGGCACTCAGCAGGCTGGTGCCCAGGGCACAGGCGCCATGGGAGATGGTGCATCAACAAACAGCCAGCCTCAGGCCCCTCCTGAGCCTCCGGAGAGGTAGTTTTCTTGTTTATACATAGACTCTTTCCCAGACATGTGTTAAACCAAGCCCCAATCCGAATATTATGTAGTTTATGTGGGACAAAACTTAAATCAAAGTGTGCAGTTTTCCTTTTATGCCCCTAGTTTGTGGAGGTTCATTTCAATATTCACCTCCTTTAGTCAAAAGTCTTAATCCGTCTGTAAATCAAATGATACAGATTCAAGGCCTAAAGTATAGTGCCTTAAATGTAGTACTACAAAGTTATAAACTTACTATAGTCAGGTATCTACTGCACTGGTAATCACAGACACATGATTACATGGGTGTATTATGTGTTTGTGCAGTTTACTAATTCTGATTTATATCACGAAGATTGAACTCATCATTAGTCAAGTGCAGACAAAGACCATTTTAGTAGAAGTTGTAGTTATTACAAGGAGGGCTAACTGGTGTTTTTTAATTCAAAATTTGTTTGGGTTACTGTGGGTAAAATTGGTTGGATTTTGTGTCTTAGATTATCAGACCATAAGTCCAGCCTCCATCAATATTTAACACTAAATCTTGAGTGAATAATGATGACCAATACATGCGATGGATGATGTGCAAAAATAACATTGGCGTCATGATGTGCGTCATCAAATTGAGCAAGTCTCGTTACACAGGTCCAGTTCAACAGCAGATTTAGATACATTTTATTTGTGCATGATACTCTTCCTGAACTGAGCTTTGTGGTGTTACAGCACCATGGAGAGGGAGAAGGTAGGAGTGCCAACAGATGGAGACTCTCATGCAGTCACTTATCCACCTGCCATCGTGGTCTATATAGTAGACCCCTTCAGCTATGAGGAGAAAAGCAAAGGCTCCAACACGAACATGTTCACTCTGGGCCTCCTCCGCTGCTATGCAGAGATGCTGCAGTTTCTTCCTCCTCATATCAGAAAGGCTGTATCTGTACAGGTGAGTTGCAAGTGTCACTCTAGGTTCTATACATGTGTGAAACATTTTTAGCAACTTTTATAACATGGAGTTGACTTTTTCTGTACCTTCTTACAGATAATTCCCTGCCAGTACCTGTTGCAGCCAGTACGTAGGGAGGAACGGCACATGTACAGCCAGCATCTGAAGTCCTTGGCATTCTCAGTGTACACACAGTGCAGGCGACCTCTCCCCCTCTCCACAAATGTCAAAACACTAACTGGTTTCGGCCCTGGGCTCGCCATAAACACTGCGATACAGAATACAGAGGTATGCAGATTGCTCTCTTTTTCTCAGCAGGGCAAAGATTTAGGCAAATTATTTAGATCATTAGGTTTGACATTTAAATTTGGCTTTGTTTTCTTAGGAATAAGTTCAGTAGTACATTAGTGCACGTTTCTTATTTATAGCTACTCTTAAAAGGGCTTGCTAGTACAAATCACGTTTGTCACAATAACACAATAAAGTTTGACATGAAGTAGTGCTAGAAATACGCATTTTAAGCTAAAATTTGAAGAACAGAGGTTTTCAAACTAGTAATTTGATTAATAAATAATGGCTGACATTATTTTGTGTCAGTTGTGTTCACAAGTTTCAAACATGCATTAACAACATTTTGCAAAACCTACACCTTTCAAGTGTTTGGCCAAGTATATCTTTTCGAACAACCTTGTTTACTGCATTGTGAGTTTTATCAGCATGATTCATATGTTGAAAGTGCAAAGGTGTCTGGCACGGCTAGACCAAAGATGATATATTTAAAATATAGCATATTGCATCCATATTTTCCTTTCTGATTTGTATTTTTAGGAGTTTAGTTACAGAATATAGTGGAATTTAGTCTTATGTACGTGTTCTACACTGTAAAAATACATACTCTGTTTTAAACCTACATACTATATTACTTTATTGTCTTCATGTTTTGCACTTTGGTGTAGCAAGGCTAAATAATTGGGTTATCTGTTTAAATTAATGCTTCAATTAAAACTGTGGATTGTTTAAATGTAAGAAAATCTATTGTTTTTATATACCTGATATTTTGTTTTTGCTCTTTTACAGAGATCCGAGTGTCTACGTCTCTACACACCACCATTCATCCTTGCCCCAGTTAAGGACAAGCAGACGGAATTGGGCGAGACATTTGGTGAAGCATCACAAAAATACAATGTCCTCTTTGTGGCTTACTGCCTGTCACACGACCAGCGATGGCTGCTGGCCACCTGCACAGACCAATATGGAGACCTGCTGGAGACATGCATTATCAGCATAGATGTTCCCAACCGGTCAGTGCCTGAAGACATAGTGTGTCCTAGATGGAAATGACTGCATTTTGTGCCATGGAGCTGTGTGTGAGTGTATGTGACTTGTTTAATCCCACAGAGCACGGAGAAGAAAAGGGTCTGCCCGACGACTGGGACTTCATAAGCTGTGGGAATGGTGTCTCGGGCTGGTGCAGATGACCTCACTTCCTTGGAGAGTCGTTATTGGCCGTCTTGGCAGGATAGGTCATGGAGAGTTACAAGGTAGCGATGCTGTATATTACACAGTTCAGTGTTCCATTACAGGTCTGAACTGCATTATTTGTATTTTATTTTTCACTCTCTATCTCTTTCTCTCTCTCCATAAAAACAGACTGGAGCATCTTGCTGAGCAGACGGAACCTGCAGTCTCTGAGCCGCCGGCTGAAAGAGATGTGCAGAATGTGTGGCATCTCTGCGGCTGACAGCCCCAGCATCCTGAGTGCCTGTCTGGTTGCCATAGAGCCTCAAGCATCTTTTGTCATAATGCCAGGTAGGACCTAAAATTTAAACTGGACAAAAGAAAGTAAAAACAGGGCTCGTTGAGTCTGTTTTAAAAAATGCATAGTCTGGCATTTCGTTGTGATTTTACTGCATGGTAAATGTAGTAATGAATTGAATCAGGTATTTGAATGAGCAAATCATTTTGCTGGGCTCAGGCCCCGCAGGGCTAAAATTGATGATGTTTGATTTAGAATCTACTTTTATTTTCTGTCCTAAAGAAGAACAAATATTTCATTCTTGATTAAGAATAGTCCTAATACTACATACAGTCGTATGTAAACGTTTGTACACATGTGACATGTTTGTGTTCTCTGTAATGCATGTGACCTTATTTTGACCCTTAGATTGACCCAGTTTAAAAGGTTTTGCCAAAAACCGTAGTCTCACAAGACCTGTCATCTGTTATGGTTTACATGACGAATTACCAACATTTGGGGTGTTAGGGGGGGAGAAAAGGCCATACAGACTATCCAACAACAGATTACTGATTTTGCATTATGTTCTGGGACATTTTATTTTCAAAATGGTGAAAACGCCAAAACACATCAATGGGAAATGAAGTGGTTTGTGCTGGAAGACTTGCACAGATAACTTGCTTGATACCTAATCTTACTATTATACTAACTTGTAATTACTGTATAGATTTAACATAAAGTTAATGGTTTAAATTTTACATCTGTACAACAGGTCTTGAAGCATATAGAACTTCATTGAGTCAGAATCTTGCTTTAACTGAATTTCCTGCTTATATTAGCTGCTCATTGATCAAGTTAAATAGGAATGTATATACATAGAAATCTGGACAAGTCAGAATGTAAATCATGAAAAAAAAACAAATGTAAATCCGGAATATGAAGTAAAAATTCAAGGTTATGCATTTCTTGGTAGAGAACTACCTCCTGTATATATTCCCAGTGACACCCTGCTTTTTCTTTCTCTTGGTGTGTGTGTGTGTAGACTCCGTGTCCACTGGCTCTGTGTTTGGCCGCAGCACTACACTGAACATGCAGACATCTCAGCTCAACACCCCTCAGGACACTTCTTGCACCCACATTCTGGTGTTCCCTACTTCTGCTGTCGTCCAGGTCATCGACACACCCTTCAACCCCATTCACGGTTCGCCTCCTAATTTCCTCTGTCTGCTTTATCTTCTTCAGCATGGTAGGTAAAGGAAGTTTTCCGTGAACTGACCTAGACTTATTTCTTTCTCCTCAGATGGAGGAATGGATAGCATCCTGGACCTGCTGGTATCTGAGAATGATGTGGACCCTGACCTCATTAACATACTGCCTAACTCTCCCACCACCTCCCCAGTGCACTCACCTGGCTCGCAGTACCACCATGGAGGAGATGGCAGCAAAGTACAATGCTTTACTTAACCTTATATATACAATCACTGTGCATTCTCCCAATTATGAGGAAATAAATTGATAAAATTGATAGTATTTTGGATTATAAACAAACGGTTTTTATAATTAAGTGAAGCATATATATGTAATATCTGTTTTGGTGTGTCTGACAGGGCCAGAGCACGGACCGCATGGAGTCCCACGATGAAACTCCCAACATCCTGCAGCAACCCATGGCGCTGGGCTACTTTGTGTCAACAGCTAAAGCGGGCCCACTGCCGGATTGGTTCTGGTCCTCCTGCCCTCAGGCTCAGAACCAGTGTCCCCTTTTTCTGAAGGTGAGCTCAGCTCATCTATCCTCTTCAGCCTCCTGTGATTAGAGCTGTCAAAAGCAATTACAATAGTCATCAATAGGTGTCATATGAGGCACTCGGCCCATGATTACACATTACACTGGGTTCATGATTGATTTTTACCCAATATTTTGGACCACCTTCCTATACGCCAAACAAAACCTTTTGCCATATTTTAAACATTGACACTACCCGCAAACATTTAAATAATAAGACTTATTGTTTATTTATTCAGTATTTATGTATGTTGACATTTTAATTACATTTAAATACATTGACATGGATAACTTTAATAAATAAGTGCTTGGCAGTATACAGTAAACCCTTGCTAATTCGTGGTTCAGAATTCACTCATCATTCATGGGTTTTTTGAACATAATATTTTTTGGGAACCCTAAAACTTCACGGAAACCGCTGATGTCCTCTGAATATTTTTTTTGTCTTAGCAGTCGTTTTTCATGCATTGTAGTGCTAAATTATTAAGAAAAATATAACGTACTAATTCAAAAATTTTAATGTAAAATCTGCTACATTTCCAAATAAAATATGAATTTAAACTTTTTTTTGTACTATCAAGAGAACATCTTGGGGTGGTGAAATAACACTGTACTCAGAAACTAGTAGCTGCTGATTTATAGCTGCCCGGTGACTCCTCTCTGGCTGCTGCATGTTCTCATGTTTATTTTTTTCTACCTAAAGCCCTGTATTTATATTACTGTAAATTAAATTATTACGTTTTTTAATCAGCTTATACCAAACAAAACCGCTCATACCAAAGAAAACATGTTTGCATGGATTACAGTACAGTCTACACAGGGGTAAGCTCGATATTTACATTCTAGCACTGTGGCAGTTCAGTGTAAATTGTACTGTACGGATACAGGTTTACCTATACATTTATCTATACATGTCTCAGTATTAAGCTTAGTTTAAAATAAAGGTGAAGTGTTTTGGGAGCATATTTAGGGTTTTCAATATAACACATTTTTGGCTACATTTTTATTTATTTTTCCCCCAAATCCCACATTTCAATTTAGTGAATCATTAATCAATTTTTGTAAAAATGACAAGCAATATGATTGTATTTTAATGATGTGGTATACCTGTTCTCGATTTGTTGGCCAGCTCTAAAAAGAAAAGTTAAAAACATGCTTTAGCTAAAGCACATGTTCTACAGATAGCCAGTTAATATAATCATTTTATAGAGTCACAGTATCATTTGAATCATTTTAATGTGCCACAACTATTTGAATCAGTGTGAGCAATATTAGCATTATTTGCTAAATTATTACTTCTAATGCCAGTTAGTTTTCCCCAAGAAAGAAGTGGGGTGGTGTTATCGGGTTGTTCTGGCTGTAGATTCTTGGTTCTAAAAGGAGCGATGTCACTGTTGGGTGTGTTTAATGTGATCTGTCTGTCTTTGTCAGGCCTCTCTACACGTGCATGTCCCCTCAGTACAGTCAGATGAGCTGCTGCACAGTAAACACTCCCATCCTTTGGACTCCAACCACACCTCAGATGTCCTCAGGTACCATAATACTCTCATATTAACTCTTGCTTTAATGATATTTATTGATTTCTCTTTAGATACCTAAACCTGCCGGTTGTGTATCACACTGCTATAACAGGTCATCACTTGTATATTTTGTATAGACAATAGAATGAATAACAAAATATGGAAATTAAGCAATCTATTGCTTCCATTCTAAGACACTGTTGACTGAAGCTAGTGAAATTGAATGAATCAAATTTTTGTAAACATTAGAATGTGGGTTTTATTTCCATTTCCATATTTCTATTTATTACACATTTCTTTAGAATGGTATTGAAAATATCTTTGAATTGAACGGATCATTGCACTGTTCAGAGGTCCAGTATTTCTTCATAATGATCGCTGAAAAAACTCTTGGCAGCAGGTCTTTATTTAGATTTTTGATAGTTTTTTTTTTCCCTGAACATTTCATACAATTTCAAAAGTAACTTTGTGGTGTAGTGGCAATTTTTACAGTATGATATTTATTTTGTAATTTAAAATTATCAGCCCTAAGGTGCATTGACTCAATAGGAAACTCTGTTAGGAAATAAAACACAAGAAAACTCAGAGCCTCATTTATCCGAGCCATATACAAAAGATATATAGACAGTTTTCTCTTACTTTTGTTGATTCAGTGTATTAATTTAGCTAATGTGAAGTCTGGTTAGCTACTTAGCATTGTTCATATTATTGCCTATCCTAGTAAATGTTCAAATTTGTGAGGGCAAGCGTGAGGCCTGCTTGTATCTAACCATGCGGCCTCCAATTGGGAAATACGGCAAGCCGAATAAAGGAGCTCTTTCGCTAGTGAGAGGACTAAGGGAACATTAACTTTGTTCTTGGTGTAATATTTACATTCGTCCTGCACCCAGATAACTCTGTATAAACAAGTCACCCTTAACAAGGCAAGTGAACAAGAAATGACTCAGTGGAAAAAATTTACGCTTATGGTATATTGCTTGACTTTTTGCCTGTTTCTGATATTAAGTATTGTCTTATTATTAGTGAGTTGAGAATAGCAAATTTTGTGTGTTTGATTTGTTGTAAAACACCTTTCTCTCATTTTCTATCCAGGTTTGTACTGGAGCAGTACAATGCCCTCTCCTGGCTGACCTGTGACCCTGCCACGCAGGATCGCCGCTCATGTCTGCCCGTGCACTTTGTGGTGCTGAATCAGATGTACAACTTCATCATGAATATGCTGTAAGAGTGCCGGGCTGCAGCAAATCACCGCACACGTTGTGCTGCACTGCCGCTGCGGGCCAGAAATCTGGATCTGGCCACAGCACACACCTTCAACCAGTCTAGACACTCAGCGATGCCCAACCTTGCCAAGTGTCCATGTGAAACAGCTGGAGCAAAAGGGACTAGTGTAACAAAACTCT
>JBBKCR010000001.1:15461064-15488718 GCA_037577295.1 Ladigesia roloffi
TCATTGCAGTGCCGGACAAGTTGACCTTGACTGTAGATGAGAAAATGTAGCCTATAACAAATTCTGGTGCCTTATGGCATTCCTATGCATTATAATCATGAGTTCACACTGACTGCAGTACACTCTGCATTCTACGCTCTTAAACTTGGAGGATTTGTCCATAATTAAACAACTTCCATAATCCAACTTGACTAATACTGGCTCAACTTAACCTGTTATCATTCCAGGAAGTTTCACTGAACTTGAGTTACTACTGTCGATATTCTCAGTTCATTTACTGTCACTGTTAAAACAAACTTACAAAATACGTGAGGGGTCAGATAATTATTTCCTCCACTGTATGTATATATGTATGTATATATGTGTAGACTTGCTGCTGACAACCAGCTGGCGTGATGCTTGTCTGCGGTCTGACTGAATGTATTAGCAGCTCGTGTGGGCCTAATTTGCCCTCTCTCTCTCTTCTGCGAGCAGCTTGAGCATCTGTGTTATCGTAGGCACTTTCCTCCCGCCGCCTGCTTCCTCCCACCACGTTCCTTCAGCCTCGGCTGACAGGCTAACCAGAGCGAGCCTCCGCTGATCTGCTGTGATGTCTGCTCCTTGGAGAGAGGGGAAATGAAGGAAGGCGCTGGTTCGAGACCGCCCCGGTTAGACCTAATCAGCCGCGGTGGCGACTTCCATTTAGTGCGCAGCGCCTCACAAAAAAATCACCTGTCACCCGGCCGGCCTGCAGCTCGTGTCAGACTCCATATTCCGCCATCGAGCGCCTAATTTCTCACGCGGCGTGGAATTTATCTTCGCGCTGAAGCCGCCCTGACAGGCTGGTTATCGGCTCGCCCGGGCCCCCCCGGGGGGAGAGCAGGCGCAGCCATTAGCCGACGGGAGTCGCAGTGCGTAAATGTCAAGTAAGCTGTCAGCGGTGGACATCATCACTACTGGGGAGAAGCCAGAAGACTGTGTTACAGACTGACATGTTCAGCGTGGTAAACACCGTGGCAAATCTCACCTGTCACAAACCATTTACAAAATTCCATCTCGGGGTGTTACCTAAAAGCGTGAGAAGAGGGAGATAATGGCTTGTTATGGGCAATCCTTCAGGCCTTCAGGTGTGCTCTCGCAGTGCGCTATTTAAACCCTTTATGACATCACAAGCGTGCAAAATTAATTTTAAATCATATTTCTTACACTAATCATGGTAACACCCCAAACCCAACCTAGTGCTCTGTAGCATGACAGATCTGCAAGCAGTCAAGTGAGTTTATAGTAACATTTTGACCAAATACACACACAGCGCTCAGTGAAACGAAATGACTTGCCTCCTGAATCTTTGTGCAATACAAGAACACAAACAGAAAAAGCACAAGACCGCAAGTGCAGACAGAGGGAAAGAGAGTGCAAGAAATAACACAAAAGCAACAAAACAATTGAACAAGGCAATATTCAGTCCAATCTACAACTGCAGTGCAGATTTGAATGAACTGTACTGTAGCTACTGTAGATAGCTGCATTACATATGTGTAAATGAGTAAGTAAATGCTTAATTATGTTGCCCTATGTATGATATATATATTAAATGTATTTTTTCTTAAGGTATCAGTACTGGGCTGAAGAAAATGCTGGATCAGATGGTGGGGTGAAAAAATCATGCCGAGACACCACACACTCACACTCTGTGACATGTTGTTTGTTAGGTGTGTCCATGGGGTGGTTTGAGCTTGGTGGACTGTTTTTAAATGCTCATCTCAAGTGAGATGCTAAAATGATATACATCTCGTTCTAGGTATAGCAGAACATTACTGTTCAGACATTTTACATTTCGATTATTTTTTTCAAAACTAATGGAAATTGTACCCCAAGATCTGCAGAAATATGCCATTTAATGAGGGTGTTTGCACTTTGCACACTAGTGCATGGGTTGCATTATTTCTTAATATTGTATGTTTGATCTTTCTGTAAGGACAAACAATCTTTGTTCTTGCTGCAAACAAGATTGTACACGATTGATAAATTATCTCAAAATTTCTCATACTTTCCTCCTTTAAAGCACAAATGTGATTAAAAGTTTGGTATTTGGCATTATTTTTTAACATTTGTTACTCCATTATCAGTAGTCTCTAAAGTTAAATGCAACAAAAATAGTTTGTGTGTGTACATTTAGAGCCACTGTATCTCCATATCTCTAAACACACGCTGCTGCTTCATATATCTTTTCATTGGTGCTTTCAGCTGACCTCATCCCTCGCTTGGTGAACAGCGTGAGTTTCTAAACCCTCCTTTTCCACTCCACTGGGTGTAAGCAGCCCGTGCCATCTGCCACAGAGTTGACGGACGACCCTTCGTTGCTTCTTGCCCCGGCCTCTGCGGGACTGCCAGCCTCTGGGGGCCAAATAAATAGAGATCAGGGTTAATTGCATATTGAGAAGCAGAATCATCAAAGGGGTTGCGAGTGAGTCAGACCCTACTGATACAGATGACCATCAGAGTTGATGTGGAATTCCCAGGGCCGCAAGGCTGACCGCCACCTTCCGTCTCTCTCACAGCCAGAATGAATTTTACCGTCTTCCTTTCCATTCTGAATTGATTACACGAGTTCAGGAGACGGGGTTAATTATGTGCTGGATGCTGTGCCAGAGGTTAAATACACGTTTCCTTATTCTCAAATTGAAGCTTGTCAAAACAGACAAGGTCTCACCAACGCATTGTCCCTGTGGGAGGATGTCTTTGGAAAACATTTGTTGTCTAGTATGTAGGGGGAGAAAAGAACATTTCTACATTTTCTGTCCTTCTTATCCTCTTTAGTTCTATCACAATAAGTTGTATCTCTCTGAAATCCCATGTTAACTGTTTAATTCAGCAGTGACGTGCCATGCCAAGTGCTGAGTGTCTTTCTTCTGATGCAATGCATCCGAGCACAGCTATAGAATTGACAGATGGTAAGCATCCCAAGGACGCTGGCGAAGCCAAGCCTCACGCAGAGCTATCACAGCACACAATTTGTTTCACCGCAACTGCGTGCCAAGGCTTCCTCAGCGGTGGGCCAGCAGTGGTCTGCTCTCTCATAAGCATGCAGGAGCTGAGCGGAGAGGCGCAATCTCACCAGGCAGAGACCCTCTTCGGCAAGAAGCTCCAGGGTAGCAATCAAGGCCTATGCCAACACACATATTGACAGAATTTCTAATGCATTCCTGATTGTGAAGCGTCTGCCTTCGCAGATTGACGGGAAATTATTTTGGCTGAGAGAGTTTAATGTCCTTATAGGCTCCAAGCAATAGGAAACAAGGCCAACGCAAGTTGTTTTTCTTTTCCATGCTTCACTTTAACCCACAAGTGTCGCTAGTGATGACAAAAGCATGGTGCAATTCATCGGGAAGCATTTCTCAGTTATTGCTGATAGCTGAAAGTTTAAAAAGTTGCTGATACCCGAAAGATGTCCAATGCGTGGGTTCTAGTCTGTCAATCAGTCCCAGCATTATTTTCATTGAATTTGACAAGTTACTGTCAAAACAGCCCTTCATATCGCTTACAATTTACACTTCTACAGAATGTAAATTGAATGGAAATGTCATTTAAGCATGTGTCTAAGGAGTCAAGCAATTATACAAGAAGAAGAAGAGGAACCTTTCCAAGGACGGTTTACAACAGTAGCAAAATGCATGATGCATAATTAATAATTTACAAAACAACCCACAGACACACATAAAGTTCCCCAGTTGGTGGGCCAAAACTCTTAAAGGACTTAAAGGCTCTTTAGTTGTGGGTGAAGGAGCCTTTTAACCTGAGAGGCCTTGTAGCATCGCTGTGGCAATCAGGCGGGAATCCTGTCCTTTACTAAAACAGAGGCCATCTTCCAAGTACATCTTCCAAATATGCATGCACAATAGCTTCCCAGAGCTCCTATTTTTAAATGTTAGATTTGGTTTCATTGGTCAAAGAATTTTCCTATGAGCTCTTTGATGTAAATCATTGCGTAGCAACATATCAGCAGTCTAAATGTTTACGAGTTTCTCGATATCCCGTGAAAATGAGCACGTACGCGTGTTTCAGACCATTTTTTGGCGCGTTATGGAAAGCTGCACTGTAATGGCGGCCCAAAAGTGTTTCTTTCCGGCCATGAGGAGCGGGAGGGGCGTTGGCAGTGATTTCCCGTCTGTCTCTCACTCCCCCCGTCCATAATGCATGAGCTGCTGGAGAGGCTCATCATTAGGCTCGGCCGGCCAGGCTGGAGACGGCTCCCGGGGGCGGCTCTGGACGGAGCTGTAAATTGGATGGCCCTGCCCCTGCTGTGCCGTGTGTCGGTGCTCGTGAATGAGGGGGAGCCGGAGAGCAGGGGCCGCGAGGCTCTCTAGCTCGGTGGGGACGCGGCGCGCCTGTCAATTACGGCTCTCCGGCGGAGGCCCCGGTTCTGGCACGCACATGAGCCGCCACCGTCATTACCAGCTCCTGCGGAACCACAGCCCTGCGCCATATGCGCACAGTCAGGGCGCCGCCGTCTGCTCGCCACGGCGGGGGACGCGTGGATGAGGCAGTAAATGGACCTTGAAATTGATATTGGGCAGCAGAGCTCGCAAGCACTTCTACCCCCTCCTCACCTCACCAAAAAAAATCTAATCCACAGGCGAGATGCAGAATCAATTTGTGAAGGGGCTTGTGTTGTGTGCCGTTGTGTTGTGTTGTCTCATGTATGGAAATTTCAGCCCACTATATTACAGTAAATGGCGCATGATAATGGATCCCGTTCATTGGCAGCTTTTTTATGGTTATAGATCGGACTCATCGTTGAGAGGCGTTAACCAAAATCATGGCGCTTTTTAATTGCACATTCAATTGAAGGCTGAAATGAAGCCCCCTGACAGGCAGGTTGAGGTTGTTCACAGTTCATTTGTCATGTAGACTATTAACCACAACTGCAGATGAAGACATATACGCCCTAGAAAGGACACCAAGGCAGCCTGTATTACTAATTTATTTAAAGGGACCATGTCCTGCAGCTCCACTTATCACATGTATATGTTTTTATAATTCTTTCAGCCTCCCTTTATCTTCCTTACCATCAGTTTTAAAACTGATATATGTAAATTAGCTATGTTGTGATTGGCTACTCTGCCTGTATAGTACCTCATTCAAAAAGCTTTCCAACATGAATCATTCACTATGAACTGGTTAGTCAAATGGGTGTATAGGAAAATTGATGGTTTTCATGACATCATGTCACCAATGAATTGAAAATAGGCTGTTTTTGCTGCTTAATTACCACATATGGACTACATGGACTGAGTACGTGTTTACATACTCCGTTTGGCACTTTTATTTAAAAAAAGCAAGGAAAGTGTGATCTTCCAAGGTATGGACCCTTTAATCATTACACTTAAACGTTTGAATGCTTGATAAACAATCATTAGTATGATGACCCTGCTGAGATTTCGAATGAGAGCTGTCATCAATTTGCCCCATCTCTTTAAACCAATTATTCCTTTGTGGTGTGTGTGGGAGTGTGTGTGGGAGTCTGCAGGCTTCAGTTCACCGAGTGTGTTTGCTGCTGGCTGACAGAGGGTACAAGAGAACCTTACCACCCTGTCAACTCATGATTTCTCCCGTGTGTTTTCATCGCCATTGCACCAGAGGCCACTGTCAGAGATGACATATCACCGTCTCTGCGCTACTGTTTTTTCCTTTTTTTCCCTTTCGACGGCTATTTGAATGTACTTGGAGGGACCGTAATTTGTTCTTCGCAGATAATATGACCCTTAGCGGAGCAAGATCATGGGTCGACTGAAGTGATATTTTCTGTTAATGACGGTCATAGATCATTTCTGACGGCACGGGTTTAGAGGCTAGCGGCCTCCCTCGGGATTCGGCTGCCATAAAACGGTGAGACATGAGGACCCTGCGGAGGGCAGTGCAATTTCATGAGCTTATCCAGAGCCCTTGGTGGCTCGAGGCTGAGCCTCTCACTGTCCTAGTGATTAATACCTCCCAAGTCCCATCATCTTTCTTCATGCTCTCCGCGGGCTAGGGCACTGCATTAGCGCTGGTCTAGATGTCCTCAAGGTGATCGCTGCAATCATTCTCAGCATATAGGGCTACTGCTTGGGGAGTGTGCTGGGATGTGAAATATAGAGAGATCAAGCAATAGCACTTTAACTCCTGTGGTGGGGAAAGGAAAGATGGGCCGTCCCTGTACACCAAAGAGGAGGGAGAGGTACCAGGTACCAGGTTAAAAGGCTTTCGATGCAAAGGTGAGGGTTAAACAAAAAGAGCTTCATCGCAGCTTGCCTTCAACAACAATAATCCATCTCCCATCTCTTTCAGTCTCATTTTTGTTCCGTAATTGACGGTCAAACCCTAAGTGGATGTGTTGTGATTTACTCGTCGCAAGGTGGAGATGCAACCAGGACAACAGGAAAATAAAAAGATTTACGACAGATAATTTCAGCTTTGTGTGAACCTCAAGTCTCTTATAATATCTTTCTGAGAACCTAAAATCTGAAAAAGCACCTCCTCACCGGCACTCATGGCTGCAATGGGAGCTGCGTGATTATGATGGAAATCTCACAAGCCATTACCATGAAGAGGCTGGGCCCGATGCAGACAGCTTAATGGACTCATTTGTAATTGGTAGGGGGCAATGACTAAGCTACCATGCTCTTTGTCTGATGGAGTATAGAGGCATGCATGCAAATGTGACAAATGAATAGGGATTGAGGCTCTCAGGTTTTTTTCTTTTCCTTCTCCATCTTTCCGAGCCAGCAGAGTGACCTTGAGAGACTATGCAATAGGTGTTAAGAATCCTTATAAAGGGCTGTTAACACTGGGGCCAATGAATGGAAAGGAACAATTCCAGACATCTAAAGGGCTATATTCATTAGTTGTCACACATATTGGAGCCAAGAAGAAGGGTGATGTGCAAAGGAGTGAGCAAAACATCAGGCCAGGCCACTTCTTACGTTTATACCCACATTCATGCCGAGGCGCCAAGATTGTCACAAGGGCCTGCTGCAAAACACCGATTACCCAGCAAGTTAGCAGATTCCACACTGAATGTACCATCGCTCTGGTCAGCTGCAACAAAAGAACTTCTCACAACATATTCCAGCTATCAGTCAGACGTACACACAAAATGTGTTGAGGGTAATGCTTGCCAACAACCCATTTGCTATCAGCGTTTTAAATGTGCACTCAAAGGGCTGAACAAGTTAATGAGAAGATTCTGATTTTTCAACTTTGTCACAAATAATCCAGTTAATGTCGGTCCTCAGCCCGGCGGGCAGGGGGGGGAAATGTGCCTCATTGTGAGAGGTGCTTTTTTGTGTGTATGTGGCATTGGAAAAGAGCCTGTTCGTCACAGATGTCCAGGGAAAATTACACAAGTGGCTCATTAATGAACGGCTGAGCGGTCTCAGGAGGAGGCCTCTGAGGCAGCTCTTTAATGAGCTGGGAACCTAAACACTGCCAAAGTTTACCCCGACCCTGCTTCTTAGTCCCGGGTCAGTCGGAAGAGCGATTCAATTCAGGGCCACTGAAGCAGAGGGGAATGGCATCACGCTGATTTCCCTCTTTCAGCTCCCAAGGCAGGAATAATGCACTTTTGTGCCACGCATCCTCGGGAATTATGGCTCCTAATTTGATTAGGCGAGATTTGATTAGCTGGAAAATGGGGATTTCACTAAAACTTTCACATGCTTAATTTATCCCGCGCGGAGCAGACGCAACATTGTATCAACCCGAGCAAAGGGCATTTGGGAACCTTTTTGAGTGGATAGATGGGCTTTGAAATCCAAGAGGACTGGCGTTTCGTTATGGTCCCAAAGAAATCCATATTCCTTTGATTTCCTTGGCCTGATGCTGACAATCAGTGCCTTTTTTGCGCAAGGCATCCGCAATGCTTAATATAACCTTAGCTGACATTTGGTTCACATTTAACGTCTTAGCGTGCATTCACTCAGTGATGGATGAAGCCAGAAGTTTCAACTTAAGCAGGAGGCTGGAATGGCAAGTCGTTCGAGTCTTGACCCTGTTTTAGCCCACAACTCACAATACACAGAGGTGGTATGCCTCTTTCCAAGGCCGATTGCCCATTAATAATAGTCAATAAGAGTCACAGGCCATTACAGGCCGATGGTTATGGAGGACATGCACTGCTCCAGAGGCCCACTATGGAGGAATCTATCCCCATTAACAGTTATCTCGTTTAATCAGCTCTCCTTCTCTTTGGGCCATCAGGCCAGACCTGCTCCCTGAAATTAATAGCCAGGCACGAGCTGAAGGGCTAAGACATCAATTTAGTCCTCTTCCAGACAGAAAATCGGTGAAAACAATCAGGCCAAGCTACACTAATGACTTTGCCTTTGAGGCAGGTCTACAAGATTTGCCTCGTTTCGTTTTTTTTCGTTCTTTTTCCCCCCATAGATATGAGTATGTTGCGGTCTTCCTTGGCTTCATCTCTTCGGTGAGTTTGAAGGCGTACTGAACCGCCATACGACATTGTTATGAGACCATTCTGGTTCATTATCATAAAAACGTGATTTAGAAAGGATTCATGCAAATGGGCACTCGCCTCATCAAGAGACCCGCTTGCTCTCTCTGCAGCTCATTTTCCATGATTATGTCTGCCTCAGGTTTGTAGCCTTTGAGAATAATTACACGTTTATTAGAAACTTGCAGTTTTGCGAAGTGTAATCATTTTCTAGAAGCTTTAAAAACAAGCCATAAAGAAACAGGACTATTGGACGTGATTTGTCGATAAGCCTCACTGAACATTGAATGAATGCAAATAGATTAATGGTCTGATGACCTAAAGATTGCACTTGATAAAGAGTGGGAAAAACATGAACCAAATGCTGTTTCGGGGACCATTTCTGCACTTTACCTCCTTGCCATTTCAGCCATGAGAAATTAAAAGTGAACTGAACACCTCTGTGAGTTTCACGCACTCCTGAGCCCATAACTTTAAATTGCTCCTGACCGGGCCACCGTTAAGATGTCATACTACAACAAAAGGGACTATTGTGGCTTATAAATGTACAAGCTGCATTTACGAAATGCAAGGTTGAGTGGTCTTTAGTTTATTGTGCATTTGCATGCCTTTTACATACAATCCCCAACCAAGCCCAACGCCTGATTAAAAGCAATCTGCTTTTGAATATTCATTGTCTTTAACATTCATTTTCAAGTGTTCATTCATGAGCACTCTCCAGCTCGGAATCAAAGTATTGGGATGTTGAGCATATCCACTTATTATTTAAATCACACAGCACACAAAGAAATAGGAGTATGAATTTAGTTCAGTGTATTTGTAACACTTTAATCTAATAAATCACAGTATAATCAACTCTTTTCTGTAGAATAATCTCTTTTTGTAATCTTGTAGATAATCGACTCTTACTCGCCATAAATGTAAGTCATGCCCTGTCAATGCTGTAAAACTACTAGTGATGGGGACGAGACCACCTATGCCGAGACCGAGTCAAGACCGAGTCTTTCAGGAATCGAGACCAAGTCGAGACCAAGACCATAAAAACAAGCCAGTTTTCATAGCCATTATTTAATATCACCCCAGCTAATAATGAACAGTCAGACCTAAAAACTAAACTAGACTAAGAATTGTTTACATGAGCTCCTGTACACTATTAAGGGTCTACTGAACCTCTTCATGTGACTTTTTACTATCATTAATATGATTTAAATCACAGTTAGGGCCTGTAAAGCAAATTTTTATTTGCTAGTGGTATGTCTAGATTAGTAGGCTACTTCACATAATTATGTAATAATTTTGAGAAAACAGTATAACATAATATTCAATATCCTTTAAAATTTTATTTCTTCTTAAGTAAATAAAGATCACAACTACAATCTACTCATGCCAAACACAAACGTACACCCATTACACAATGCACAGTGTAATTTTTTTAATTAATGCCACTCAACATTCCATGCTTTTTAAAAATTATTATTATTATTGTTATTGTTGTTTGAATTTATTTGTAATGGTCGATAATTGTTGGAGTTTTTTGTTAATATGAACATAGAAAAAATAAACTGGTCTCGAGGACTCGCTCTGAAATTATGAGTCCTCCTCCTTCTTCTGTTGTCCAAGATCGAGACTTTGAAGGGTCGAGACCGAGACGAGACCGAGAAAGCAGGAAATGGTCTCCGGTCTCGAGTACTACAAGACTAAAAACTACTTAGAGAACACAAAACATCAAGGTAGCAAGATGCATTACGATTATTGAGTTTCCCAAGCAGCTTAAAGTCATTTTTACTTTGATTAATTTGTAGACATTTGTTCATTCATTCCATGTTGGGCTGTAAATAAAACATATTATTTCTAACATTCAGCCAACATAACATTTCTGTATTTGGCAGTAGCTCTTATCCAGAGCATGCAGTCTAATAATAGAACAGACATAATGTAGCATTAGGAGCCTTGCCCAAGGATTCCTGGCTCTTTCCCAAGCAGGAATTCAAACCCTAGTCCGCTGTATAGGGGGCATTAGTGTTACACTATACCGCCAGCCATATGTTCCCTTTGTCAATAATCGGGTCATTTAGACAACCTTTAGAAACAACTGCAAATAATTCATTGCACACATAATTTGAAACAGAGTGCACATGCTATGGAAATCAGTCGGGGTTTAGTTTGTGGTTGTATAGCATTGCGGACAACACCTAACTTTCTCCTCCTCTGTAATTCTATCACAAACAGAACAGATCTCCATATTTCATTGGCAGCCTAATGTTAGTACCCTAACAAAACAAAGTTGTTGAAACAAATGGGCCTTTTATATAGGAGGCTGCAAAACCTGCTGTCAACAAAACAATGTACAATGTTACAGTGTACTTAATATTATTTAATTTTAGTATTTTGTCCAGTTGGTTTAACTGGCTGTTCTGTTACAGACGATAGCAAATGACCTTGAGAAACATTTGCATGATTATGTTATGTTAAGAGTTTAATACTGAAAATATGGCCATATATTGCTAATATATATTTCTGAGTGTAACCAAGAATAAAGTGTATAATTGTTGTTTGTTATGCTTGTTTTAAATCTTGCTTGTAATTCTTATTTCCACTCCAAAACCTGAGCAGGAAGCTGACCGAAGCATCCATCAAGCGTGAGGCAAATAGATCGGGACCATTTTCCAGAGAATGGAAGGGAAACAAGGGAAAAGGCAGCTGCCTGCTGTTCTATATACTTTTTCCCCCCTTCCTGATCAGTCTCCCAGTGTGTGTCATCAGCTGAAGGAAGTAGAGCCCATTTCTCCTCGGCCTGCTGACTTGCCGAGGCTCTGCATCCCGCTGAGGAGTCGCAAATAACAGCCCCGTCCCAGCGGGATGGCTCGCCGCGCCTCCAACAAGGCCTTGTTCTGTTCGAGCTCTGTGAGATGCAATTAGACACCCCCACAGGGCTGGCAGGGCCGGCGGGCTGAAAAGGGAGAAGCACAGACCTCCCTGCTGGCCTGGCTAGCCTGCGGGCTTTGAAGTCCTTCGCCGTCTCTCCTCCACCAAGCCCTTCCCTTTGGGAGGAGTGTTGGGGGGCGGGAAGCCGCAGGCAAGCCGGTGCGTACACAGCTTGCCTTAATCTTCACCTACGGGCCTTTTTTTCTGGTTAGATGTTATTGACCACAGGGCTATTTCCCCACAGAGAATACGTTTCAGAAAGGATTTCACATGATCGTGGCCTGCTTTGTTGGTTTTTTGGCTCTCTGTGCAGCTGGTGTATGGCGAGCTTCTTTATGCTGAAGCTGGGCGAGACATGGATAGCTTGATCTGTCATCACAAAAGAGCCAGCTTTCATAATATCTCACATTTTTGTTTATTACAGGACATAGCCAGCATAACCAACACTGCAGCCGCAGTCTAGCCGCAGACTATGTGAAGTAAAATTGTTCCATGGTGCTATGAGAATGATCACAAATGTCTGCATTTATATATGTATATGTTGTATGTAGCACCTCTGCATTTTTCTTTAACTCATACATGATATAGGGCTTTTAGTGCCACACCAATCTACCACCATTACCTGGGTTTTACAAGAAGCATCTCATCAGCATTCTGTTTTGTTGTCCGCACTACCTCCAATCATACTCTCCCTGTAATCAGGAGAACAGTTTTGATCTGCAGAGGGAGGAAAAAAGGCGAAGACTTGCAGCAGGTGATTGTTCTTGGTGGGGCACATTGCCTGCGTTCTGCAAGCGCCTTGTTTTTTTTTTCTTTCTTTTTTTCCCACCCATATTCAGAAAAGGCCCCGCCTTCTTTTGCACTATGATTGGCTGGCAGGTCATTCTTTTGGGTTCAGAACACTGCCTGGACAATTGGCCAATGAGGGTGCATGAGGAGGCGGGATTTGTTAAATGTAGCCAATCGAAGGGCAAAGAAAACGCTGGAAACAGCGAGTTGATCTTTTCGACCAATCCCATTGCAGCACTGCAGAGGGAATAAGCCAATCTTGGTGCAGGAGAGACGGGTCTTACTGGAATAGAGGTGGAAAAAGAAAAAGAGAGAGGGTGGAGACTGAGAGACTGAAAGGTGGAATGCACAACGTCCGCGTGCAGGCGAGATTCTCTCGTCGACCGTTAGGCCGAGTGACAGTTTATATATTTTACCAACTTTCTCGGGTAAACACGGATTTAAATCTGCTTTAACCTCGTTGAAGAGTCCTGACTTCTTCTCCTGAGGGATTTCAACGGATACGAGTCCTTTCTGTAGAACACGGTGCTGAAACATTGTGTCTTTAGTCTCGCTGGCGAGGTAAAGTTGGATAAACGCTACTCGACTTTTTTGGAAGTGATCTGTTTTTTCCATGCCTCTCACACTCTCCATGTTGTGTTTTTCTGGAGCGTTTTAGCTAAAAAAAACAACAAAAAGAAAAGTGCGTTCAAGTATTCTTCTTTTGTTATTTTTTTGTGGATTTTTCTCTATATTTTCCTCACTCTGTGGATTAAACCGTGGAGGAATCCTCTTCTCTTCTGTACCCCTTTGTCGACGAAACGTGTGAGTTACCTTAACTTACTTTCATCAAACGAATCATAACATATTTTTTTCTACCGATAAAACTCTTCTTTTGAAGTAGAAGAGCTTAGAGTTTTGTTTTTGACATAAGTACCTGACACACATACTGGCATTACTAAATTAATTAAAATTCTATTATAATAGTAACAAAAAAAAAAACAATCAACCATTTGCTTATTATATACATTTTGTTTACTTAAATTATTTTCTTGTTTAAATTAATTTTCTAGATGTTGTTTATATTAATTTGCCAGATATAAACTATATTAACAAAGTTAAACTGTTTAAGTATCTGAAATAATATCTATCTTTGGGACAAATAGTGCCTTAACCGTGCATTATAGCAGTGCACTCTTGTGGATGTGAAGGGTAGTAATATAAGATATGTACAGGGTAATACCTAATATTCAGGTGAGCAGTATTACAGGGTCCTGCCGTCTTGCTGTGTTGTGGTGAAAGGGGGTTTTCTTATCAAATGATAAAAGGCTGTACTGTTTGATTACTGACATTAAACATAAAAAGAAAATTAGATCTGAAGCTGCAAATCTGCCTTTAGAGAGTTCACTCCATGTGATGTGCATTCCTAATACGGGTTATAACATTAAGTGTGTCTGATTACTGCTTGGCCTCATTCATTTGTTCATTAAAGAGTGGGCAGCTGGCCACAGTGGGTGCCTCTTCCCACAGGGTCTACATTTGGGACAGTATCATATGGGACAAAGTGACAGTCGGAGCCCTCATCTAAAGGGGAAGAAAACAGCACATGAAGCTATTAGTTTAGAGGATCAGGTAAACCCAATTACCTGCTAACTGTGTCATTGCCTCCGCAGTTCCCAACAGCACAGATTTCCAAGTAGCACATGGCATTCCCCGGAAATCAGCCCAGAATACAAGCATCATTCATGCTCTCATTATAGTGAGTTATTTGCCCTCTAAATTGACAACTGAGACAATCTTATCTAACAGTTATACAATTCCCTATCAGAACAATTTCCAAATCTATAACAGTATGGGTGTATACAATTAGTTGTAATCAATAATGTAAATAAGCCAATTTTCCAAGCACTGGTAATGTCAAAACACACTCTCAACATATACAATTATTCTTACATTTGTACCTCAAACAAGACATTGTTTTTTTGTTACTGAACAAAAAACAAATATACTGATTATGTAATTCATTTTTTTTTCTGAAGCAGTCAGCAAATGTTCCAGTTACACTGCGCACTATATACACCAAAGGGTGTTTTAGATTTTTTACGTTTCAAGGTAATTTTGAAGTACTCTGCACAAAGATGTTTACATGCAATGGCATGGGATGTCTTGAATAATATTTATGTATTTCTAATTTCTATGAACTGTAAAATAAGGTCTACTTCTCTGAAATGTGTTTCTCTTTAGTTGTATATATATATATATATATATAATACAGGTTGTTGTTCTGATAAAGAATAAAAAAGTATTTCTGACACCAGATCCTACCGCAGGACATGTGTATGTTTTGTTTCTTGTTTTTGTGGTCTTGATTGCTTTTTAGAATACAGTAGTGTTATGTTGCGTGTTAGTTTTGAGCAGATGGCGTAGTGAGACGTCCCTTGGACTGAGTGCAAAGATGCAAAACACAATAGCTCGTTAACCAATTAGTCTCAGGATAACTTTAAGACGCGTACACAGCTGAACCAAGAGTGTGCCACTAATCCCATAGATAACAGGATTGGAGGACAATGTCAAAATGACATTCTGATATGTGCTGCCATACATTTGGCACGCGCTAGTTTAAGAAGAATACTAAAGTGTGGCCATCGACTGTTTATAATATAGTTTGTCTTATGTTGTCTTTTCTCTTTTAGAATACAAAAACATCAGACTAGAAGGATTTAAAAACTTAACCAGATTATGCTTATACAGTTACCACTGATGGGTAAGAGTATTTGGGTCTTTAACCTAACAGTATTGCTTTGGAAAAGCTGCTGTGTGGCACATATGTTAGCAGGAACCGAGGCCTGGTCGGTGACCCTAAGCAACAGTGGCAATGCCTGCTGGGATTTGGGTTTTGGAGGTGAGCATTAGCCGGCTGGGCAGGGCTCTTCCTAGGGATTCAATCGAGTGTCCTGTGGATATGGGATCCTTCTGCGTTTGATCATGACGTCCAAGAGGCTCAAGGCATTAGTTGCAACTGAATGCTGCACTGCACATTCCAAGACAGGAACTGGCACTCAGACTGGCTTTAGTGGATGACTGGAAAGCATTTTTTTATAGATGTATCCAGTTGCATCCTTTGGTGTCATTGGAAGCCCGTTAAGCCGTAAGCCGTCTTAATGCAATTGAGTTAAAGGACACTTGCCGCAATTATGGGCGATTAGACGCTTCGTTAGGGTTTTTTATTTCGACATTCCCCCAGGTAGTTCTTGGAATTCACTTTTAATAAGATGTTGTCTCTCGGAGCCTCAGTGATGTAGATTAGCATTTTTGAAGCTCCTCTTTAGAGGACTATGAAACAGATACTCATGCATTGTGCACTAATTAGTACTTAACCTTTTGTATGACCTCATTTTGAGTGTCCTCTGGCTATGCTAGGTAAGATTAAATGGTGCTGCCATCGTGACAGTGTAACAGAGCAGCGTTAGCCGTGGTAAAATAACTCTGGGACTCACAATGCTGCTTTCTAAAGTATTTAAGCCTTTAAAAGCTGTGAGCTCATGGCCTGATTTGAGGGTGGGACCAGTTGGTTACCTTTGGGGAACATGTCTCTGCTGTTGGTCTGGTGGTTCTGCGGAGGTGCCATTTAAAGTAAGGTCCCGGAGGAGCTTGCTGCAGCTCATCCGCCTGGCTGACACCCAGCTGTCAAACGCTGACAGCTTCCCTCAGCGCTGTAGTCTTACCTTGTCACTGCCTGGAATAACTAGAGAGGCTATTTGTGGAGCTGTCTTTGGCCCGGCCACAGCATGTGGCAGCTGGCCACAGTGGAAGAGTTTTTGCACCTTTGTAACTTCTGTTAACAAAATGTATTAAAAGGACATTTCAGTATGTTTGTGTTCCTGTTGATTCGTGTGGTGTCTGCATGGGTTTCTTTTGAGGTTTAAACTTCAATGAGATGTGGAGACAAAGCCAAGGTGTAGAAGGGAGCAGTGCCTCAGTGTTATTGCAGTCCACAGCCTGCTGTTTGTTTATTCTATTTTTATTTTAATGAAATGGTCTGCAGATGGTTTGCTTGAAGGACTTTTGAAAAGCTCTTTAAAAGCATACCTTAATGCTTTTGTCAACTTTTGCCCTCTGGGCTATAAAACAACCCTGCCTGAATGTTTCAAAACACTGAGGGCTGGGGCATATAGGCCTCTGTAAATTCATAGCCCAGGCTCTGAATGTGAAAATCAATATGCAGTGGAATGCCAAACAACATTTAGAATCTATGAAAAGCCTGTTCATGCTGAAATTGCTGTGAATGTTTTGCAGTGGAATAGTTATGGGGGAAAAAGAACTGTAATGTGAAATATAAAACCCTGTATGTTCCTTGGAATATAATGGAAAATAGGAAGAAGTCATCGCATTGAAAGACATACTATGAACAGGACAGACTGCACAATGTCATAAGTACATAATATTCCATCACAATGTGTAGCATTTCTTGAATCTTCCATGGTTTTAGCATATTAAAGATTTTTTTTATAGAACATTGTGGTGGGGCAAGCTGGAATGCAGAATGATTTCTTTGGTTTTTTTCTGGGCAAAGAGTCCAAGTATGTTCAAACCGCCTTAATTGCAACTGGCTTGTAGATTAAACATAGGAAAGAACCCATCCAAGGCCACAGCATGATATATTAATTCCCTATCCAATGCAGACATGGGTATGAATGTTGGTGCTGGCGGATCCTGGGAGACCGGGGAGCCTGCACAGGGTTCACATTGTTCTTGCGGTAACTTGAGCTGGGCTGAGACTTGAGTGGAGGGGGGATAGTGTGCAGCCAGGGTCAACTCTGTTGAGAGATCAGTGAGACAGCTGCCCGTTTGGAGCTTTCAGCACGGCTCAAATAAATACTTTGACTACCTAACTTACGAGTGTTAAGATCTCGCCCCAGCTAAACACTCGCACATTAGGGCAGCAACTGTTCCAGCAGCCCGCCGTGTTGGCACTCCGGACGGGCCCGGCCCAGGCTCCTTCCTCATTTGTAAGGTCATTCTTTAAAGCGATCCATTATAGTTAAGGAGCGGAGGGAGTCTCCAGGGCCCTCAGTGCAGCAGATTGTTATACTGCTGTGCTGCGGCTTTGGTTTCTAGGAAGCAGGCGGTGCTACACATCCCATAGGCATTGACAGCTATTGTGTGCTTGCCTGCCCTACATCACTGCCACTAATCCCTAACTGAGAGAAACCTGACCACTAAATAATGAAAGAGCTCAATGCCAGCGCACTCACCTATTTCCTGGCACGGACGATTTGCTCGCTGCAATTCATGTGCTCTTTTCATGCTTGCTGTCTTACATCGTGCATTGTAAAGGGATTATCTTCAATGCCAGGGGTGTCTTACTCAAATAACATCGTGTGTTTTATTGAATGGCATTTTTAAATCAGAGTTGTCTCGCATATACACATAAGGTCTGGCTATAATTACACACTTTTTTAATATAATAACACAATTTTTTAGTGACTGCAGAAAAGACGTTGCAAATTGAACGTTTTCTGAACAGAAACAGTCCTTTTTGTGCAGTGTGTAGAGACATAATGGCATTTATTTAGCGATTTGTTACTGCTAAATTTCTGTGGTGCATTCGCCATTCAATAGGCTTAGTGGTAAATGGGGGAGAGAGAACATGCTTGCTTGCCAGAGAGAGAGAGAGAGAGAGAGGGAGAGGGGCAGGCATAAAGGAAGTCTTCTCTTAGTCTGTGAGTTACCCTACACCACCGACTGTGATCTTTCAGACTGAAGTGGAATATGCGAAGCCCGTTCCCTTGTGCCCTATTTGAGAACCATAGAAGTCTAGAGGAGGAAAGCTTCTGTAACTCAACTCGTTACACTCTCACTAGGCGGTGAAGTTTCCCCACTTAAACACTTAAAGCTGTGCTGCTGCAAAGGTTGCAATGCATTGGATGCCTGTGGAGGACCCAGAGAGGTTGATATTTCTCGGCTGAAAGACCATTAAGAACTTTATTAGGTACGTGTTATGGATTCTCAGCTTTTTTTGGTCTGTTTTCTACAGTGTGTCCCGTGTTTTCTGAACTTTCTGAAACGTAGATGACGTTGTTGTACAGCTTATGAAAACCCTCTGGCAAGGGATTATTTCATGAGTGCAGAAGCACCGTGTAACCATCATATGTTGGACAAATGTTTCTTCGTATGTGAGCAGTGCCGTGGAACAAATGCAGCTTTAGCTGACTAGGCTTCATTCACAACTAAGCTAAAAAGCAATGTGGGAATCTGTCAGCGTACAAGAACAACTGTTTCTCTGTTTGAGTCATTCACCAACTGCACTCGGCCAGTGCTGTACACAGCCAGCGATGTTACGGATGATTTATGAGCTGTCCCCTGTCCACATGGGAATGATAGCCACAGTAAGCGCTTTCTGACTTGCCTTTCGGGGAGCTTACCTCAAACCCTACCTGATTCCTCCTGTGCCTCTTTTGTGTATACATAAACCTCTTCCAACTGCTCCTTCACAAGATTAAGAGCTTTCCCTGGCACTCCGACTGGGACAAAAATTTAAAGAACAAGAGTATTTAACCTCCAGCTAATCTTGCCTTTGTGTGAATGGAGGGATTAGGCCATTAGACTCAGCATGCCTGGAAGGTTTAGCCCAGTAATGGGGTTGATGAATGACAAAAACTGCTTGGACAAGAGAGGTGCCAACTCAAATAGGAAGACATATTTGCTGGTGGGCTGACAGCTTGGAAGCTTAACCCTAAAACCTAACCTGCATCAAAAGAACATTAGTGTACCACGACTCTAAAAAGGAAATAAGCATTTAAATTCATAATCAAAAATTTAAAATACTAGTCCCAACACGGGTTCATTTAACCTACTAATCGGATCCTGGAGGAAATTGCTTACGCTAAGACTGTACGATCACCCAGAGACACAAGAACAATATTAAATATAAATAAAACTCCTGGGAAAATACGTTGTGCTATGTGCACTATACCGTATACACAAGGTCTTTCTAGCTATATTTCATTTAGTTATACCCTGATATATCTCTGAATGTGAAAATGAACAGGCAGTGAGAATAACTGGCTCGTGCCGAAGGGGAAAAAAAATCACAAACCACCGTTTTTGAAAAATATGTTTTTGATGGGAACTAAAAGGTACAGTTTATGACTGGAAATATATATGTAATATAAATAAAACACTTCAAATTCCTACATGTGGATTTTTTCATGTTATGTGAAATGACGATGGATAGTGCGTACCATCTTCGGCTACTGCTATGTCATGCAGTCTGTATGTCACATGCTTTGGAGCACAATAGTACTTTCCTGCAGGCAGCAGCACTCTTGTCTGCGGTTCTTCCCGAGCGTTACCATGCTCACCCCCTGTGGTTGCATCACCCTGCTCAATACAAACTGTTCACCAGGGGAGAACTGGTGCTCTGTGGAGAGGAATAAGCTGTTCCTACTGCTCCCTCCTCCATGGACCCCTGGTGTTCCCTAAAGGAGCTTTACTCTCAGAGAGCCTAACCATCCATTATGGACCTCTCAAAAGACCTTTCACTCCAGATACAACAGGCTTCAGGGGGGAAAAGGCCCAAATTGACAGCTCCACACAAAGGAGATTTACTGCCTATCTTCATGTGCATGAGTGGCATTCAAAAGAAGGTAATTGCAGGTTGTATACATCGGCAATCCTCTTGGGATTTCATCCCTCCACCCCATTTGCATTTACCATTGCCGCACCCCTGGGAAGGTCCAGTAAATGTCAAAGTGACACCAACATTAGCCATTAAATGCTAGGTTTACTTTGAGTGGAGCAGAATTAAAGAGGACGGCAGCGTAATGCCATGGAAAAGGTGCTGCAATAAAAGAGAAAGGCTCGCTTTTATTTTCCTTAACCCCTGCTTTATTAGCTTTTTCAAATGACATGCCCTGCCTGCCTTTCCCCACACCCTGTTGTCTTTGTCCTAGCTGCGACATGCTCTGCCCTGTTTAACAACATTAACTGATAGCATTATACTAATATCCTTTCTAGGAACGACATGTTATCAAATGAAATTAGTGGATTATTGGTGGCCTAGTATTTAATTGGATTATTCGCCATAATGCAGTTTGAGTACACTGGTTGTATTTTCGTACTGACACTAATCCATTACAGTGAGCTCACAGCAGTAAACAATGTGGAGGTAGATGAATTTAGATATTGTCTAAGTTGGGCATTAAATATTTGCGCAAGTAAAATGAAAATCTTCTCTTTGCAGTTCAGTGATGTCGCCACCAATACAACTGCGAGACCAGACAAAAATGGACTTGGAAGTTCTATGGGAGGAAGACTAGTGTGAAGTCTGCACTCCCATTAACAAAAGAGGGATTAAGAAACAAGTAAACTTTAAAGAAGAACAAAGAAGGACATTATTGACTGTGCACCATAACAATCGGACGGACAGGTGTTCTCGTCATAACGGCTTTTGTGCCCCTGGATTCTACACCATGTTCTCCCCGACTGCAGCATTGCCTCCTCCTCCCCTCTTAACAGGAAGTGGTCTCCCTGTGCCTAGTTCTTCACCTGCAGGTCCCTACACAGGTATGTTGCCATATTTTCCTCACCAACCAGTATTTCAGGATTTATGCAGCTTTTACATGAACCAGCTGTGCGTCATAATTATCTTACAGAGCAGGACCTGCTGCGTCAGGAGTTGAACTCGCGCTTTTTGGCGTCTCAAAGTGTGGATAGAGGAGCTGCACCTGCGTACCTGCGCACTGAGTTCCACCAGCACCAGCACCAGCACCAACACCAACATCAGCACACGCACCAACACACACACCAGCACACTTTCACACCCTTCCCCCACCCAGCCATCTTGCCAGGCCCTGCAGCACCCCTGGTGCGTACCCCTGCCAGACATGTGAGGATGAGTACTCTCAGGGTAGCCGACAAGGCTCCTTTTATTCTGATCTTTCAGCATAAACATATATATATTGAACTGTATTGTATAATATGGATAATGATGAGCACTGCAATTTGTAGCATGTGTTGTCTAGTTTATTGAGAGATGTAATCAGCTACAAAGTAACTTTTTTTGTTGTTGTCTTTTTCAGTTTGACAAATACCCACCAAAGGTCGACTCTTTCCACAGGCACAATGTAAGTCACACTATTTGAATATGGACTGTGGTTTTCTGTTATAAATCACTGAAATGTTTTTGAACAGCGCTTTTTATTCAAGGCTTTAAACTCTTTTTTTAAGAAAATGACAATTCTGACCCAGCAGTTATTGTGCTTAGTTTCACTAATGATAAACTGCCATGGCATGTTTCACAGTTACTCCACTCCTACCCGTCAGTAATGCCTGGGATGTCTCCAATGGTGCCCCCAACAGGGATATTCAGTTCTCTGCAGGGAGCCTTCCAGCCCAAGGTACTGCATAAATTAACTAACCTCACAGCTGTCTGTTTTATATCACTTCAGAGTAACATAAGATGTTTAGTTATTAAAAATTTAAATGCCCCATTGGCCCAAATTGCATTTGAATGCAGTTTTACATTATTAGTGCTTAGAAATGCTGACAATCAAATTCAAGGGACATAAACTGTTGTTGAATTTTATAGGATGCCCTATATACCAAACAAAAATTATTCAATCATGGTATTGTTTTTTTTTTTTCTTCTTCTTCTTTTACTCGTGCTCATAAGCATATTTTGAACTAAACCAGCAATAACGTTTTACAGCAACAATGAACATTTATCACATTTATTCTTCGGATAGGCCTCTAACTCACTTGATGTCGTGCCCAGACCTGGATCAATGCCCCAGCCACTCATACAAAAGGACTCCAGGGTAACCCTCTAATTAGTATAACAATATATCTTATTTTTGTTTCACAAGATTTTGTTTTAAAATTAACCGTCCATTTAATTAGCTTTCCAGTTCTTCTAACTATCTTTTAAACTTATTTTTAAAATATTCTGTCTCATAAAGAAAATTGTTTAATGAAAATTACATTCAAGTAAGTAGGATATAGACTTCTTATTTCATTCTCATTCACTAGTATGCTCTTTCTTTTCCAGATGCTGGACTCCGTGTGTCCTACACCCAAAGTAAGACCTGCATGCCACCAGTCGACTTTCATTCAGTGTCTTTTTTGTTTAATTCAATAAAAAATTTAAATGTAAATTAAATTTTTTCCTCGCAGAAGCCTGGGAGGTGGTGTGCGATGCATGTCCACATTGCCTGGCAGGTGTATCACCATCAACAGAAAGTAAAGGTATGTTTACAGACTGTAAAAGACTGTACACTATAGCATGACTTCCACAGTGTTTATCTTTCACTTGTAGGGACAGTGTTCCATCTGTTTACCAGATCAGTTCTTTGGCTTCATTCGTGCCAGAACCCCTTTCTTGCCTGTGTGCATTTCAGAAGCAGATGCAAATTGAGCCTCACAAGCTTGATTTTGGGCTGAAGCCAGAGTTCCTGTGTCGACCCTCTGGTTCAGGCTTCACAGGAATGATCCAGCAGCCCCGTGACTTACCCCGACCTTCTACCATCTTTTCCAGTACCGGTAAATATCAGAGATTCAGTTACATCCAGAGAAACAAGAGCAAACAATAATGGGCTCTTATTATATGAATCTATTGTATTTCATTGTTGCATGGGCATCAAATAAATCTCTATTATATGAATTGTAGCTGCCCAGTTATTAGACATAAATTAATTTTAGGAGTACTACATATTACATACTAAAATATCCATGAATTTAAAAACAAGGAACCACATTTGCAAAATCACTGATATTTAAAAGCAGAAAAGATTACTGATTTCAGATTTAAGATGAGTGTTTTCTTTCAGGCCCAACACACCCTTCAGTCACCCCTTATGGACACTTGCCCCACCCTCACACCAACCTGCACACCCCACCCTTTCATCATGGTAAGAGTAAATTGCCATGTGGTTAAAGTTTGACTCATGCTTGGCCAACATTTTAAATGGCTGCTGATAAAATCTTGCATTGTTCTTGTTGTAGAGTCTCTTAACAAGCCACCTGCTTTCGGAGGTTTGGGAACACTGAGTTCCACAGCCTTTGGAGGACTTGGAAACCCCACAATAAGTGAGTAAATAAAACCAGATTTACTTTTTGTGTTTCTTAGCTTCATCAAAATTAGAAATTACAACTTTCAAAGAAAATTCGATGTTAAAGTAGGACTACTTTGAATATTTATTCTATTCCCTCAACAGCACCAAGTTCTACAATTGGTAGCAAAGACAGTAAGGGAGCACCACTTCCGACAGGACCTCAAGAGGCTTGGAACAGACTGCACCAAACACCCCCCTCTTTCCCCACTCACCCTGTGTGGCCTAGAGCCTCTGAACCTGAAAAAGCTTCCTCACTGGACACAGCACTGGACAAGAAAGACTCCCTACCCAACAAAGAAGAGCATGAAAGGTTGGAGGCATTCCATCTTTTTCTCATACACAGATGTTTAAGGAACATGTCACAAATGTATATTTGAGTCTCTACTACACTTAAACTGATTTAATTCCTTGTTTTAGGGACACAAGGGGAAAACGACTTTCACCTGCTAACACTAGCCCACTCAGTCAAAAACAAACAGCAGAATCTTCTAGAGGCGTGTCTCCTGAGCCGAAGGACAAGGACAGAACCAGAGAGAGAGCGCAAACACAGGACGGCTCTAATCAATGTGGAGACCCAGAGAATCAAAAGCACAAAGAGGGCCAACAAGAGAAGAGGGAGAAGGTTGTAAAGTTTGATCAGTGCCCTGCAGAGGAAAAATCTGAGAATAATTTGTCCCCAAAGCAACCAAGGGTAGAAGCAGAGAGACGCAGCAGTGAAGGGCTACACTGGGAACCAGAGGCAAAGAGGAGTAGACTTGACACTGAACCTCAGACGAAGAGCACCCAGGTTAAGGTAAAGGAAGAGAGAAGGGAGGACCAGGAATCCCCTGAAGTCAAGCCGCAGTCAAAGACGTTAGAGAGACCACCGCAGGGACGTAGAACTCCAGGCATGCAGCCTTCACCCATGTCATCAATTCCTGTATCTGTAGGACTGACCGGGGTTCCAAACAACCTTGATCGGACTCGTCTACTCACACCGTTCATGGCGATGAGCCCCTTTCCTGTAGCTGAGAGGCTTCCATACTCTCCACAGCACTGGGATCCCATGCGGAACATGTACAGGGGGGTGGACTTTCCTCAGAAAGATCATATTCACAAGGAACTGTTGCTGAGGGCTGATCCGTTGCAGCGTGCCATGGCAGGGCAGCACGTTTACCCACGGGACCCCCTCTTCCACTCTCTGGCCCTGGAGCAGCAGAGGAACCAGCTGGAGGAGCGGCAGCGCCTGGCCCTCCTCCGGGAGGAGAGTGAGAGGGGCCGTCTGCTGGCTCTTCACCATGCAGCTTTGGAGCCCCACTTGGCTCATCCAGGCTTCCTGCCCACAGCCTACCCAAGTCCGCTGTTCCCCCGCCTGGGGCTGCATCCTGGTCCACACTACAGTACTCTCAACAAGACACTGCCTCCTCCTGGCTACATACACGCTCCTCCACCCTCTCTGCTGCCCATGATCCCCGCACGGCCGACCTCCCCCAGACGGACTACCCCTCTGCCAGACCGGCAAGACAGATCCATCTCTCATCCTCACAGGGACACAGAGGCTCAGTGAGCCAGACAGCGCAAGGGCCAACGCGAAGGCCGAGCCAAGCACTTCATGTTAAATGAGTGTACAATATTGAGATGTACAGGGGTGAAAATCATCTGGGCAGTTTTCTGGATGCAGATTAAGTCTAGGCTTTCATGAAATTGTTGTGTCAATGGTGATTCACAGTTCCTTGTCCTCAGTGTCCACTAGGCTTAATCCATCGCCAGGAGACTGACCCGCTTTTTTTTTTCGTGAAAAAAATTAAAGAATTTTACGAAAACAAATCTGTACTCATTATTGTTTAATATTAGTCCAGAACAACATTAAAAGAACATTCAAAACAGTCATACATTTTGCAGTAGGAGCAAATCCTAGACAATGCAAAAACGTATTTCCCTCTAAAGCTTCCAGCTTTCCAAATATAAATAAAATCAGCTAAAATCAACTAAGGCGACAAACAATCACAGGCGCGCAAGAGAAGGAACTGCTGGATGGAATGCATTTTTGGGGCAAAACTCATCAGTTACCTCTAAGCATCAGAGGTCTTAATTGGTTAAAAAGTTTGAAAACCTGCATTTAAACAAGAGCATTTAAAACAGATCAAATTTAGTAACTGGGACAAAAATCAAGAGGTCATTCCAGTGTCCATCCATAGGACTTCAAGTGCTAAATAAATTGGACACATGGTCTAACACTGTTCAGCAGCATTGGAGTCTAATGTAGTGTGGGCTAGCCTCTTTCTTACACCACATCCATACCAAGCCCTCTGGCCACCGCAGCCAGCACTTGGACTGCACTGGATTCTGCCCCTGGCTCTGCGATGGCCTCTGGCTCCCCGTTCACATCAGTAACTGTGTTGAGGACACAGTACACAGGATCTCCATCCTTCATAGAGGAGGTGCCACCCTCTCTCAGGAGCTCTGGGTTGGATGATGAAGACTGCATGGGACCCTCGCAGGTGCTCTCTGCCTGCACTGCTGACCTCTTAATCTGAGCACTAGATCCAGAGACCTTGCGTGGTGTGCGTTTTTCTGCCATGTTCTTGATCAGCTCTTCTGTAACCTCCACTGTTTCGAAGCGAACCATGTTCAGCCTAAGGTATCCATCCTCATCTTCTTTATACCTGTTCATCAATAAAGAGGGGATTAATACTATGTAAGAGTATGAGCATGATTTAAAGTATGTTTTTAAAGATTTATATTATAATACAAACTAGCCAGTAAAAAAAACAATCATAAAATACTAGGTACCTAAAGCGAGAGTGTCCAGATGGCCATTTGAGCTGATGTTTCTTTCGCAAGTGTAGCGTGAGGGTGTAACACCATGAGAAGTTCTTATCGCAAAGATGACATTTATACCTCGACACCATGTTTCCCTGTTGGGAACAATTTGAACATATTACACCTACCTGCCAAATGTGTGGGTGCACTTTGCTTATATAAAATGAGACTGTTTTGTATTTTCTTAATTAAAATGCCTAATTAACCCTTCGCCAAACTTTTATGAACTGTTTATGACAGGAGTTTTAAATGGCTGGTAAGTTTAAGATGGTCCAGCATCCAAATAATATATGGTCAACAGGAGTAGAGACACCAGCCAATGAAATATAGGGTACAGAGCCTCGAACAAATTGTGCATAAGATATATGCCCCAGCCTGTAGCTGTACACATTTATAAAGTGGTTGCACATTACAAAGTTAAGTGAGTGGATGTCCAAGATCCAGAATATTATATATATAAAAAAAAAACTATAAAAAAAAATATCGTTAGCTCAGTGGTTATCCCACAAACTGCATGCACCCCTCTTCCAATTTCATGACTGATCTGGTCTAACAATGGACATGGACGCCCCCTGCTGGCTGACCTCGTGTACTCTCTTGTAGTGCTGGTTCATAGTGTGAGCCATTCGAGATGAGTATTCACAGCCCTCCACTGTACAGTGATAAGCTGCTCCTTCATTGTGGGTCTCCATGTGTTTCCTGAGATCATGCTGGTTCTTAAAGCTGATAATCAAAAGATAAATAAATAAAATATATCATTTGCATTCTTTGAGAGCAAACAAGTAGACATGGCTTTATTGAATGAACTTCCAATGTGTATTCACACACAATTTGCCTTTGTACTTGGAATTGTGTTCAAAAAAATAGTTTTAAAAAACATATATTTGAAAAACTGCATTACTGTACAATAACCAGAATGTGAATTCTTTTTAATTTTAATCAGCTGGGTTGAGGTATACAAAACCAACAACAGGGCAGATGACGCATACCATATGCTTCTTCTAAATCACATGAAGTCTGCCACCATAGGCCTTCAAATAAACACTAATGCAAAGTCACTGGACAGCTGGAGGAGGACACTGATGGCAAATTATGTCAAAATATCTAAGTAGTTAACACAATGCCAGCTGGGGGCCTGGTGGTTAGAGATCTGCCCTCATGACCTGAGGAATGTGGGCTCAAATCCCAGGACTGTGTGGACACTGAGGTTCCCTTGAGCAAGGTACAGTCCCCACACACTGCCACCCTGGGCTTCCCCCGTTAGTGGCAGCCTGTTGCTTCACTTAATGAATGGGTTAATTGCAGAGAAAGAATTCCACTTTGATCACACTGTGTGCTCTGGTGTGTTCATGCTTGACTATAAAGGCCATTTTACAAGTATAAAAATATTTAATGTCAGTGGAAACTACCATTAGGTAAAGATACAGAGGAACCCAGATAGCTAATTATTTCACTTGTCACCAGATTTTAATGGTTGCATTAAACAAACATAATTGTTAAAAGGACAGTTCACCCTAAAATGAAAATTTGATGTTTATTTGCTTACCCCCAGGGCATCCAAGTCGAAGGTGA
>JBBKCR010000001.1:15513438-15524406 GCA_037577295.1 Ladigesia roloffi
ATTAAAATTGTGAGCTATGAACGTGAACAGTTCACTTTGAGCATGTGTGAACTGAACTTTGAACTAGTTCATAAAAACTTGCACAACACTGCTGCTGTGGATGCATCAATACCACACAAATGTTATTAGTAGACATCTGAGAAAAATAGGACATTATATAAATTGTGGCCTTTAATGAGGTGATGTATTTATTGCTATACATAACACAAAAGTGAACTGTTTAGTGAATAAATGTAACTGCAAGATGATGCAGATGATTGGAAATATATAGGATTTCCATATAGGATACAGCATTTAGACATCATAAAAACTGAAGCCTGATAAACTATTTTTCTTTTCATCACTTTTATAACATACCAAAAGGTTCACAGGAAAAAAGACAGCCAAAAACTCTATTAAAAGCTTTTATTTACACTTTAAATTAGGTGAAGCATTACTGCTTCCAATCAAAAGGAACAGTTTTTTTCATGTTTCACACTTGCATTTAATCTTGTTTTTTTTCAAACCACTTTGTCCAATTTTAACGAACTACATCCCAGCACACCAGTCTGCTCTGTCTCCAATGAAACCGTGTTCATAATGAAACCCACATGAATAACGTGTTTACCATTCCATTCAGAGTAGATAATGCAGAAAAAGCAAGGAACGTGATATACAGCAGTAACAAAAATATAAACTCTTACAACTAACCCAGCCTTTTCTAAATGGAGAGTTCAGCTCTCCAAGTCTCGATAGAATTGCAATGTTTTAATCAATTTCGTCCTCTGGATACGTTTTGATGTAACAGTCAACCATTTCCTCTAGATCCATTTTTATGTGGTAATTGATATTTAGCATGGCCAAGTTCCTTGACCTGTGGCTGACTGGTGTGTCTAAAAGATATGCCTGTAACCGTTTCTGACCCGTCTCGCCCTGGCCACCTTCAAACTTCAATGCTGGCAAAGAGACCAAAATTTTCAAAAATGCATTAACGTTTGGGAAGAACTTGACATCGGAGTGGTGCAGCGTCTCATGAATGGTGCACGGCAGGCTCACTTCCTTTCCTCTGTGTTTCCATTTGATCCTCCAGCAGTGCAGCTCGGCGGGCAGCGTGTCCGGCTGAGGAAGGTCATTCCTGAACACGTCCGCATGAGCCTCCTCAGATGTATTGAACTTCATCTGGCCCATGACGGCTGGAACGAGAGACAGACACTTGAGAGCTTTGAGATGGTTCTCAGAGAAGATCTCCTTAACTTCCTGAGTGATGTACTCCATGACTGGAACCGTTAGGTACTCTTTGAAGAATGACTCTGCCTGTATTTCCAGACCTTCCAACAGCTGTTGCTTCCTGAGGAAAAGCCTTGGGACTTTGACTGGAATCTCCATCGCAGTAGCCAGGTTCACAGCCTCCTCGAACCAGAACTCGTGGTAAACTTCTATATTGTCTACAACTTCATGCAACGAATGCAAGACGGCTGTCAAACTGCTAGCTGCGAAAAACACATCAAGCGTCTCTCCTTGCAGGTTTTTGCCGAACGCTCTCGTAAAAGAGAGAGCATTCTTCAGTACAACCAGAGTGACGACAAATTCAAAGTCCGCCAAAGCCTCGGAGATCATGTAAGCATCGCTAGTGATTTGGTCGTTCCACTTCAGGTCTTCGTTGTCGTGTACACTGTCCATGCAAAGCAAAAGTGGCTCTAACAAATCCACAGCCATCTCAAACACATTGTGCAGGTCTGTCCATGTTGCACGGGTGCTCTCTTTAAGTTCATTTCCTTTCGCCATGTTGTTGTGACAGAGAATGGAGATGGCACCATCCAGTTCAGCCTGCAGTAATGGAGATGCCTTGAAAAACGCATCTGCCTGCTTCAGAACTGACATCACAACCTGAACTCCGGTGAGGGGGATGCTGTTGGCTAGATGAATATTAAGGGCACACGTAGAGGAAGGGGTGTTGAAAGCCATTGGGTATTTTTCCATAAGCTGGGTGGCTATGGCCTTCATCCTGCTGCCGAATATTCCCGAGGCAGCATGCGCCTGGCCTCTGCAGTGCTCCATACTCAGCCCCCACTCTTTTGTGATGTGAGACTCCAATTTGTCTGCCAGAGAAAGCTCCTCTCCCTCAAACGAGAGAAACTCTACAAACTCCTCTCTAAGAGTGTTCGTTTGGTCCACAAAACGCAAGAACACAGGGGTATATTGACCCTCTGGAAACTCCACCAGCTCCCCAGTCACCAGTGAAAAAAAGCGACTCTCTCTTACTTCCTGGAGAAGCTCCTCACGGACACATCTCTCACAAACGTCCAGCAGTTGCCTCTGCTGTGTGGCTGGCCAATACTCCTCGTTAATAGCTGTTGCTTCGAATCTCCCTCGCAAGAATTCGTCCCCTGCATTAATGCGACACTCTAGGAGCGCTTGAAAGGTGCTCATGATAAAAGGCTGACTGTCCTGCCCATTTTTTGAGTGGAAAGTCAAGGGAAGGCTTTGTTTTCCTATTAAAAGAATCACTTCAAACAAAGACTTCAAGAACTCTCTTAGCTCTCTCTGGTGCGGCGTTAACTGTGGTGAATCATCATTGGTCTCTGCGCCTTCCTGACTGTCACTTTTGTCCTTTTTGGCCAGCAACTGTTCAACTGAAGATTCCACTAGAAAAAACAGCAAAGACGGAAAAAAAAACAACATTTAACAACTCAATTTACCTTACCTGTTAATGACACTATACTACTTCAATTTGAAAGGAATACTTACATCTCCTCTCTTTTATTTTCTGAACCTCTTCATCTGTCTACAGTACACAAAACAGGAAATTGATCAACATTACAATAAATAATATGGACTTACAGACAGGAATACATGTACATACATGTACATTAATGTATACAACAGAATGTGAGAAAGTTGTGTCTTCTGTCCCTAAACCGTTTGATAAAATATTTGTGAACAATGGAAATTAACCCTCCTATTGTGACCCGTCACATGGTATGATAAGTGAACTAAACAAAAAAATAACCGTAATAATGCTAATAAGGAAATACATTTTTAGCATATATTCATAGGTCCTACTTTACAATAAGCTTAATAACCCACATGAAAGCACTACAAATTGCTATTATGATTTGTGTTAATGTATGTTTTATTATTGGAGCTTTCATCTAGATATGACTTATTTTTATTCAGTGGACCTTATCCCTGTATGAATAGGTTAATAAATGAATGAATTAATAACTTTGTGAATTAATTAATGAAGAACACTTTACCAAAACTTTGATGCGTTTGCGATGTCTGCTGTGTGGATTGCTGAGGTGGCTGGTTAAATCAAATATCGTTGGAATAGCTGTATCCCTCAGAACAGTCCTATAGGGGCTCTGAAATGACAACATATAAAACTGTGCTGGCTATTGTATAAAAAAATACCACTAGCAATCTTCCAGACAGCCCATTCAGATATTCAGGTCCTGCAGATGAGGTGTTCTTAAAGCCTCAGGTCAAGCCACTCACCGTTTTACAGATCATCGCTGGCTCAAAGTGCTTTGCACATAGTCTGTAGTGTTTATTCAACTGGTCTGGAGTTTTCTCCTCCAGATCGGCACGCCGACAGTTCTCCACCCACAGCCTGCATCTGTAAATGTAGAACAGAATTGCTAGAATTAAAACACACATTACAAAACTGACACACAGAAAGATTAGCTAGAAAACAACAACAACATTAGCTAGAAAACAACAACAACTTTTCTCATTTTTTCTCAGTCTGTGCTACAGCTTGGGAACTAAAGCAGCCCTCTCAACCTGTTTTCGGGAAAAAATGAAATTATAAAGGTTATTAACTGTTAGTCGATTGTGGTGGACTTTCTTCAGTTTCACACCAACCCATATGTTTTCTTTAAGAACCATTAATAACTGAATAAAACTGTGATCCACTGTTAAGCCCTAGAACACAACACATGGACATTTTACATAAATATTTGTGTTAAAAGGCATGTACCGTTACCCAGACAGTACCGTTTATTCTGAAAAAATGTGGTGCAGGGTTTTTTGCCTACATAACTTGAATCCAATGCATTGCCAAATCACAAAAAAGCAACGCAGATGGACTTCATATACACAATATGGACAAAAGTTTTGGGACACATGATCCTTATACAAACAGAACCTTTAATGACATAGGCTAGCATTCAAATACACATAACTTAAATATAGAGATAGTCCCTTATTAGCAGCTAAAACATCTGCCCCTTTTCTTGGAAGGTAATCCATGAAATGTTTGCCTATTCACTCTGTATTGGATTTATGAAATCAGGCACTGTTGGACAAGAAGGCCTGGCTCAAAATCTCCATTCCAGTTCATCCCAAAGGTGTTGGGTGGAATTAAGGTCAGGGCTCAGTGTGGGTCAGTCAATTTATTCCAAACGGAACTCATCCTACCATGACTTCATGGAGCTTGCTTTGGGTAATGGGGCACAGTCTTGTTGTTATAGAGGTTATTCCCCAAACTGTGTCCACAATTTTGGTAATATAGGATTTTCCAAAATGTCTTGGGCGATCTTTATTCTTCAGCATCATTTCACTAGTATTAAGGGGCCACCTGAATTGTAGAATGAAGAGGTATGTCCGTCAATACTAGATTTTCAGTAGCTACAACAATACAAAGCTTATTATCATTTTCATTTGTTTTAACTATTTTCTCAGTCTGTGCTACAGAATGAGAAATAAAGCAGCTGTCTCATCCTGTTTTCAGGAAGAAATTGAATTATAAAGGTTATTAACCGTTAGTCGGTTTGGTGGCATTTCTTTAGTTTCACATTAACCCGTCTGTGTTCTTTAAGAACCATAAATAATTGAACTTTTAAAAGAAATAAACTAGTATTACTGTACCTCTCAGGATCTCTGGGGAAGCGAAAGAAAGCCAGATCTGACTGTGTGCTCTTTCGGGTGCAGTTTGGGGCGGCGCAAAAATTTGGCATCGTGTGTTTAAATGATATAGTTACAAAAAAACAAAAGAAACAACAAATTTATTCAGAGAGAGTAAAAAAACGCCACATTGCTAACAGGCTAATGTTAGCTAACAAAGCGCCAAGCTCTGAACTACCCTCCCACAATGCATTGCGTAGAGCCAGCGTGCCCTAGTCATCACCGCGAGACAAACGAACATATGCACTTTTATTTTAAAAGTTTATATAGAGAAATAAAGAAAATAAAGAACATTTTAAGAACATCGTACACATCTGTTGGTCTGGGGTGTTCAGTTTATCACTGTGTATCAGAGTTAAATTGAGGTTTTGCACAACAAACTGAATAATTGAATGCAGTGTTATTTAAGTGAATTTAACTGCAGTTTTATTAGGTTCGGAAGTTTTTAATGATTAGAACATTTTAATGTTATATAATATGTATCTTCTCTTTCTGTGCCATTATAAATGTGTATAAAATTAGTAAAATAGAGTGAAACCAAATAATAATATTAATACCACTAGCAGTATTATTAGTACCAGTTCTAATACTAATATTAAGATAAAATATAGCAGCAGACAGAGAGGTAGGAACTAGAGTAGTGTAGTAAAGTGTTAGTATATTGATTATTATAATTCTACGAGAGTAATATCAGTAACTGCATCACTGATAATAGAGACAATGCTAATTACAAAAACAACAATACTATTACAAATATTGTTGTTGGTATTACAATTATTGTTGTTATGCAAATTTAATAGCATAAGAAAATATAAAAATAAAGAAACATTAAGCGAGAAAGACAAAAAGCGAGATGAAGAAATGGTTAGATAGAGAGAGCAAGAGCGAGTAAGAGCGATAGAGTAACTATACTTACATAAAACAAGTTAACTGTAACGTTAAATTATAAAGCGTGTTATAAATTTGGGCTCGTCCGGGATTTGAACCCGGGACCTCTCGCACCCGAAGCGAGAATCATACCCCTAGACCAACGAGCCGCGCACTCTCAAGCTGTCTGCTCTCCTTAAGTAATAACATGTCTCCCACCTGCTTTTCCCTCGGCGAGATTTTCTGAGAACAGCAGTTTTCTGTGCGATATTTTGACGTATAAAAAATTCCAACAGCATTTTTCAGACACCGATGCTGTCAGAGAGGAAATGAACAGAAATCCGGCGGCAGTTCCAGATTAAACAGGCCGAGGGCGACAGTGACAGGTGAACGACAGACTCGCCCTCCATACAAAAACAAGATCGCAGATCAACAAGAGGAAACATTCCAGCTATAAAGCTCACGAGAATTATGCTACAATCAGGAATGCATTATAACATCAGAATCTGCAGATAGCATATCTTTAATTAATGAGGAGCTGAACATTTAGACTGAAATCAGTTTTATTCGTTATACTGCACCCGTCACCCACCTAGAAATAAATCTGACCTCCCTCCAATGCTAGTCCTAACTAATCTGAATTTTCACCACTTTTTATACAGAAGATTCATCACCAGGTGTAACCAAGTAAGTAAAGATTTAACAGCTGGCCCCTAATTTCCACATCAGTGCTTTCACAGATCAACTTAATCTGGAAACAGGGCATATTGTTAGACTTACACGACACTGGATATTAGAACATGTTAGGTGAAGAGGTCAGAATCAATATAAGGCAAGATTTCAACCTCAAGCAACAGGTTAGGAAATCATGTGAGGGACCCTTAATTGAAACCCCCCAGGGATGCCTTATTCCATTGCTTAATTACACATATTTTGCAAAATAGCATTATTTTAAACATACAGCAGAGGATTTTTGGATCAAAAAAGCATGTCTCACAAATAAAGAAAAAAAGGCGAAGGGAATGTCAAGTAGGTTCTTTTTATATATATCATACATAAGACTGAATATAATACAAAGGGCATTTTCATATACACAGCAAAGTCTTGACTAGTTCTTACAATCTGTGGACACTTATCTTTTTCCCCATGCTGTTCAGTTATATAGTGCATGTTGCATGTTAAAAAACAAAACAAAACAACCCAAACAAAAAAAAAAGACAAATAAACAGTAAACCAAAGTTTAAATGGCAGCAGAACAGCTTAAGTGTGAGAAGTTCAAGTTCTGTGGCAAGGAAACGAAAGCATTTCCTCATGAACACCTGAAAAAGAATCACCTGGGCTTGGTTTCCCACCGTCACAGCAGTATGACGATAGTCTACCGCCAATTGGTAAATGCTGTGGTGTGAAGAGGATAGGATACTAAGCCCATGGCACACAAAGTTCCTCTGAGTGGTCATGCTGATCTGGATCAAACCGCCTCCACATTTTTATAAATTATCCCAGATCAGTATCCCCCCTCTGTTTGGTGCTCTGTGCACACAGGTTGTGGTGAACCACAAATTTCCTCTGACAAAAGGGGCGAACTGACTAAAACCCTTGTGGAAATACATGCATATTTTACCCTGTGAAAGTAATCCTCAGGTCCAAGATCTCCCTTGCTCTCAGAAGTCCAACCTTTCAGCTCAATTCTTAGCACTCGCTCTCAATTTTGCAAAGTCAGAGGAAAAGAAAATTGCTCTTCGAAACAATAACCAAACGGACGGCAATGTGACTGATATGCCAGCAGGAGTAAAATGTAGTGAGTTCTATACTTCCTTTATTAAAAAAATATAAATATATACATAAATTCTATTTCAACTATTAAAAAGGGGCTGCATTTCATGAAAATCGCACTAAATCAGATGTCACTTAGTAACAGCTGAAACAGGTACACACTTAAAGTCTCTTAAATTTTTTAAATCTTTTATTTTGGAATGTTTTACGTTTAGTTCAGCAAACTGCCGACACCCGCCCTCCCTCCCTCCCGATCCCACCCCACCCAAATAATCATTTATAAAAAGTATTTTATAATTTTTTTGTTAAAGCAATCTAACATTTAGATAAACAATTTTCTCATTACCATTACTCTTCTTGGGACACATAAATGTATCAAACATGATTTAATGTTTTTTTTTTTAAGGTAGTGATGCCTTTGAATAACAAGACAGCAAACAGAACATCACTTTCTTTCTGGTCCGATAGTGTCCTGCTGTTTGTCCCCAAACTGCTTGATTCAAAGAGGTAAAAAGCGAGGTGTTGGTCTTTGTGGACACCTAATGCAAAAGAGTGAGGGTGGGTGTGAGAACGCTTCATGACCTCCGTTATACTGGAAAATCTGAGAGATCTTGTAGCAATTGATAACATTCGCTGAGGTGACCACAAAGTGAGTAAATAAACAAAACAAAAAAAACATCCTCTCTGAAACATGCATGTGCCCAGGCATTCCCATGTGCCCGCGAGTCTTCTCTAGATTCCCTTGAGTAGTATGAGGGAAGCAAGCACCAAACAAAAGTTTGGCAGATTTAACTTGGACATGATCGTAGCTACAGTTGGACTGCCTGAATATTTCGACTCGAGTAGCTACTTCTGTACTTAGAAAGGTAGAAATTAGCATGTTATTCAAAGTAAGTAGAAAAGGCAGAGTCATCCACTGACTGATTAGAAGTACAAAATGGAAACACGGTTCTCACTGGATCTTCTGCAGATCGCTCAGCTGCTCTGTAGCCTGCAGAGCAACAGACAGTGTCTCACCAAGTGATGCTCCCGACTGACATCTTCTTGATGTATAAAAAAAAACAAAGAAAAACTAAAATGCAAAAAAACAAACAAACCCCAAAACAAAACAAATCCCAAAAGGGTTGATGAAGAGGGTGTTTAACCACATTGCAAGCAATTCGATCAACATTAAAATGTATCAAGTTCAGCAAAAGTTCCAGTTCGCTATAGTAGCTGATAGCAGACATTTCATACAGACAAAATTGAAACTTTAATAAACCTTGCGTTGAAGTGGTGAACTGCTACATTATTGGTTACAGACACCCAGGTACTATAAAAAAAAAGGAAACAAAATAAAAAAATCGCTTTGGTATAAAAAAAAAGTTAACAGGAGAGAGACAATTAACCATGAAAAAAAGGGTGTAAAATTCACAGCATAATTCAAGAGGAGAAAAAGGCAGTCACAAATTTCAGCAGATATTTTTGTACTAAAAATTGAAGAGGAAATGTGAAGTAGAGAGTTTTCAAATGGAAACCGTATACACAAAAGGAAAAAAGAAATAAAATAAATAAAACCTAGCATCTCAAATGGGGGTGACTACCTTCATTGTGAAATTCCACTTCAGTAAGAAAGAATTATAGGAAGTCATGTTTGGGACACTTGACCCTGTAATGAAGAGTCCCTTTAAGTCCCTTTAAATAAAGGCCTCTTAATAACCATCCTTATTTACTCGATTTTTTTTACTATATCTGTCATTTCCCTAAACATTTAAGGACCATTTAAGTGTTAAAAAATAGAGGAAAGCCATCTTTGTGTGAATGTGACTGTCCATCACTTTCTTTCGTAAGTCCATAAATCGTAAGGCCAATAAGATGCTTGCAAGCCCCAAAGAATCTGGATTTCAATTGCCACGGACATCTGAAGCTGCCTCATACCTAGAGCTATGCGAAAGGACAGTACTGTGACCAACCCAGCAAGCCTCAGCACAGGCGTCTCCCACCCGTGACTAAGTGCTTGCTGCTGGGGCCGCTTCCGTGTGCCCAACCCTTGCAGAGTTACACAATAAAGACAAAACAAAATATCACCGCAAGTACTGCTTCCTTGACACACTACAGGTTAACACACAGCTCTTTTGAGAGACTTCACTTAAAGGGTAAATAAATTAGCATCAAGTCCAAAGAAAAAGGGAAACAAAATACTTTTTTTGTTGTTGTTGTTTGAACATGATGGATGTTTTTGCATTGCTTTACATACAGCTAGTTGTGTGGCAGCACTCTGCTCTGAAATGGCCAGAAAACAAACTAGACAAAATGGAACATACAAAAGAACATAATTAATAATAAAAAAAAAGATAAGAAATCAGTACTTCGCAGTGGGTGAACTTGCAGATGAATATGTCAGTTTCACTATGGTTATTTTGCATTATTACCGATGTGTCTATTAACTGAAAAGACAAAAAATATCTGAAATACGTATATACTTGAAATACTCTTCGATTGTAGCGGTTCAGTGATATCTCCCCTAAAAAGTGAGCAGCTTTTGTTCTCTATGCACCTTTTCAAAAATAGGAGGAAAAGAAAACATCACCTAGAAAAAAAAAAAAATTCATCATAATCACACACAGAAAACAAACCATTTTCAGCTTAGTCACAAACTGGCCATTGAGCTCGGCTGAACACATACTCCAGTCATTGGTGACTCCTCCCTATCAATGCCTTGCCTCATGCTCAAATGTCCCTCTGTTATGAAGTGACCAGGTCCTGTATTTGTGACAACGGGGTAAGTTGGATGTCCAGCAATGCCAGTCTCTTGGCGAGGATTTGAGAAGGCGCCCAAACCCATGGTTAAGCTTCCATTTTGGCTGAAGCCCAGGGTACTGACAGGAACCTGGCGAAATTGGTAAGCCTGGTTGCCATGGTTTCCCGTGGAAGAGGAAGATGTGGAGGAAGAGGATGCAGAGGAAGACAGGGATGTCATGGACAGATGACCATGCACAACCTCCATAGAATCCTGTGTGGAGGCGCTGTTGGTGGGCGAGTTGTAGAGCCGTGGTCGCGGGTGTGCTGTTATGACCTGTCCGTGATGATGATGGTGATGGTGGTGATGGTGGTGTTGGTGGGGGTGCAATGCTTTAGGGTGCTGGGGAGGCACATGAAAGGTGGTCTCCTGGACTGGATGTGTCTCTACAGTGACCGGGTCTGTTCCAACACCGCCAGTCCATACTACAGGTGGATGGTAAGGCTGTCTTGTCTGCAAGGGTAGAACACACATGTGTTGGCATACAGCAAAAATGGCACACAGCACAATGATCGAACAATAAGGCAAAGTAGTAAAAAAATTCTGCTAGTGATGAATACCACGGTCTAGAGCAGACATGTCAAACTCAGGCCCGCGGGCCAACTTTGGCCCGCACTAAAACTATGTTTGGCCCGCGAGACGATTTCAAATATGTATTACAT
>JBBKCR010000001.1:15536329-15546630 GCA_037577295.1 Ladigesia roloffi
TAGTATTAGTACTAGTTGTAGTAGTAGTTGTAGCTGTAGTAGTAGTAGTAGTAGTAGTAGTAGTAGTAGTAGTAGTAGTTGTAGTAGTAGTAGAAGTAGTGGTAGCAGAAGTAATATTGTTTTCATTGTATTTATTATTATTTTCACCAATAGTATTAGCAGTAGTATTGTTTTCATTGTATTTATGATTAGTAGTATTAGCAGTAGTCGTAGTAACAGTGTCGCTGGTGTGTTTTTTATTTATTGTTGCCTTTATCAAAGTTAAAAATGGACCAAGTACAGCTGAGCCACATGCATTAAAGTGACTTAAACTGAAAATGATTTACTGAGTCAAATAAATGTGCTAATATTAATGAGATGGTGCAGCCTCTGTGCCCAACAGGTATTGAAAAATGAAAACATCTATCTCTGTATCTCTAAATCTGTGTTGTGCATTGTAGAATCTGTTAGATTTTAAACTTTTTCAGTGGTGCTTATATTAAGCATATGCATACTCGTACTTATTTCTTATTTCTCACTTGGTTTGTGTCTAAGTCCAGATTTTATTTCTTGTTATTTTAGTGTCTTAATTCTAGAATTTATTCTTAATTAAAATTTTCTCAAAATATAATTCCGCACATGCTTAATTCTAGATTTTATTATTTATTTAATTTTTTTAAAATATAATTCTGCACAGTCTAAAGGAGCGGTTCAGGACACATTTCATTGCGTGTTGTACCTGTATGACTATGCATGTGACAAATGTGAAAAAATTTTGAATCTTTAATCTTGAATGCAAAGAGTGTCAGTCCTGTCAAACCACAACAAGTAGCAAGATAGGAAAACAAATTAGTGCACCTTATCTTTTTTTAAACGTGAAATGAAACTCTGAGGTACTGCAAGATGGTAATACAAGCCTGTCAGTCGAGCTACCTGGGAAGGAAAGCAATCTTTTTGGTTGGGGTCAAACACGAGTGTTGGGTGTTTCCTTCTCCTATTGTAAAGAACACAAAAAGTGTGGAAGCATTCCGGAGATGCATGTAAAGTTAAAGACGATGACGTGTGTTGTAAACAGAGAAAACATATTTGTACACACAGTGGGTATAATATCAAAATGCCATTGGTGCCCTAAGCATACAGGAGGAAAACAATGGTCCAGCATCACCAGGTAAAATGCTGTAATGCACGAGATAATGATGCACTAATTTCCTTTCTGTAAAATCAATGACTCTTGGCTCAGAACCAGCAGAAAGTCTGGCTCACAATACCTGCTGAAATCTGCTATTACGTGAAGAATGACCACAGATCGAAAAGATGAGCACTACAGTGGGAAACAAGCACTTGATTGTATCATCTTCAGACATCCTTGTCTCCAGCAGCATCTCTAGGGCTCACAGGGCTGAGGAAAGATCTGCTGTCAGAACCGTTTCAGGTGTGGGCTAGAAAACAGTGGTGATGGAGGCCCACAGACAAAGACCTACAAATAATCCAATAGGATGTGTGATACTGATCATTCAAAAAAAGTATTTTTTCAATAAAAGTAGATTTAAAATTGACCCCAAAACCTGTGCTATGCATATGAACAACAGAGCTTAAAGGTAGATTGTTTAAGATAAACATGCCAGGGAAAATATGTGAGTATGGACTGAAGGAGATGGAGGCTTGCAGTTGATATTTCCTATAGAATAACTGTTAACCACAATTATTAAAAAAAACCCAAACGAACATTTGTTAAATATGTGTTATCATGTATTATGTAGCCATTTTATTAAAAGCAAAAAGGGTTCTTGCTTTGCTTATTGCTTTGTTAAGATTAATATTGTCGCTGTCTGGCCTCATAACTCCATTTTTGGTCTTTGTCTGGGTTTTTTTCATAAATCGATACCAATGGTCAATCTCCACATTGGTCTGTAAAATTTAGAAATTATTAACCCATGAAAAGTGTTGAAAATAATTAAACACATTTTGATGACATAGTATTAATTTAATTAGAATATAAACAGTTTTGTGTGTTTCGTGAAAAATAGCCATTGTGGACATATGAGGTTTCGGCCTGACAGCAATGATATATAGTCCACTTTTGTGATCATGTTGTCCTTAAGTTAATAAGTGTCCATTAATTAGTAGAAAGCTGTAAAAGACAACCTAAAAAAACCTCAGATGTGTTCAGAATGAACCAGTGCTGTAGAAGATTTGATGACTAATAAAGCTGTGGATCAGCAGTTTCTATGACAGATAAAACTGCAGAACACTACTTTCCATAATGGCGATAAAAGCAGAACACCAGTATATAATAACTGAGAAATCTGTGTTGAGAAGTTTCTATGCAAGACAGTGAATGACCTAATAACAGACCAAGTGTGTGTATCAGACACAATACACTGTTTTGAACATTCAGTTTTAATTTTTCTTCAGATACAGCCACAATACAAAATAATATTATTACACATTATTACATAACAGCACATCACATTTAAAACAGTTGCAATATTCTACACCTAGGAACACTTTTGCACTGGATTTATAGTTTCTTACAGAAAGTCGGTTGTTAAATCATGCATGTATTTACACACACAAATATACACACACACACACACACATACACACACAAATGTGACATACACATAGATACACAGACAAAAAATAGCAACATGTTCACTTTAGCATCATGTATTTGCTCTGCTTTCAAGATGTAATGGACCATGGACCCTGATACACATATCAACATAACAATCAGAGGTATTGAACCAGATACTTTGGATTCATCAAAGCTCTGGAATGCAGCAGGATAACAGGATTGAGATAAAAAACGAAGACGGATAAAACAACAATGGACTGGTTCTTGGCTAGAGAAGTTCAATAGGTGGAAGGACCTTCCAGTACCAAGCTTTTGTGTTTCATAGAGTTTTACTCAGACTGGAGCAAGAAAAATGGAGGATGGTGGACAGAGGACAGAGTGTGAAGATGCAGGTTCATTTGAAGCTGGGGTTACGGACCACGGTCAGGGTCGAGGGACTAGAACTCCGGAGCAGCCTGAGAGAAAGGATGCAGAAGCTCAGGCTCATGATTCCCAGCACCACTACCCCTGACACCAGAGCACTGGTCACGGAGTCAAGCTGCAAGGAATGATCCCTTGCTGGAGCTAGAGAGAGAGAGTGTGAGAGGGAGAGAGAGAGAAAGAGATCAATTTTAATATATCCTATATTTTTCTCACATTTTCCCCCTAATGTCCACTTCAATTTTTTGTGTGGTTTTATACACAAAACAGTCCAAATCTGTTCTATCCTCTTTATCCCTTTTCGTTACATTGTACTGTTAATACTCGTGTATGCAAAAGGAACTCTTTGATTCGCTACCATTTATAGTACCTTTTTAAACTATCTGGACAAGGCCACATAAAAATTCACCCAAGAGACATTTAAAGGGGACATACTATGCAAAAACTCACTTTAGTTATAAAAGGTCTAAGGCCTATTGCACAAAATCACTCTCATATAAAGAGGAATCACCAGATATTCTCCACTTTTTCAGGTCCAAAATGAGCCGTTTGGATGGAGGGCGCAGTGTTATGTCCCACTGGACCAATTTGCATAGAACCGCCCCTCATCTGTCAAGACCCCACCCACTAGATTAGTTGAAGATCCGCCATTTTATCTGCTAGTTTTACGAACATTGATAAGCCAAGCACTATGTCTACAGGCAAATGTAAAGTGTTGTGTTAACAGCTGAAAAGAACAGCACAAATCCCTACACTCTCTCCCAGACAAAGAAAACCAAAGGACTGCGTGGCTGCGTTTCATTATGGTTGACCAGGTCTCAGCAACCGTGGGTTTGGTTCCACCATAATTATATAAAGTAGAATGGCAAATTCAAATAAGGCATTAACTTGAATCTGGGGGCATCCTTACCTACTGTCCTTGACAAGTCAGCAGATGAGACTTTTTAATATAATGACTAAGCAGATATGCATGGACTAGCTAGTTTGCTTCATTACATAAGCACAGAATGGGTGGGGCGTGGCCAGCAAAAGCTCATTTGCATAAAAGTGGCAAAGCCCTGAAATGGCTAGTTTTGAAATAAGAAAAACAATAAAGCAGGTGATACGAGTGATTTTGTGCCAATAACTTTATAAACATGTTTTGTACAGCCCATAGACTTATCATTACTTGTTGTTTTTTTTGCATATCATGTCCCCTTTAAATCAGATATGAATCTGGTCACTCGTACCAGCTCAGGAGGCTGCAGTGCAAATGCATCTGTCTCCTCAAGATACAGTAACAAAGAAAACCCCTCCCAGAGCCATGGCGGTGACCCAACCCTGCTGTTTTTTTAAGGGAAGAGACCAGAGACTGTCACCACCTTATTCCAGATCTCTCTGCTCTCTCACTTCATTTCCTGATGTGAGTTTTTCCTGAGAATTTCATTTTAATCAGTATCCTATTTTTGATGAGCCAGTTAGCTCATCTAAAGCATCAGTTTGATTAGAATTTATCTCACTTTGTCATTTTATACAGCCTGTAATAAGCTGTGTTTTAACTAATGCTGGACAACTGTTACAGTTTTGTTGAGATATGTTTGCATGTTTTGCAAAATTAAATAATTAATTCAAAGCACTGTATGGCACTGTATTGCACACTTGTTTTTAAAGTACTGCTATATTAAAAAAGTTTGATGATATTTGGTTTGCAAACATTTTAACACAGCAGTGTCCCTTTAACACAGTTACACTGCTGCAAATAAAATATATCAGTAAATCCCAACTTAAACATTAATGTGATCAAATCAAACATAAAATCGAAGCTGTTTGCCCCTGCCAGGGCATTTATGTGTTATATAGTTAGTCCGAAAAAAAACTGGTTCCCCTCAGGGTCCAGAGCATGGGGAGCAAAACCATTATAGCAGCTGCAAAATAGGGACTAAATATATATGAAAGTCTATGTATCTTAATATTAATGTTCTTGTTGGTGTAATGGTCAGGCGAGATGTAAAGTGCTACAAGCTGCGTGCACCTACGAGCCCAAAACAGCAACAAAGTTTAAAAAAAAACCTGCATTATTAAAAATAACTGTCAGCTTTACGTAAATAATATGTAATAACGTGATTACAATGCAAACATAATTAGTTAACTTGCCCAGTCTGTTAATAAATCATGATTGTGATGACACATGAGGATCATTTGTAAATGCCATCTTCTTGTAAACAATGATTGTTGTGCAAAATTTTGCTTTTCTCTTGAATAGAACAGCAGATTTGGTTTGAGTTGGGCTGGCTGTTAGCAAATTTGTATGCAAAGTGTAAATGAATGTGATCAAAGTTTGGTCAGGATATGATCCAGGCACCAGTCAAATAATATGACGGTATGTAAATGGAAACCATTCAATGCCAGATGGTGAATTTGTACAAGCAGCACAAGTTTATAACTGATGTGAAGAGAAGTAATTGGTCATGTCAATAAAAATATCCAAAATGTCAACGCTGCATGCTCTTCAGTTATGAACTTGTGCTGCTTGAATAAATGTACCATCTGGCATTGGATGCTTTCCATTTACATCTGGTCACTTTATTTGACTGGTGCCTGGATCACATCTTGATCAAATTTTAACCACATACATTTAAACTTTGCATACAAATTCGGCTGGATTTCTCTGTTTTAGAGCATAAAGAACCATCATATAATGTTAAGGGTTTATTCTGTTTACATGATGTGTGGCTTATTTACACTCACACATCTCATTTATGAAAAGAATTCAAATTAAACAGTTCGTCTATGGCATTGCTGAAAGCACCTCTTATGGCACTTTTTTACACTGTACCTGAGATTTTATTACAATAAAGTGTGTATTTACCAGCTTCAGCACTGCAGTTTATGCCTCTAATTCTACAAAGAGGAAAGCCTTACCAAGCTGTGAGTTGTTGGTTGGAGTTTCATCTGTAAAGAAGGAGGAAATTAAGGGGTTATTGTAAAATGACTTGAATGTTTCAGTGCACACTCTGTCACACATTTTGGATTTTCAGTCTTACCACCCCTAGTGATTATAGGGCCTGCGGTCATGACTGCGTCTGCAGGGGAGGAAGCAGGAGCTGGAATTTCCTCCCTTTTCCTTTTTTTTCCACAGATCTGCAGGAACAGTGCTTTGATAAAATTATTCAAAGTTATTCATTTACAAGCTAAAGTATTCATTTACTTTAGCTTGTTTGAGGAAAGCGGCACTGTAAAGTCATATGTGAAATCACAACACCAACGATGCAGCACCCAGTGTGTGGGAATGGTTCCTCAATGCAGTCCCTGACTGTCCTTCAAACTCACAACCTTTCACTCGCAGATTAAACTTCCTAACAACCAGGCCATCAGCCGCCCCATGTTAAGGATGCTTTAGCTGGTTACATTAAGCATCACTTTGATAAAATACGCACATTTTTGGGGCTCCTTGTGGCCTAGTGGTTAGGGCATTCGCCCTATGATCAGGAAGTTGTGGGTTTGAGGCCCAAAACTGCTAGTGGAAACTTTGCGGTACCCTGAGCATGGAGGCACCATCCCAATGCCTGATTGGTGAATGGGTGAAATACAGAGAAGAATTTCATGCTGTCCAAGTTGTGTGTTGTGTTAACGTATGACAGAACGATCACGTTCATCTAGTTAGAAATTATATCAGCTAACGATTTGGACACACTTCATCATCATCTTTGACATTTGGAGGTAGGTGCTTGTGTTTATATGCTACACATGTATTTCATATGTAATTACTCCAATATATTTTTTACATTTTCCAAAACAAAAATGCATGAGAATGATTTAAATTGTCTCTCAGCAAGTGGACGTTATACTGTGTGTTTGTTTGATTTCAGTCCTGGTGCATGATAAGAGGAGAACGATAAGTGCATGATATTAGAATTTTTTTTTTAAATATTTGATGGCCACTCTAAAATGAAAAACATTTAGAGAGGAAAAAAAAAGAAAAAATAAGGGAACCCTTCTGGGACAAGAAAGAAATGTTCTCCAAATGGGTGCATCATTTCAACATTAATAAAAAGTGTTATTATTATTCTTGCCAAATGTAAGTAAACACAACTGTGTTGATGTCATATATTCTGTTCAAGTGGCAATTATGTGTAGAGTCAAACTTCAGTGCACCACTTGTTTTAGGATGTGTGGGTCTGACTGTTAACTAACTGAAAACTGATTAACAATACATTTACCGGCAACAGCATGGCACAGTCATCGATCCGGCACAGCTTGGTGACACAATGCAGGAAGACGGTGGACATTTTCTGGTTTTTGTGCTTCACAAAGCGGAAAACCTCAAATGCGAAACGGCCCAACTGACTCTTCCCATTCTCAAAAACGGTCGTCTGAGGGTCTTTATGGCATCTGTTTGGAAAACGGCAAGATTACACTGTAAATTAGAACCCAGTCAATGCAGCACACACAGACACAGACACACACACACACACACACCATGATAAAAAATGAAATGTTCTGCAAAAGGCCATTGTGAAAGATTTGTATGGCGAGTGGCCAGTTGAGCGGATAATGAGCTCTCCGCTGGTTAATGTGCACCGTTTAACGCACCGTTTTAGAGCAAGTGAAATTACCCGAAGAAAAGGTCATAGCGTATCTCATCTTTGGGATTTCCAGAGGGAGTGGTGTAACAGTAATCCATCAGGATGTTCCACCTGCAGGGAGGGGGTAATGGCCAGTTATATTAATGATTGAAATCAAAGCTCTGAACTAAAACAGTTTTAAAGTTGATTTAGATGGCACTTAGCTGCCAAGAATGAAGGAACTAAACTGGACTACAAAGCCTTACTAACAAAGAGTATTCTGCTCACGTTTAGCATGTAAAGCACAAAAAAAAATGCATTTGTCCTCATAAATGCTTAAAAAGGTTAAGATTGTCTGTTTGAAGATGCTACAACATACAGTTAAAATGTAAAAATACTTTTCCCAAGAACATTCAGTTTAAATACTATTCAGTATTTATATTTTTCAAGCATTACAATTTACCATTATAGACTATATTAATGCCGCTTATACTTTACACAATATTTGATTTTTTTTCTGTTTTTGGGAATTCTGTTATTTAATCTATAGATTTCCATGTTTGATTGTAAATATGTCTTTCACCTTAACCAGTTCCATCCTAAACCTGGGAGAAATTTGATAAAAAATCATATTTAGTTTTATTTAGTAAAATGCCTGTGCATATAGAGCTACTAGAATCAAACAAGCAGTGAGGGCAGAGTTCTGATTGCTGCAGTTTAAAATAATGTTTATCAGAAAGCATGAGTAATACAACACCTCCTGTCTAGGTTGGTGGCCCTTACTGCAGCAAACACCCTGGTCTTTAGAGGAAGACCAGCCATGGGGATGGACAGCTGCTGAGTGAAGGAAGAGTCCTGCGAAAACATTCAAATTCACAACAGTGTCATTGACATTACCATCACTAATTCATTAGAAACATCAAATTGCTTCTATCAAAATGGTTATCATGAAAATCAATTTAGGCTTTGTTTAGCCTACAGTAGTAACAGAATTCAATCTTTTAAAATGAACTTCAATAATGTTCACATATTATCCTGAATTTAGGCGTTTAGTCAAAACATGTTTGGAATTTGCTTTGACAGCTGACTAGTGCTAGGAGAATACAGAAGCCAACAAGTTATAGAAGCCACCAGTCAGCCTCCTGCAACCTGGGTGCCTGTCTTGTCACCCATTTGCCTCAACACTGTTTGGTTGTTAGATCTGTGCTGGCAATGCAACAAATAGTAAATTGTTGCAACAAGGCAAAACTTCCATAACTCATGTTATGGAAGTTCCCTTACTTTCTGTGTCATACAGAACCAAAGTTATTGTAATTTTAGAAACATGTAATGAATCGTTACCAGGGTTTTAAAACAGCTAGGGGTGGGGAAAACCTGCAGGAGGGAGGGGGGTCCAGAGAGCAGTCAAGTACCAGCGTGCCCGAGTGAAAGAGCAGTAAATGGCGAGCGTGAATGAAAGCAAACCCTGATTTTAGATTGTTTTACACCATTTTTTGTTGTTGAAATCAGATCTGAGTCCTAAGGGTTAAATAATATTTAAATATTGAGAGTGTACGCACCCTGTTTCACCCCTTAAGTGCAGTTCGGGTCAGTAGTGTCAACGCTCTGTACTGTGACTTAGGAGGAGGGCTTGGGCACAGTTCAGCTGGACTCAGTTCAAGTTATGTGCCTGTGCACAGTTAGTTATTACACTAGATGCGTACTGTACACAAGCATGGAGTCCAGCTGAACTATGCCCAGAATTTGAATTTGACTGTCCAACTTAACAAACATGGCAGCAAAGGGACGACTGTTCTACAGTAGAGGTGCATGTATGAAATGCACTTTATAAATCTGCTAAAAATGACGAAGCAGTGAGTGATGTGATAACATTAGTGTGCTCTGGTCTGGAACATTAAGTGTAATGGCAGTGCGGGGGAGGTGAGGGGGGGCACAGTCATGCTTGAGTGAGGTGCAATACAACTGGGCCTAATCCCAGTATGACAATAGTGCAATATTCAGACCTTTAGGAAATAGGCAATTAAGTGCGTATATCATAGATTTAAAAGAAAATCATCATTTAAGGGCAGATATCGACTCATCACTAAAATCTTAAAGAGTTATGTTAACAACAAGACATTAACATGCCTTAACATTTATATTTAAAGCAGGAACACTAAGCAGTTCATATCTAATTGGTTCAGGACTGTGCTATTTGAGCTTGAGATCAATTCTTTAGCTCTTGTCTGTTCTGTTGATGCTGAAATAAACAATCTGAAAGCCACTCACATTGAAGAGAATCAAACTCAAGGTGCTCACGAACGTGCCGTTATTGTCTTTTACTGAAATTGCAGCAGATGATCTTCAAAGAAAAAGACATTGTACATGGTTATCACCACAAATGTGTATGTTAGGGTGACCTAGCCTATATCAGTGGTCCCCAACCTCTGGACCAGGACCGGGCCGTGGGTCATGTGTTACCGGTCTGTGGGCTGCACAGAAAAAAACGATGTTTTATTTTGAAAAATGACCGGATGCCCTTTGTATATGACTCACTCTTGACTCAAATTTGTCCCATAAAATAGCAAAATGGATAAAATTCGAATGTCTCTTGATTGTTTCATTGGAAAGCGGAAGAGACCCAATGAGGAGACAGAAGAGGAGCCTACTACGTCTATGAGGAAAGCTGATTTTAACAGACAGTACCAAGTGTCCTTTTTACAATTTAGATTTATTGCGCCAAAACAGTGTGGGGGGGGGGGGGGGGGGGGGGGGGGGGGGGGGGGGGGGGGGGGGGGGGG
>JBBKCR010000001.1:15548824-15561770 GCA_037577295.1 Ladigesia roloffi
CACAAATCATATATTCCACAGATACTCTCCCACAGTTGGAAAAGCAATTTCCATGGCTGTATATCTGTACATACATACATACATTTGCATGATTTGTTCGGAGAACATTATTTGCAGTGTTTGTAGCACGCAGCCATGATCCACTGCTATGCTGTGCCCTGTGGCCTTGGCTCCTCTAAGTAGCGTACATTGGCACTGAGCCGCGAGTCTCACCACCAGTGTGTTGCCGCAGGACTCCAGCGTGCTGAGGCTGATGCTAAACAGGACCGCCGCAGGGAAGGTGTTGTTATTCAGGAAGCCTCTGCAGTGGACATCTCCGTGCTGACTGTTCAGGGCCAAGTCCGCGTATGTGTAGCCCGAGTACAGCACAGGGCAGAAGTTGATTTTCAGTGTGATTGTCTGCACACCACAGTACACACTGATGTCCCGCTCACCTTTAGGAAAACCGAAAAGAAGACAAAGAGGAGAGGACAGTTGTGCCGCTGACAAAAAGTGGTACAGTACACTGGCATAAAAACAAGCAGCTGATTGGATGTCAGCTAATTATTACTCTGTTCTTTCATTTTAAACGGTGTGTTCTTTTTTTGAAGGAAATTGCTTTAATATTTTTAATTCCTAATGGAGTTTTCCTGATGGGTTCAAATCACATGAAATGGGTCTGAGTGGTTTTACTGGATTTCTAATGGAATCCAAAGCTAGAGGAAACTCGTGGTCTATATGAGCAACCATTTAACTAATTCCCTCCCGGCACCAAGGTCATCAGGCTTTAATCCGAATGCTTCTAATTGTGTTTTTTTCACCAAAGGTTTTGCCAAATCTCAGAGAAACTATATCACAATGCATACACAAGGTCTACAATATATTTTTAATGTTTTTAAATATCGTAATATTATTATTTTGCTACCACATCAGTCAAAAAAGCCAAACACTGACAGAAGATTACCTTGATTAAACACCTGGCCTAGACAGATTAACAGCGCTGCTGAAATGGCTCGAATTTTACCTGGAAATCTGCTGTGAAAGGTCGGATCACAGTTATAACCATTGAACTGGGTAAAAACCAGCGGCATCCCATTGATTAAAAGAAGAAGAATGCATGTTAGCTCCATTTCAGCACCTGAAAATAAGAGGATGAAGAGATGTTTAATCCCATAACTCCTTAAACTCTAAAGCTCTACATAACTTGCGTATTGGCTTCATAGCTCACTCTGAAATATCTATGTAAGACACAGAATAATGTGTCTAAACATACATAACTTAATTGTTAGCCTAGAGTTTAAATGGTTGACCAACGTCCAAAAAAAACAGAACATCACTTGGCCAACTGAAGACCACAAAGGCTTGTTTGTAAAGAGGATAAAGAGTATATGGAAGATTAAGGGTCTCCTACCTGGGTCCCCCGAAGCAGGTCAGTCAGCAGAGCCCCATGTGCTCTGACCTGCTGCACACAAGCCAACGTTTATCCAGGCATCTCCAATCCTGCGGCCTGTACAGCGTCTCCAACCAGGCCCAGAACAGGGAGTCATTATCAGAAAGCTCCAACAATACAGGCTGTCCTGCGCAACATGGGAAAATACATCAAATCAGAGTGGTCTGAACAAATCTTTTCACAGGCCTGGAAACATGAGCAGCTTTGACCATTTCCCACTCGGATCCTCATGGCTTGATCTGCCTCTGTCATCAGGCACTAATGCCTGTGCTCAGCAGGGGGCTGAATCAGGGAATTATGTTTTCAACAGCCACTGAAGGGACCAAAGAAGCTATTCTCTGGGCTGTCTCCATTAGGGGCTGGTGGAAGATCGTGCAGCTGGCCTTGACGCTTTGGGCCTGTGGACAGGTCAGCTATTCAGTTCATGAGGCCACAGATCTGCTGCTCCTGAGAGGATGCCCAGTGTATTTAGCCAAAAGCCCATACTGCATTCTAGCAGCAGAGTTGCTGAGTGTGCAAAATATTTTCAAAGCAGACCCAGTAATTGTGCAAAAACAGTAAATAATAATTCGAGGGTATTTATAGTGGCAGGTGGAAATTGTATTATTCTACATAAAGACAGGAAAAATAGGAAACTTTGAGTGTTTGGGAGAAGGAAACAATTCAGTTCAGTGTGTGTGTGAATGTGTGTGTTTATGAAGGAAGTTATTAATGATTCTGATTAAGGAGATTGATGGCCTGGGGGAATCAACTGTTCCTCATCCTGGAAGTGGCTACTCAGATACAGTGAAAAACAGGGTGAGCAGGTTCATCTATGATGTGGGTGTCTTTGTGGAGGGGAGAAAGACGCTGATGACCTTTTCCGCTGTCCTTTGTATTCTCTTTAGGATCTCGTGATCTGCCGCAATTTAGTTTCCGTACCATTTCAGGATGCAGCTACAGAGAATGCTCTCAATTGTCCCTCTGTAGAACATATTGAGATTTGAAAGAGGGTGTGCTCTCCTCAGTCTCTGCAGGAAATTAAGGGTCCCTGTGAGGTTCTATATGATGTGAACAATCTCCATTAAATAGCCACTGATATTCAGTAGAGAATGAATATCAACAATTGTCATTTTTGTTTTATCTACACTGAGAGAAAGTGTATTTACTCTGCACCACTCTGTTAGTCGTTGCATCACATGTCTGTACACCACCTTGTTGTACCCATTAATCAAACCCAGTGCAGAACTTGGTGATGTGGTTTTAACTCTTTGTTGCTGCACAGTCATGGCTCAGCAGCAGGAACAGCAGAGGTCTGATTGCACAGCACTGCTCAGCATGGTGGGGCTGGAGATATTGCCCCTAATTTGACTGCCTGAGGTTTTGCTGTAAGGAAGTCCAAAATTCAGTTGTAGAGGAAAGATGTAAATTAAAATTTGACCAAAAAGCTACAATTTTGTTTCTGTTGGATCATTTTTAAGCTTTACGGCAAACATTACACATACTTTGATGTGTTCTTCAATTGACATCTGTTTCAGGCCAATTGTATACAGAGCTCTTTATATCTGGCTGTTGCATCGTTTCTCCAAACTCCAAACGTTAAACTGAACTGAAAAAAATGCAAAAAAGTTATTACAACCCATCATCATGTTTGTTAGGACTGTTGTTTAGTCACCTAGTCTTTCACTGACAATTTAAGGCAGAAAATCTACAACAGTGGTAAAGTAAGATAAGACACACACACACACACACTCACACACACAAATAATCACACACACACCCACACACACACAAAAACACAACTATATCAAAGAGTTCGCTGAAAAATGTATCCTATAAAACCAGATCAGGAGAGAAAACATATATTTTGTGATATTGTATATTTTATTTAGACTTGTATTAGACCTGATTTATTTATCCTAGTATAGTAGTAATCTTATTCTTAATTTACATTATTCTGGTGTCTCGTGTTGGTTTGTGTCTGTGGCGGTCACCATAAACAATTTCCTTCGAGAAAAATAAAGTTTTCTGATTCTGATTAATAATTAGTACTTTATTCCTACGGTCATATTAATTCCAAATCCATTTTTTTATGAATGTGAAGCTTTGGACACATCTTCTGCTTGAAGACATGAATCTGTCCTCTTCTAAACTATAGCTGGACTTTATGCTTTGAACCACGCGACCTTCAGTCAGGTATATTGTAACTACAGTTGCTTTAAGCGCCAGAATTTCTGAATCAGGATGCCTGGGTATTGTTCTTTAAGCTGTAAAGCTGTTTTACTAGGCATTGCCTGATTTATCGGCTCTTTATTGACAAGTATAACATAAAACATTTCTTAAAGCCTGTCTAAGAGCTACAAAATATTTAACAGTGACCATGTGTGAAACACTAAATGCTGTAAATGTAAATGTAAGTATGCATATAGATTGACCTGACCTATAGGAGATAAAAGTGTTGTACACTCTCCTCGACCTCGTCCTTTCCTTTTAACATTGCCTGTGAACATTTATCTCACAGTTCGATCAGTCCTTGGGGGCCTCAGAGGCCAACACAGAAGACACAGTCCTAACAAACATGATGACAGTGAAATTCCATCCCACTGATCAGAACAACAGTATCACTTTTATAAGTGACTTCATTACAACAGAGGTTCCCTGTAGCACTGAAACGAGCAAAAGAAAAAAGCAATTATTAAGAGAAAATATCTGGATCTGAGGAATTGCAGCTTGTCACAACTGAAATTTGATCTTAGGCTGTAAAGATAGATGTAGAAATGTACATAAATTGTATAACTGTAAAGCGTTTTGATGACACATTATCTTCACAAATTCAGAAATATATTCAAAACTCTCTTTCTGGACACCACTGAATAGTTGACAATGTATGTAATGTATGTGCAATAACATACATTTTCTGCCTTTTTCTGTTTTCTGCACAATTATTACCATTTTGAATTTCACTGGTCAATTCCTGACCACAAAATCGATGTTCATCGTTCATTCTCAACATAGCATTGGTGATAACATGATAATGGTATGATAATGTGTATGCTATTGGTGTGTATCAAGTACAACACCACTAACACAAGCCAATGTATGGTTTCTGTGCCAGTGGACAGGACCTGGCTATTAAGGGCTATAACAGATCTTCCCTGTTTCTGAAGATCTACCAGCTCTAGAGTGAATATTCAGCCTCCCTGGCTCAAACATTCAAATGTCCCTGAAGGACTTCATTATCTGGATCAGGTGTGTATGAACAGAACATGACCCCAGGGCCAGCTTTGGGAACCCCAGGGCCATAAGATGGCAAATATAAATTGAGCGGGACATATAAGTGTCTACAGCATCTGCAGACCTGCAAGAGAAACTACAAAACAGGTGTTTCTAATATAATGGATATTTAGTGTTTACTGGAAAGGCAGAAAAAAAATATGGCATCTAGAACACGTTTAATGCGTTTATTACTGCAGTGTGTTGTAGTAGTTCCAATTGACTGCATTTTGCAGTCCAATCTAAACAGTATGCCAAGTAATTTACAATAATTTCTTGCAAAAATATAAGAATCCCTTGCAATCTCAGCATAACTGAAATGGGAAAACTTACGACACACTTTTTAACACAACATTAAGGATTCATGAAAAGGAATTGCAATGTTTAAGTAGTTTAAAAATGCATTAAAACAATGAGATGCTGAAGTAGATCCTTTTGACTCCGAAAAAGGAGTTAGGGACTTGCAAATAGTATCAGCTGTGGGTCACTGTCCAGGGTATTACTGTAAAACTGAAAAGTAAATGAGCAGCATTGGCCATTTTTAGCAACAGCCCCAAGTGTACCATCAACTGTAGTTATGTCCAATTAAGTGCTGGCACCTGGCTTGACCTGCCCACCAATTACTCTAATTTAGTACTGATTGAAGATTGAAGAATATTAAGAACACCAAGGTCCACTCAGGGACCCTAACAGAGGCAGCTTGGATTCCTTTTTTCATTTTAATCCTCGCAACCTCAAACTCTATTTAGGAATCCTATTTCATTGAAAACAGTCCAAAACGGCAAACATCCAGGGACTTTCGGAGGTAAAATAGTCTGTGTGCATGTGAATCAAAGAAGCATCTTTTGAAATAGGACCACAGCTGCAAAAGGAGGACAAAAGATCTAATATTTCACCATGGAGCATCTGCGATCATCTGTCAGGTAAAGTCGCTCTATTCCGTCCAAGACCAACAGGGTTTGAAAACGCAAAATATTTAGACATGTCCACATTATTTATGTTAGTGGAACCAAAACATTTTTGTTTTGCAGAACACGTTCAGAAGTCTAACCTTACTTGGAAAATGTGCTCTGATGATTTGTGGCCTTTTGTCGAGCCGGACTAAAAGCATGATTGGATTCCACAGTGGGAGGAGAACACCAGTATTGTGTGGGAGTGTAACATAAGCCTTTGACTAAAAGAAAATGTCACTCAGGACTAAAAAGGATTCAGGGTGTAATATACATTTTACACCTTGGGGTTTACCACAGCATTAATCATTTCAGAAATGGATGGATTGATAAAATTAAGCTTCGAACAATAATTCTTCTGTCAGATTTGCAAGGCGGGTTGGTATTCATGGGCCCAGACGCTCACACGAAGAAGTACAAATATGGTTTACATTAGGGCATCCATGTCTTTTTAGACAAACAGCAGCGCCATCAACAGAATAAAAAAAAGCAGATTCACATGGCCTGCCTCAATTGTGTATTATATATTCATGTATCTCTAACTGTCTCTACATATCTTTACATGTAGTGAAACGTCTGGCTCCGCATGAAGTTTCACAGAGGCTGGCTGAGACCTTTGTCACATTAGAATTATTCAGGCCCAGTGGATCATTGATTAAAGAGAACTGACTCACTGATAAACAAATTGGCTGATAATTTTGGTTCTGTTGTTTTGATTCAACAACAGATTGAGTCAGTTAGTTGTGATGACAGTAAAGGAGTTAAAGTTTTTCTGCAATATCACAATATCAATATTACAAAGACTAATATTAGGATAATGGTAATATACAGTGTGTAGGGCAGCATGTTAAATCATCTACACACTCCCTCTTTTTTTTGCCCACAAGATTTTAAAAATGATTTGTTGTCTCTTTAGTATTTGAGATTCGGCACATTTTGAACAGTTCTTTCTCATATTCATGTTCCCGGGATAACTCAACATTGCTGTTAAACTCGTCCTGAAAAAGAGAAACCTAGGTGCTTCTGCGCGTAACATTTGTATATATCTCCAAATGAAAGACAAGGTAACTGAGAAAGTCATTCAAATAAATAATTAAATGACAACTACGATCATTTTCAATCTGCTTCCGTCAAAATCGTGGTTCTGAAACAGCTCCCATAAAAGTATCAGTGACATGACATCAGAATCAGAATCAGAATCAGAATCAGAATCGCTTTATTTGGCCAAGTATATGTGTGTGCATATACAGGGAATTTGTTTCCGGTCGATGGTTTCTCATTCATCTGAACATAGACTTAGATAAATGAACTGTCATGGTACTGCTAGATACCACTGTGACCTTTGACACAGTCAATTATAAAATACTACTAGATACTAGAGATTGGAAAATTGGTTCAGGCTTTCAAGGACGGCCATCAGACGGTTCAGGGCATACTTAGAAGCTGACTTATGAATTAAAGGCAACCTACAAGCCATATTGAGATCTACAAAGATCCATTCTTTAGCCCCTTTTTGCTCAAACAATACATGCTTCTTCATGGCCAAATGTTCCAAGAGTACAAGATGGGTTATCATAGTTTGACAGATGACTTTCAGATCAGTATAGCTTTATCTCCAACGGCACATCAGTCCTAGACTCGTTGTGTTAATGCCTTGAACAACTTACTGGCAGTTAAATAAAGATAAGACAGAGATAGTCCTGTTTGGGTACAGAATGAAAATTGCAACGTATTGCTTCCAGTAATTTTCGTGTTTTTGTGGGTGGGGATCTTATTTTCAGTCATCGCAGAAAAACTATAATGAAATTAGCCTTTTAGCATCTCAAGAACATAGCTAAGTTTAGATATTTTGTCAAAGTCTTGATAAGTTTAGAGAAACATATACATCGCTTTATACTCTGCAAGGTTGACTATTGCCATAATCGTCTAATTAGCCTCACTTACAAACACTATAGACAGCTGAACTTTGTTAAAAATACTGCTGAAACACTGACATTCAATTTGACTCAGAACTGAGTTTTAAATATTACTCGCTGTTCATAAGTCACTCAGTATTTTGGCCCTAAAACTATTTTGAAAGTGTCGGATGAGTAGCTGATGAGATCTATGGCAAAACAAAATGAAATGGCATTTAGATATTAAAGGGGCCAGTAACTGTTGCTGCTTCCCATGGAGATGTGTTTCTTTAATTTCATATTGCATTTAGCACATACAAAATGTGAAAATGTGAATGGGTTTGTACACTGCAGCAGCTCTTTGTTTATATATATATATATATATATAAACAGAGCTGCTGCAGTGTACAAACGACTCATCACCCATTCACACTTCGTTGTATGTACTCTTTTTTCTCTCTTATGAGACTATCATCGACTGTAATCTACCAGTACACTATGAAACACAATGTACTTAAAATATTCTTAATTCTACCTTAATTTATGCACCAAACGCCTTAATTGGAATTAAGTGCCCATTAATTTGTAAACTGTTCCCTTAATTTGATGTTAAAAGTGATTTAAGGTGTTAGTGTGAAACCCCTTAATCCTAAACATAAGACATTTTCTTCAGGATGCTCAGTTATTTAAGGGGCAAATGTAAAAAATAAGGGGAAAATTCAGTAGTTTTACCCCTTAATCAGACTTAATTTGTGCACTTTTCCACTTAATTTTCCTTACTTTCTTGGAAATTAAGGTAAAAATTAAGGTTATATTACGGGGTAAAATTAAGGGATTTGGTTTCGTAGTGGTAATTAGAAAGGAATCCTGCCACATACTGCAAATTAATATCAGCTGGTTCAGTCAAAACTGGCGGGCTATAAAAAGTGTAATGAAACACTTTTTATAGCCCGCCAGTTTTGACCAAAGAGCTCTCTCAAGCCCTTCACAGCCTTATTCTTGCAAAACATACTTATTGACAATGGTTACAGAAATATATTACAAACTACTGAAGGTTCTGGTGTGCACTGTTGGGGCCATAATCCAGAAGTGGAAAGAACATTATGTTACCATGCACCGGCAACAAGGTGCTCCCTGCAGGATTTCAGACAAAGGAGTGAAAAGAATTTTCAGAAGAGTTGTCCAAGAGCAAGAACCACTTGTGGAGAGCTTCGGAAAGTAATGCACTCAACTACCATGGCCGGTATGCACGCTTAACAAGCAAGACGCCATTGCTGAAGAAAAAGCATGTTGAAGCACCTTGGCATGCCTGATCATTACATCTGCCAGATAATTTAATGATATTGCATTTAAAAAAACTGTCTTCGGATGGCTTTCCACAAGATTTTAAGTGTTTCTGTAACAATTTGTGCCCATTCATTCTGTAGAATATTTATGGGGTCAGGATGTTGGGACGATAAGGCCTGGCTCACAAACTCAGTTCCAATTTATCACAAAGGAATTTGGATGGGGTTGAGGTCAGGGCTCTGTGTGGGCCATTCAAGTTGTTCCAAAATGAACTCATCGCGCCATGTCTGTAGCTTGACTTGTGCACTGGAACACAGGCATGCTGGAATAGAAAATGTTCTTCCCCAAACTGTGTCCAAAAAAAACTGTGGCCATGGCAGCATGGCGTTGTCCAAAACGTTTTGCGTAATCTTAATGGTTCCGCATACCTTCACTGGACGAAAGGTTGCCAAGCCCAGAACTTGGAATACAGGTAAGTCCCAATACTTTGGTCCAGATAGTGTACGCATGAACATGATTACGAGCCAGGATGCATTTGATTGGCACAGCGGTATGGTACCGCCCTCTTGTGGAGCTTTGCATGTGTATCAGGCGTTTAAGAAGTGTTGGATGCAGAAACCCTGCCTGGTCCATCGTTTTCACTGTGCTTATGTCTGTGTTATGACACAAGTGTAATTCCTCATGCCATTTAATTGACGTGGACCTGCTGCCTCTACATTTTTGCACTTTTACCTATGTAACTTCGACATAAGTATGAAACAATTGGTTCCATAGTTGCTAATAATTGCATATATATGTAATTAATTATGGTGTGGATCGTGTTCAAAATGCCTGATCCTGGATCAGCATCTCACTGTGTGGCCTATATTCAGCTGTTTTTTTACCCACCCATATTGGGTCAAATTATGCAGCCTCCAGCTCTGTGAGTGGTTAATTGCTCGTTCTTTCAGGGAATATCTTCAAGATTCAGCCAATTGGAGCGAGGAAGGCGAATTGTATCGTCCAATCCTGATGAAGGGAGGCGATACTTCTATGAATACGGGTGTTAAACAAAAAACTGAAGGTGCAGCTCAGGCAGGCCCGCCATTTCACCGAATGCATTCGGTGGCTGTAGTCGAGCCGGGCTGGATAGATTAGGAGTCGGGGGGGTTTTGGGCCGAGACGAAGGGACGGGAAATGAATTACATGTGAAGTATTTGTCGGTGAACGTTCAACAATGTAACGGCTCAGTTGTTTTTAACGTTTTGATGTGTGGATAGTGAAGGTTAGCCGTTATACCACAGCCTCTTCTGCCTGAGCCTCCTCCTCCTTCTCCACCTGCCGGACCCTCTGCTAACCATCCGCTCTTTCACACCAAAGAGGTCGAATACGGCGTGTCAGCACGCAGGACAATATTGAGGCGGTGTCATTTTTCTTCCAGATAATACAACATTTGATTCCTAATCGCCTTGAAGATGTCTGGGCAGAGTATTACTGACAGGATAACGGCCGCCCAGCACAGCGTTACCGGCTCGGCCGTGTCCAAAACAGTCTGCAAGGCAACCACCCACGAAATCATGGGCCCCAAAAAGAAACACCTGGACTGTAAGTGACGTTTGGACTGTGGTTCTTTTTTGTTGTACAAGTCATAAATCTGTGCTGTAGCACCTTGTGCTGTATCAATACAGGCAATACCCACAATGAGCAGGCCCCGTTGATGCTAAGCTAATTGTGAGACTGGTCTGATATTGTTGGTTGTAACTGTAGTTCAGCATCTATAGATAGATAGAAATAACCCGTGGAAATTGAAATATGATAGGATAACTTAAATCGGTTGTTTATACTCTATAAATGACATTTTTGTAGATATACACTATGTGGACAAAAGTAAAGGTACACACCTGTTTTCAGGGCTTGGGCTAGGCCCACTTTATTCCAGTGAAGGGCAAATTATTAATACATTTTGCTTCCAACTTTGGACACTGTTAGGATGAGCTCGGTGTGGAAGAACTTGACTGGCCCGCAAAGATCCTATCTCGTCCCAGATAGAAGGCACTAAGGGATACAAATTCCCAAATTCACAGAAACATCCAAATCTTGCGGAAAGACATTCTAAAAAGAGTGGAAGTTGTTACAGCGGCAATGACGGCAACTCCATATTCAAGTTTTTGCATTAAAGTCATTAAAGTTCCCATTGGCGTAATAGTATGTGGACAAAATAATAATTTTGTCCACATAGTGTAAGCTTTGGACGGGCATATGTAAGGAATATTGTTGGAGGACTTTTTAAATCAGTGTCCGGCGGACAATTTTGCTGCAACAAATGATTTGTTGTACACATCAAATCATTTAATCTATATCCCAGTATATGTGAGCCTATTAGTTTTCTAACACTTTGACACCTCGTTGCGTGCAGGCAATTAGTGGAGAGGTCAGTTTTTCTGAGGTTGCCTGCTGGTTGTGACTTCAATGCTAGAACTTATCCTTAACTGCGCCTAATAAAGTGTAGACTGGCTTGCATTTCAGTGTAAGAAGCTTGTGCAGCACTTACCACACAACACACTAGGACTGTCCTTGATGTCTGAATTGTTAACACCTTCTTAAAGGAGTCTTGGTGGTGTGCCAGTGTAGTAACTTTCTCCATTGTGCTCAGGAATAGAGGTCTATTTGTAGCCTGCTCAAGGCGAGTTTACCTGTACTCAGAAACAGCTTCTGTATGGTGATTGTATCTATCACCACATGAAGAGAGATCTCGTGTTGAACAGCATGTTTTGGGTGGTAAACTGCACATAAGTAAATTGAAGGGTGCAGTAGAGATGGTCCCAATATAATACCAAATGCTGGCGAATAAAACCATTGTGATATGATCACAGTCACAATATACAGTCTGAAACCATATTTACATTAAAGTTTGACAAAAAGTTGTGGTGATGCCTTTTTAAAGTGTGGTAGATTTAAAAGAAAAATGCTGAATTAGTATTGGTATCACAAGATTACTCAGAAAGGAAAAAGCAGTATCGTGTTTGAGGCAGTAGACAATACAAATTTGAGCAAATTAATTTGTTCAGTTTTTCTCAGTGCAAGAAATAACTTCCTTTCAAAACATAGAATTGTTAATTGGTAGTCTCCACAGCTACCAATTCATTGTATTGTCCACTAATTTCTGCTCTATGAAGTAAGAAGTATACTGCTGTAAATTGTCTTTTGAATTTTGACTATTTTTAGTAGTTACCAACCCTTCACAGTGGAAGGTCAGAGTTGAATTAAAGGCATCAGAGTGTTTTCTTGGCGGGATTGTCCGGGCCATGTGATCTAAAGTCGTTCACAAGGTTGTACAATTATATTGACAAAGAACAGCAGGCACTGTTAAGTTAGCCTTTGCTTTATGTCTGCTATGATCATGAAACTTTAGCTCAGGTAATTAGCGTATACATAATTGCATAGAATTTAATGATATTCTTGTTAATTGTATTCAACTTCCAAAATGCTCTTCTAAAATGGCCAAACTGGCTGATGACGGAAGCAACCTACGGAAATAGTTCAAGTTCAAATAAATAAACATGTAAAATATCCTACTTTAATTTTGCACTTTAGCTATTTGGGTCACGTAGCCCACATATAATAACCACCAGTATGCTATGGTGCAGTGTTAGAAAACTAGCTGCCAAAATCATTAATCACACACCTCAAACCTCTTGCTCAGTCATTCTCTGATGTCACCTCAGTATATTGTAATCGGGGCCAAATCGGCTGATGACGGAAGCAGCTGATGGAAACAGCTCAAGCTCAAAAATATAAACATCCATACCGCTGCTCTCTTTTGTTGTTTTCAGATGACCCGAGATGTGTGTTATCTTCTGTCTTTTATTTACATTAATTTGCCTTAACTCTCCCTGCGAACAAATGGATGATAAACCAACATGGATGTCAAAAGGAATCTTATTTACATAATTTTCCCATTTACTGCAATCAGTCAAAACGGTCATCTGAAATATGCTACTTTAGTTTCGCACTTAAGCTCTGAGTATTGTGTAGCCAACACGTAGCAATAATCAGTATGCTGTGGTTCAGTATTATGGTGCTTTTCCACTGGCTCGGCACGGTTCGGCTCGGCTCGACTCGGCTCTACTCTGTTGGTTTTCCACTGCTTGGTC
>JBBKCR010000001.1:15587212-15609133 GCA_037577295.1 Ladigesia roloffi
TCATTCATTCACTCACAGCCTCACTCACTCACAGTCTCCCTTACTCACAGTCTCACTCACAGTCTCACTCACTCACAATCTCATTCATTCACTCACAGCCTCACTCACTCACATTCTCACTCACTCACAGTCTCATTCATTCACTCACAGCCTCACTCACTCACAGTCTCACTCACTCACAGGCTCACTCACTCACTCACAGTCTCAGTCACTCACAGTCTCATTCATTCACTCACAGCCTCACTCACTCACAGCCTCACTCACTCACAGTCTCAGTCACTCACAGTCTCCCTTACTCACAGTCTCACTCACTCACAGTCTCATTCATTCACTCACAGCCTCACTCACTCACAGGCTCGCTCACTCACAGTCTCATTCATTCACTCACAGCCTCCCTTTCACTCACTCACTCACTCTCAATCTCTCACTCAATCACTCACTCACTCATCATCTCTAACTCACATCCTCACTCACAGTTTCTCACCCATCCACTTAGCCTCACTTTCTCACTAACCCACCCACAGACTCTCTTACTCACTCACAGCCTTTTGTTCACTCACTCACACTCATTCCCTCAGCATCTCTCACTCACATCCTCACACACAGAATATCTCACTGCCTCGCTCATTCACTCAGCCTCACTTACTCACAAACCCACGAAAAGCCTCTCTCACTCACTTACAAAGCTCAATTACAGTCTCTCTCGCTCACTCACTCGCTCACTCTCTCACTCATTAACTCAGCCTCTTTCACTCACATTCAGGAATTCACCTAACTCTAACACTTTTGGAACTTAAACGTACTCACATATCACTCCCAAACTCACTCCCACTCTCTCCCCCTCCTTCCCTCTGCTCTAACACGGAGTGGTGCTGTCTGACAGAGAGGCGTGTTCAGTCTCAGTTTGAGCTGCGGTCTCCAAACCCTCTCACGGCAGCACCGGGCTGAGACCTACTCCCCCCGAACCTCTAGAGACAGGTAAGAGGGTCCAGACATTTTATTCTTACCTCACATGTGAATACCTTGCACCTTTAATATTCTTATTATTATTATTTTAACGAGTGTGTGAGGTAACTCGATTAGATATATCTGTATAGGTAGTCATTTAATAAAGTCGTTACTGTGGGCACCACTTCATCAGTAGACACTCATGCAGAAACAGACCCCTACTTGTAGCCTGTAGCCCCCCGACTCTTTCGATTCTGAGGGGGTTCAGTCCCCTTTCCCCTCAGAACGGGCACCAGCATGCCAAAATCCGACAGAAAAGCGGGAGGTCTCAGAGAGCTGGATTGTTTTTACACCCCAGAAATAAACGTCGTTATCCTGTTACTGAAACCTAATTACGAGGCAGCAGACAGTGTACAGAAACACGGCTCCTTGTGACCCTCTGTTTCAATGAACCTTATTCGATTACTGCAGAACTGAGGAGTTTCACTGCTTTGTGTAAAACTTTCCTGCAATAATGTGAGACTTATTGAATTGAATATAATTAAATTTCTCAGGAAGGGCTTCGTTACTCACGTAAAAAACCAAACCTGAGGGGTGAAGTATGAAGTGTTATCACATTATACATGTGAAAAACAGGATGCATCAGTCTCTCTATATTTCTGGCTAACTGTTTCTGTCTGTGTATCTCCTGTCTGTCTCTCTGTACCTGGTTATCTACCTGTCTATTTATCTATTCGTTGGTTTGTCTATCTGTCTGCCTCCCTGCCTCCCTGCCTGTCTGTGTTCTGTCTGTCCATACGTCTGTTCATTAATATGTCTTTTTTTCTGTACATCCATGTCTATCATTTGTCTGTCTGTTTCATCTATTGGTCTGTCCATCTCTCTGTCTGTATCTGTTTCTCTATGAATGTCCCCTTTCATCTGTCTGTCTGTCTGTCCTTGTGTCTGTCTATCTGTAGGCCTGCCGATCCATCTTTCAGTCTGTCTAATCATCTGTCTGATTATCTGTTTGTGTTTATATCTTTATGACAGGTCTTCCTAGTTGGCAGTGCATTATGTAGTAACTATTCTGACACAAAGTCCTACTAGACTCTAGCATTGTTTCCCAGATGGGTGCAGTGGTGGGTAATATGGCAACAATAGCTTTATCCATGGTACATGATGTCACATTACAACACTGTATATTTTTCTAAGCATATCGTAGATGTGGTACCAAGCTAATGTTTAAGGGCCACTAAATGTCTGTATGTTCCACTTAAACAAGACCACATTTAGTGCATAACTAGATCTATTGAAATGTTATATAAAATCAGTGTGTTCACTACTTTGAAAGTTTTTTTATATGTCAATTCCAACTGATCTAACCAATAAAAAAAATTTGATGTCATGTTGTGTCTTGAAATATCGTGATGTTAAATTTGTGCCATATTGCCAACCCCTCTACTAATCCTCAGATAAACAGTAGGTCTATTGCAGTTTGGTTCAATACTGGCCTTGATCCATGCCCATGAAACCAGTCCCTTATTTATATTTATCATTATAAATTGCACAGTAATGGTCTCAGTCATCAGACACTCCTGACAGGCCTGTCACATGTGATGTATTGGCATTTTGTAACGTGTTGAGTTATTGCACTTTAAAATGTTTTTGATCAAGTCAGTCCAGTCTCTTCTTTTGCTGGGGCGTCGGGTTTTGATCATGCTGTAAAACTGAGTAAACAACATCTTCGACATCTTTGCTTCAATATTTGCTCAGTTAACACGGACATGTTGTAGTTACGAGAGTTAGATTTGATCATGTGAGGGTCATTTAAATCAGGTGCAGTTTTTTTTTCTTAGAAAAACAAAGCAAGAGAAGCAAGTTTTTGGGAAAAAATATGTTTTAAGTGATTTGGTGTCAATTAATGTCTAATTAATGTATTAGTAACAGAGTGTATCTACTCAATAGTCACCTTAATGTGTAAGTTATGATGGAAAACTACTGGGGACAGAAGGGAGCGTATACAAAGTACTTTGGGTCACTTTGGCGAAGAATTTAGTTACAGTGCTATGAATTTGACACCACACTCAATAGAGTACTGCTGTACATGTAACTAGATGTACTGCATTGCGCTGCGTAATATGACCGCTGCGGAAGTTTAAAGAATAAGCAGAGCTCAGCAGGGTCTGAACAGAGAGAGGTTGAGTGATTTGACCACTTCAGCAAGTTAAAGACTGTCGGTTGATATTTGTATGTGTTATGTACGTATTCAAAGACAAAATGAATGCTGAAGATGTCAGAGGAACAGAGAAAAGCATGTTGCAACAACATTTTATGTGCAATTTGTTTGAATCAGACCTATGCTTCATTCAGTTGCAGTGGGATGCTTTTGTAAACAGCTAGAACAATGCGACTGTCTCTTCCCTTGAACAGATGTCACATGGTTTAGTCTATTCAAAGAATGCTCTGGACCTCTTAGTTTTATTGCACAGATATAGGGAAATCACATTTCACCCAAAATAGCTCACAGTTCAATATATAATTAGTACTTAATTAGATTCTGCCAATGTACTCTCTGCCATCCAACAAGTACAAATACATTTTTGAAAAAAACACTCCTAAACTTCTTTTCTTCTTGACTTTAAGAGGGACTCTAAATAATATAAAAAATATGTGTTTTTCAGGTATGGAGCCACACCTGGATCTTTGTATGAGATGAAGGATAGAGACAGCCAGAGGCCGTGTTGTAAGTGATTTGGCTGTAAACAAGTCTCTCTACCAGCACGTACGCTGACAACAGAAGACTTCACTGGTCCCCTCACACAACGGAAGAACACTTGGAGCTTCTTTCTTGGTAGTTCAGAGCTACACTGTGGGAGGACTGAGTAGATCATCATGATTGACCTGAGTTACCTAAATGAGGAGGAGCAGGAGATGATAATGACAGTATTAAAAAGGGATGCAGATTTGAAGAAGTCAGAGGAGGATCGAGTCAAGTAAGTCTACAGTGGATGATGTGTGTATCGTTTGTAGATTTTTATGCTGAAAGTGGTCTTTGCAGTCATGATTTGACAGAAACCACCAGTATGCTGACAGTTCAACAACCATTTGTTATTTTTGTCAATGTAATACAGCCAAAGGACTCTATTGAAGCAATGACACTTTTGGCTGGAGATCATGAGTTAGATCACCAGCAATGCCCCAGTGATCCAAAGAGCATAAGTTGCCTTGCTCTCTCTCTAGGTCAGTAGGAAGACCCTCAACCCCCCCATCCCCAAACGTGATGCTATTGAATGCTGCTGTCTGTTAGGTGATATAGCATTCTCTGCAAAGTGTGATGTGATGGTATGTTGCATGTTCTGGAAGATGTATGTGCCAGCTTGGTAGCATTGTGAGATGAATGATACCTAGCAGGTGGAAAATGCCCAGATTAAAAATTAAATAAAGGAAATAATATAATGCAATACAGTTATCAGCTGTGTCATGATAGGCAAAGTAAAAAACACAAATTATTTAATTAATAATTATTAATAATTGTTAATACAGGGGGTAAGATTTGGGCACATGGAAGAATCTAAGTGACTTAGACAAGTTCACATATTGATGACTAGATGACTGGACCCAAGCATCTCCAAAATGGCAGGCCTTGAGAAATGCAGTGGTCAGTCCATACAATTAGTGGTCCAGTAATGGTAAACTGGGGAAGCAGTGAAAGGATCATGAGGCTCTGAGATGCACATGGCTGGTCAATATGGTACAGTCCTACAGAACAGCGATTGCACAAATTTCTGTAATAATGTTGGTTTTGAAAGAAAGGTCTCAGAACACATGCATTGCTACATGCTGCATATAAGTCTGTGTATCCACAGATGGGTCAGAGTACCCAGACTGACCTTTGTTGACTGCCAAATGTGCCGAGAATGGCCAAGTGAGCTGCAAAACTGGACCATGGGGTGATGGAAGATGGCCTAGTCTGATGGATCATCAGTGGGTATGCATTGCTTACCTGAGTAAGGTTTGATAGCAGTGTGCACTAAGGGACGAAGGAAGGTAGATGGTGGTAATGTGATCCTCTGGAGAGTGTCTTGCTGGGAAATCTTGGTCGCTGCGTTCATGTAGATGTTACTGTGAGATGTTCCACCTACCTAAACAGTGTTGCATATATTGCCCCAAGCACATGACTTCATCAACATTATTCCCAGAGGGAAGACCCACTTCACATTTTAATGGCCTTAAAGTTTATGTTGTTAACATCTTGGTGCCAGATACCACTGAGCGTATTGTGAAGTCCCTGTCAGAACTGTTTTGACAGCATGAGGGGCCCTACACAATATTACACTGGTAGTATTGCTAATATGGCTGATTGATGTATCATATTTTGCGATGCAAATGGCAGTTTCTCTCATTATAATTGCAAATCTAATACTTAATCCACATTGTGAAATTCTAAACTCCTTCTGATACCAGACATAATTAGATATAAAACAAAACATCCCAGTGTTTGGAAGTTCTCGAGACTGCAATAAAATAGGGACATTTTGTCAAGTATTTTGGTGAGAACAAACATTATTGAGAAGGTGATGTTTGTCTCGTAAAGTAATAAAAGCTGAGGCAAATTCTATGCCTTATCACTCACAGGATAGCATCAGGGTGAGTCAGCTAATGACATTACCACTCAACTTTAGCTTTGAAGCTCTGTTTTAGAGAGATGCATTCTGGTGGTGCTGAAAAAGGCATCGTATCGGATGAATGGATACCCCCCTCAGTTGGGTCTGCTATGAAGGAACCATACCTGAATATTACTTAAAGAGCACAGTGCTAAACAGTCTGTCGTTAACTCCTTCACGTGTCATGGAGCATTTTGGGAATGAGCACAACGGAGCTTTCAAGTTGTGTGTTATGTAGTTCAGATGCCTTAAAAGCAGTGTCTGAGGGCATGAGTGCCTACATGAAAGGAAGAATGTAGAAACTAGCTGCGACTGGATGATTTCTATTCAGCCTCGGCCTTGCTCAGCCTTGGATAAAAGGATTAAGTCTATCCTTGTGGAATAATTGTCTTGCCCTTTTCACATGACCAGCATAGTTTCCCTGAAAATTAAGATGTGTTCCATCGGCCGCAGCAGACACATGATTTTGATCTAACTGTTTTGATTTACTGCCATGACTCACAATCACTGGTCATGTGATTGAGAGCATTTTATCTTTTCAGTCATTGTTTTGGAATTTTACTTACAGGTTTTATGATAATTCACATATATTAACTTTACTGAAATGGGTGGAACTGGGAAGAATTGTAAGGTGGTCTTTCTCCATTTAACTGGTCTAGAAATACTAATAGTCATTTACTGAGTCCTTGCTATTGTATGGCCTTATTATTGCTTATATTTAAAATGTTACCTGGAGGGCACCATGTTATGAGGATGTAGCTGAATAGGATGGTGCTCGGTGTATTTGTGTAATAGGTATCAGTGTTCTCTGCCTTCATAAAGCAAACAGCTGTGTGGTGTGGAAGGCAGTGCAGGTAATGTTTGTCATTTAGGAGGTTCTAGGGTTGAAGCGTAATACTTAAACAATCCGTGACCAAAGTTGAGTTCAGCTTGGTTGAATTATGTCTTGCAGGAAGTTCTTTGGAAGAATCTTACTATGCAACTCTTCTGAAGTAGAATATTGCTGATGCAAGTAGCTAAGTGGTTTACCATCCAATCAAAGCCTATACAGTTAAAAAAAACCTGGGGCGTCACTACAGTTTTGGGAACTTGGGGTCTAAGCCCCCTTTACCAAAAGGGGGCTATTTTGTTTGAACCTCAGAAGCTCTCTCATCGTAAAAGGGGTCTTGATTTTCCAGGTTAGTGTAGCACCAAAGGCATCTCAGGTCTAAGCCCACTACAGTCACGTTATGAGTGAATTTACAGTTCGAGATATTCTATTATATTGAATAATAAAGAATGAATTAGAAAAGTTAAATAATTTGGCAGGGAATGGAAAGAGCCCCTTAAATCTAACCCCAAATTCAGCATTCAGAATAAATCCCCATGATTTTTAAACAATAAATATTGAAATCGGGGAAAAGTTTTAAAGTAGGATAATTCATGGACGTCTGTCGCTGATGAAGTAAACAAGTTTGTGGCTCGTGGAATGTACAGAATTTGTCCTTCGCTAACTTGTTTTAATGAAACAGGATTGGGTTCAATGTTTTACTTAAGAGTTTCCTCAGAACAGCAAAGGGGTAAACAACACAGTGGTTCGTTTCTGTTTAGAAATCTTCCAAGATGTCTGTGGTTTGGCATTTCTAGGCCTGAGGGAAATGGACAGCATGTGGATTTTATGCCACTAAGCACCTTTTGTGCCACTGCAAACCTTTTACCTCTTCTGAACATTAGGCATCTGGAGAAGCTGGGTCCTGAAGAGGGCAGACTGAAGTACATGACAGGGGAGTGGTTCTATGAGGCGAAGTCTAAAAGACACCAAGACAGGATTCATGGTTCGGACATCATCATGGCATCCATGAAACAGAAGAAACCCATGACTGTGGGTGAGTCGTTATAAAAATCAACAGGAGAATTTTTAGAATAGACGTTTACCCAGAAAACTCATGCTGCAACACATAACTACACTGATACAGAATAATATAAAATCAAGAATGAAAAGGAGAGAAATACAAAAGGGCGGCACGGTGCCGCAGGGGTTAGCGCTGTTGCCTCACAGCAATAAGGTCCTGGGTTCGACTCCCGGGTTGGGCGCAGGGTCTTTCTGTGTGGAGTTTGTATGTTCTCCTCGTGATTGTGTGGGTTTCCTCCGGGAACTCCGGTTTCCTCCCACAGCCAAAAACATGCGTGATTGAGGATAGGTTAATTGAACACACTAAATTGCCCCTAGGTGTGAGTGTGTGGCCCTGCAACGTGCTGGCAACTGTCCAGGGTGTACCCCACCTTCGCCCGTAGTAACAGGGATAGTCTCCAGTCCCACCCCCGATCCCCGAGTGTGGGATAAAGGGGTAGAAAATGGATGGATGGAAATACAAAAGTTAAAAAGTTGATGAAAAGTGAAACAATTGATAAAGGACAACACGTGTAATTAAATGAAACAACAAGGCAAATTATGCCAGCAAGGTTGCAGGAATTGTCTGCATGTGCTCCACATGTGTTTTAGTGTTCTAATGTAGACTTGAGCCTTCCTGTTAGAGGGATCAGCTCCAAGACACTACAGAAGGAGTGACCATGTGTCTTTTAGTGCTGCCGAAGTTTTTCTAATGAACATTCTGTTAAGAGCTCGAGCCAATTAAAAATAATTTAGTTTGTTTTTGAGCTAATGCTTACTGATATGACCATGACTGGCTTAAATTTCAGGTGTATTAAAGGCCAGAATAGAAAACATCTCTCAAGCATTATACTTGAACTCCAACACTTAAGGACTGAAAATATGTGCAAAGTGGAGTGATATGATTTAGGCACTGGTTTCCTGTAGGCATTTGTGTAGTGTTTGTGTCATCTTGAGGTGTGTGTGTATTTCCTGAGCTATTATTGGTTATGTGACTACCCATGTTGAATTTTTGTTCAGGACTGGGTATTCTGTAATTAATAGCAGAGGAATCAGAGTTAGATTGAGAGGTGTCTATTCCTCCTCGAAAATAGAAATATGGAAAAACATAAAAATTATTGCTTTCCGAGGTATCATTGTAATAAATATTTATATATTGTTTATATAGTCCACAAATGGTTCCTTTATCTGAAGTAACATCTCCTCATTTTCTCCTCTTTAGAGTTTTTGACTCAGTCTTGGAAAGATCGCTTCAGTAAAAGCAACAATGAGACTTCGACATCAAAACCAGGGACAGCGAACAATCTGAAAAGGTGATCCAGTGTTTCAGCATAACATCAGAATTTGTGCCCATTCCATTCCCTCCCTGCCTGTTTTTGCAATGACTGATCTTAAGGATGAATGCAGTAAAGGGATGCTGTCATAAGGATTATAGGTTCATGTATGTAATGCTCACAGCTTTGCAGGATTAGTGGGTAAAGCGCTTGACAGTAGCTGTGTGTTGTCAGATGAGCCAGAATAATATAAAGTTATTGCTCTTTCCTGTTGCCAGCACCTCACACTCTGTGTAATGTTTCTGTTTGAGCAGGTCTCTCCCCTCCTACTTTGTTCATGTGTGTTTTTTAGGTGTGGATATCTTATGATTAAACTTGCCAGGTGACTAAGAGCTAACAGGGGTGTTTGCACTGCCTGGTTTCAGAAGCCCTCAGTCTAATAGCCTACCTGTTATTGCAATGCATGTATATCAAAAGCCCACTGAGTTCAAAGGGAAAATGGAACATGTGAACAAGGGACATTTCAGAACACGCCAGCTAAGAACACTGCAATTAGTCATTAAATTAATTACAACATAAATAGCCTAAGACTTATTATTCATAAGCTACATAGAATAGAAACTGACTGTAATATTCTTATGTTAAAGATATGTGTAATACAAGTTTGATCATTAAACAGATAATTCTGCTGAGTATTATAGATTTGTATTCTGTATATTTCAATCATGAAATTGGAAAAAAAAACAGAAGCAGCAATGCTTAAAACACACATAAAGCAATTTCATTGTCCTATCCGACCAGTTAATCTATTCATGTCTTCTGAGGTTTTATATGCATGTATCTCTATCTTTAATAGATATACGTATATTTTACAGCCCAATATTTTATTTAACTTTACCTTATTTAAAAATAAAAGCATATTGTCACTTTCAAATTTGTTAATTTCCTGTTTTTCTTTTGCATTTTAAACACAGTGGAACAGTGGAGCAAGACCGACTGAATTTGGCCATTAGGTCTCCATCCAGAGTATGTAAAGTTTTTGCTGCTCATGTAATTCAGTGTTTTAGGATTTAGTGGTAATTGAATCTTTTATGTTTGATTTTGCATCCAAAAAGTTTTGAAACTTGCTTTCTTTTCACTTCAGCCAAGGCACAACCCATTTAATACTATTCCAATGAATCTAGACCTTGAGGGTGTTAGCAACCAGCTGTCAAATGGAGCCTCAAAGCCTGTGGATAAGAAAACATCAGTTAAAGGTTCTTAATTTGTCCACTTTTTCAGTAGATGCAATAGGCATGTTTGCGTACAGAAGCGTTCATAATTGCTAAATTATATTATATGTTGTAACTGCAATACCTGCTGACTCCATTCATACTTATCTCCTTATGTTTTCAGCAGAAATACTGCGTCCAGCAGCAACAGAAACTGAAGTGAAGAATGAAGTTTCTGACATTCTACGGGAAACCACCCCTCGCCAGAAACCTGTACCAAAAAAGAGAACTAAACTTTATAAACTTCAAAGTGCAGTTTCAGACACCACCAGCTCGGTGTCCACCCAGAGCTTCTCTACAAGTTCAGGCATTAGGTCATCTGTGTCCACGCAAAGTGTGTCTACAAGCTCCACTATCAGTTCCCCTATGTCCAACCCCAGTGCGTCCACTCAGAGCATTTCTACAAACTCAGAAATCAAGTCTCCTCCACCCAGAGGTATCCTCAAGCACAGCTCCAGCTACAGCTCCAATGACTCTAACATCAAGAGTCAACTGCCACAACCTCTCCACCGCTTTAAGCCAGTCTCCACCGACATTACACCACAGCAAACGTTTGAAGAACAACCTATAACCAAGGAGACGACAGAGTCCCCTCTCATTCCAATAGCCAAAGAGACACTTAAATCAAGCTTGCCAAAGTCACGTTTGCCAGTGAGATCCCCCGTGCCTTTAAATACTTCAGAACAGAAGGCACAAGAGAAGCCAAAAATACAGCCACGACTCAGTCTGAGTTCCAACACACGGTCAGACGATGAACAAAAAACTATAGATGTAATGAGTGTAGTTGAACAAAAACATGACAATAATAGTACACCTAACTGGGTAACATCTGATGATCCAGAAAACCAAAAGAAAACCGTTCAGATGAAGGAAGAACCTCCATTCATTCTTAGAAAAACTGCCAGGTCACCAATGGAAGCCCTCTTGAACAGTCCATTAAATGAAAGCGCTGCTCCTCAAGTCACACTGTACAAGCTGAAGGAAGAAACAAGTAAACTGTCAAAGAATGAAAATGGTAAAACACAAGAGCAACAACATCATCATCAGAATACTTTTGGTATGGTTAAAAACTTTTCTATCTGGAAAGATATATATGTTGTGTTATGAAGATAACACTATACTGTGTTATAATTATGATGGCAGTCACGTTGCACAGTTTACTGATATCACTAGAGCTGGGAGGTGCGAGGAGTGTGACCGTTGAAGTGAACATGCTTGTTTAAATTGTTGGTTCAATTCAGTTGCAACAGATGGCAAAATTTAAAGAATGTTCACAATGTCACATTTTTTCAGTGTATGCCAGTGAATTGTTGCATATTTAGCACAAATAAATTAATGTAATAGATTAGTAGCACAAACAGGGTACAGAAAATGTGGATTTTTATCAATATATCTGCTATTTGCCACTTCTTTCGTTCAATGCTATGTGATGTTTCCGCAGGTCAACATGACTTTGAGGCCACCAAAAGAGCTAAAGCCTCCGGCATAGCTGATTCAGCAAATACTTCCCAACTAGCTGATGCTTCCCTGGAATCTGACAGTTGCTACTATCCTCCTAACTTCAATGTAAAGAATAATACAAATTTTAAAACTGAGGATCACAAACATCCCCTAATGGTAGAACCCCATGCTTCAAACCCCAGCGAGGAACAGGGAGACTCCATCGCTAAAGTTCTGGAATGGTTCAGCAGGAGCTCAGATAGCAGCGATAGGCTTGACTCCGAGATCAGTGTGCAAGAAATTGAGGAAGACACCAAGATTGAGGACAGTGACTTTGAGGAGGAGGTAAACCCAAGAACCAAATCAGAGGACAATGTTTACTTGATAATCCCAAGACAAAGCCACACTCAAAACACTCCAAAAGTGAATGATGCCTTCTCAATGGAGAGTGGCTGGAGGAAAGAGCTGAGTGTAGATGAACAAGAACTTCTTAGTGAGACTCAGGAGGTTGCACAGCAAAGATTTGAATCTAAGCCATCAAGGGTGGAAACCCTACCTGTTTCTGGATCTTCTACTTACCCTTCATTTCAGACAGAGAAAGTCAATTATGGAAAGATTGACATCTTTGAAAAAACAGGTTCAAAATTAGCAGAGAAGCTTAGCAAAAAAGGGGAGAGTGGCAATGCTGAGAAATTAGAAGGCCCAGGCAATAAACGTACTCAACATCAACTGAAAGAGACAGAAGATTCTGAGGATAGTCAACCCCCCAAAATTGCCAATTTGAAGTCATTCTGGGAGAAAGGCAACACAGGTCCAAAGATATTAGTCAGCAGATCAAACATGAATTCTGAAAAGGACAACAAACTAATTAACCAAAGCAATGTTGGTATGAAAATGACAGATTATATAGAGGAACCTCCAAAAGTTGAAGAGAGTTTAAAGACTGATTATCCAGTAGCTGAGATGATGCAACAAGCAAGTGTAAAGGAGATTTTGAATATAGATGAGAGCATGGATAATGTCAGCACTGGGTCAAACGCTGACTACAAACAAGAGACCATTGTCAAAGGTGTGCAACGACCATGGAGTTTTACTAATCAAAAGAAAGACACAGCTGATTCAAATTCTTCCTCAGACACAGACATTACCCCACCTTTGCATCTGAAATCGCCCTCACTTTCAGTAGACAGTGGGTCCTTTCTAGGAGACCAGAGCAATGAAAATATGAGAGGAACTATGAACATCAACATTGGTGGAGAGCGCATGTTCCCCACAGGAACAGATTTGGACTTCAGATCAAAGACTGAGGAAAAAGAATCACAAGTTAAACCTGGATCTCCACCAAAGCCTAGTATTGACTTGCAGCAGCCAAATGCATTGACATTAGCAAAGCAGTGTGTCCAGCAACAAGACAACCGTGCGGAAAGGATAAAACAGCTCAAATTATTCTGGGAGAAAGAAAAAATTGAGCCCAGAATATATGTCAGATCAGCAGCAGCAAGTGACAAGTCATCTGGAAAGCTGAGCAAAAGATTTACCAAATCAGAGTTTGATCTTCGATCCATAGGCACAGAGCTAGATAATGAATCTGAGGACAATATACCCTCTCCCAGGGGAGGACAGTATCCAAATTTTACTCTTATTCCTCTACGTGACCGAACAGAAAAGTCAGGCACAGCAGAAGGCATGAACAGTTTGCAGTTCAAGAACCTCCGTGACTTCTGGGCAGGGTCTTCTGCCAAGATTTCATTTCTTGAAAACAAAAGTCAGAGACCATTGAGCCCAGATGTCAAAGCAGATACCTTCAGGGAGATATACCAGCACTCTCCTGTAGAGGCAAGGCTTTCTTTGAACCAGAATCTTCCCCCAAACCAATCAACCAGTTTTATAGGGTTCGGAAATGACAGTGGAAGTAGTAAACCATCAAAGTCAGACCGAGCACCCCAGTCATCTTTAAAAGAGAAATCTGCCGCCACTAGATCTGATTCTAATGGCAAAGGAAATTTCTTCTATAAACCTTCAGGTGATCTGGACTCTCTGAAGTTGTCTCATTCCTCTCAGCCACAGAGAGGTTCGCAGTCACTTCTGAAAGATACATTGTCTCCTAAACCTTCAGGCATGCTCAATAAAGAACCAAGGCTGCAGACTAGAAGGAGCGGTAAAGGAACACTGAACGGAAGAGGGAATTCTCTCCGGCGAGCTATCAGCATGTTCTCGCTGGACATCGATACTGAAGACCCGGGGCAAGATTTATACTCGCAGTCCAAGAAGGCAGCGGACACGAATCTCCCACAGCAAAGAAAATCAACCGAAGTTAGCATGTCGCCGTACAGAAAGACCCCAGAAGCTAATTCACAAGTGAAAAAATCTCCAGAAATGGTAAAAAATAAAGAAAAACTCAGTGAGAGGAGACCATCACGCACTTCTGAAGACTCTGATTCCCAACCTCTTGCCAGATCTTTTGTTCCACGGGACTACCAGCATTACCTAGGGATCAGGGAGAGGAGAGGCATGTTCGCTCCTCCGCAGGTCACTGAGCAGAAGAGCGAACTCGTCTGCACGCCGTTCCAGACGTCTCCTGAGACGGGCCGCAGCATGAGATGCTCTCCTGTTCAGGCCAGCACTCCGCTAGGCTCTGCGGAGCTTCGCGCTAGGAGAGGGAGCCTGGGCCCGCGCCCCACTGCACACAACACTGAAGATCTCAGCCCTGACACTTCACACGAAGTAGACCCCTGGTCTCGCTCTCGAGCAAGTTCAAACCGTGAGATATGCACCTTTTCCCTTGTTTTCCCTTCGAAAATCTGTAGAAACAAGCATGGAATGTTACAAAATAGCAGATTTAAATGTTTTTTTTTTGTTTTTTGTTTTTTTTTAAGACACGATAAATCAGAATGTACTTTTAAATCAGCTTAGGAATTTCCCGTAGTAAAAATCAAGAATGCAGCTGGGGCGGATGGACATCACATGCCATTAAATTAGTCGTTCTAACTACAAATAGGCACAACATTTTTTAGCTTTTGACAGCCCCTAACAGTGCAGTGGTTGAGTAACTGATTACTAAACCCTATTTTACAACTGTAAGTTGAAATTTCATTGCACAGGTGGGAGTCTGGAGGCCTTTGCCTTTGTGCTGAATACTGTTTGCTCTACCTTTGCAGTTCACTCCACTATGTTTATAACTAACTCCGATGTAAGTAATCCTTTGTAATTCTGACTCTTGCGGCTGGTAGGTGATGAAGAGAGTCTCGTCCAGAGTGCACTTAGGCGTGCTGCCGCTAGACCTGTGTACCATAAAAGCCTCGAAGACATTACTGCAATACCAAGTGAGTGTTACTTTTTCATACACAAAAGCACCTGTCCACCATACCTACATTCAGCTCTCCTTTTTACTAAAATGCGCCTTTATCATGCAGTAACGTTATATGTCCTTTGTCTGTGTCCTGGTTAAAATGTCGCTTTGTGCAACTTAGAATGGATGGTTCAGGTGACGGTTGTGTGCTCTACTTTCTCTTTGTTTTGTCATTGTGTCATACCTGTCTTCTCCAGGATCAAACAGAAAAGGTCATCAAATGGATGAGTCTTCGCCAAATAGCTGTGACAGTAAGAAAGTTTGTATTTTGTACACCAGTAGAACAACCTCTGTCAATCAGATTTGGTTCCAGTCTTTTTTAACCCTCCTGAGAACTGGCGCTACACTGCAAAGATGCTTATTTATCATCGCTTGCTAAGCTAAATGATCATTGTTTATCATAAGCATCAGACTGCAGTTGTAAATAAATCCTTTCTTTCAGATTCCAGCACTCCATCCCCACCCTCCTCCTCCTTTTCAGACCCGGACCACCTGAGGAATCTCAGCAAATCTGTCCCTTCATTCCTGCAGAAGGAGGTACTGACTTACTGGAAATTATAGTATATTAATTACATTACTATGTATATGTTTGTGTGTGTCTGAGAATGTGTATCTCTCTTGCTAAAGCTATTGCTAATGGCACAGTTCAAAGTGCCACAAGTTGAGAGGAAGAAAAGCTTAAACGCTGCTCCTGCCTAGAGAGAGCATTTTCAGATTGCAACTTTTTGCAGTATCAGTACTGCAAGGTCAGTACTGGAAACATGTATTGTAAAACCCCAGCACAAAACATTCTTTGTTTCCTCTGTTGTCCAGAATGATGCAGGGGAAAGTGACTCCACCTCTGAGTACAGTTCCCATAGCGGCATGCGGTGGAGAAATGGCAGATCCCGCACTAACATTAGCAGTATCTCGCCCTCTGTGTCTTCTGTATGTTCTTGTTCCTTTGCTTTACATGCAATTAACAGTTTTAATACTTGTTTATAAATGTTTTGCCTGGTTTTCTGTTGAATGTGTGATCATGGCTCAAATAACGTCTAGCTGTACAATTGGGGCCACCCGCCCCTCACTGGTTAAGCAAATGCACCTAAAATCCACAGGTTAGCGGGAGCGTGATGAGTATTTACAGTGGGGACTTCACAAGTGTCGAAGTCCAAGGGACCATCCAGTTCTCACTCAACTATGTGCAGAAGCTGAGGGAATTCCACATCTTCGTTGTTCAGTGCAAAAATCTGGCCGCGGTAGATCCAAAGAGGAACCGATCTGACCCGTGAGTAGCCTAGAACCTACTGTGCTGCCCCATTCGTATTCATGTTTGTAAGATTCGTAATTGGCTTGACCATCATTTACATAAATACTTACGTGGCCAAGAGCTGAGACAAAAAAATGAGACAAATGTTCTTTTTGTAGGTATGTGAAAAGTTACCTAATCCCTGACTCGTCCAATCTGGGAAAAAGAAAAACTGCAGTGAAAAAGAGGACCTTGAATCCTACATACAATGAGATTTTAAGGGTAAAGAACATGCTGTTTATAAAGTTTATTACAGTTTACTAAAGTTTATTAATGTCAGTTTTCTTGGAAGAGCATCTGACTTATGTGTTCATCACTCAGAGCTTGCATAATATACAATGATAAATACATAATATTGAATTATAAATGTTTGGTTTGCTAAATATAGGCCTAATTATTTTTCTCCCCCTCATGTAGTATAGAGTTCGAATGGAGTATTTGAAAACGCAGGTTCTCAACCTCTCCGTTTGGCACAATGACACGTTTGGACGCAATAGTTTCCTAGGAGAGATAGAGGTTGACCTCTCCCAATGGGATTTTGGAAACACTCAGATCAACTCCTTATACCTCAAATCAAGGGTATATCATGATTCTTTATATATATACACTACAGGGGGTCCTCGAGTTACGACACATCTGTACCTTCGACAGTGATGTAACCTGAATTTCGGTGTTAGTCTAAGTCACTTACCAATCCTAACACAGTTGTAAAATCATTAAAAGACGACTAAGCCACAGAAAACAATAACTAAGCCAGTGCAGTGAGAAGTGTGAGCACCATAAACTGAGAAGTGTGAACGCCATGTCAAAACTGTTGTAACCTGAGGATCCCCTGTATTTAAATAAAGATTACACATTTGCACATACTTACTTTGAATGAGCATCAGTGCATTACTAGATATTTTGTCTTGATCTTTGAATCTCTCCTCACAGACCACGAGCAGCGTCCAGCCTGCAGACGACAGAGGCGAGATGAGACTGGCGATACGTTTCTTACCTCAGCTCACCCACTGTAATATCTGTGATTTCATAACGGAGTATTGCTTTCTGTTGAACTTTCAAAGCTAATTGGATTCTGAGTCACATATTAAAGTACATACAGTTCCGATATTCTCGTGTTATGCTTGTTTCTCTGTTACAGCAAAGGCAATGCCCAACTCAGGTGAAGTGCATATCTGGGTCAAAGACTGCAAGAACCTCCCTCTGATCAGAGGTGCAACTATAGACCCATACGTGAAATGGTAACATCAATAAACAGCTATCATATATCACGCCTATCATTTTACTGGTTCTTTGTTATGTTACATAATTATTATGTAACTGCCTTCTATGCCATGTAGTACTATGTCTCTCAGATAAACATTACTTTAGTCATATAAGGCCCTGCAAATACTGAAAATAAGGATATGATATTAGGGTTTTATTTTTCTGTAATTAGCCCAACATTGATTGCATGGTTAAAAAGCATTTGATCTGGTTGTTGAAGGCAAGTAAATGTACATACATTTTGTTTACATACATATAGTCGTACAAATAAAAGATTCAGTGTGACAGTTTCTTTCTATGACAAACATACATCCTATGTGACTGTGTGTGTGTGTGTGCAGTTTTGTACTGCCAGACACCAGCAAAAAGAGCCGTCAGAAGACACGGGTGTTAAAGAGGACCACAAACCCAGTGTTCAACCACACCATGGTCTATGATGGCTTCAGGACAGAGGACCTGAAGGATGCATGTGTAGAGCTTACCGTGTGGGACCGCGACCGACTGGCCAATCATCTGCTGGGGGGGCTACGACTGGGTCTGGGAACAGGTGAACCAACTTTAACCTTTACCTCAGAATTTGTAACCCAACGTAGAGGTGTGTGTTAGCTGGCAGTTAATGAATCTCAGAAGAAACATAATAGGCCTCATCTCCCACCTGCCTCACACTGTGTGATAGATTTGGTCTGTATTAGAGATAAAGATATTGGCCAAAATCTTTTCTAACTGGACAGGCAGCATTAATTACAGTAGCTGACATTTCTGAGTGTGTTTCTGAGCACATTCCCATTTGTCCCATAAGATCAAAGGTTTAATTGTGTATTAAATTGTGGGTGAATAACCTTTTGTTTCTGGAAATGTTCTCAGCCACCCTCAGTCATTATGTTACAAAAGCACCAGAAGACATCCTTCTTTCTCCTTAGCATTTCATTAGATTGCGTAGTTATTATTAGAACAGTAATTAAATTGACCTTTTTTCTTCGCTTTCTCCTCTCATTCCTTTTTTCAAAAGAGCTTTTACTTTCATGCGTTTAATGATTTCATGATTTATGTTCTCTACATTGATACATTTTTTTTTTTATTATTCTCTATGGTGCATTTAAAGAGCATGTACAGTACTGAGCAAAATTATTGGGCCCCTGAGACAATTATACTTAAAAGCTGTTTACTACTGGCCAATAGTGTTATGTTAGTGTTAAAACACTAATATTACAATAAATTTATATAATATTAATATTGTAAATAGTGGTTTAATGTATGGCAAATTGTTCGCCTTAATCATTTCAAGACCTCTTTCTTCATGAAAGCCCAGTATTACTTGTAGCTACTACCAAACATATTGGTTTGCTCTGTTTACTTAATTATAATTTGTTGATTATGGAATTGTTTAAATCCGTGCAATGTTTGGAGGCATCAAGCAGAAATCTGTAACCATTCCTGTGTTGTTCTAAGCAGCTCACAAAATGTCAATGAAGTAAAATGAATATCAATTAATTTATCAATTAATTTAAAAGGAACCTTGACACTTTTTACTGCTTCCTTTTTTATTTGCATTTAGAAACCTGCTGCTGATAAAAAGGACTTCAAACTATTTGCATGGTTGCCTAAGACTTTTGCACAAAAATAATTATTATCATTAGGTGCAATATCTTTTGTGTCTTAGCATGTAAATATCACTACAAATGTCAATATTATTTCTTATATCCAATAAATGCTATAACATTCTCTTCAGTACAACATGTGTAATTAGTAATTCACTTAACTGTATTTTACTTATCTTTAGTATTTACACCCAGTGTCTTTGTATATAGAATAATTTTATATTGATTTTTACTGGACTAAGACTTCATATTTTACATTGTTCTTGTCTCTGGGTCTTTGCAGTCATAACATACGTAGTTTCTCCTGGGATCAATAAAGTTTTCTGATGCTGATTCTCTTTATAGGCAAAAGCTATGGAGTAAGTGTGGACTGGATGGACTCTACAGCAGAGGAGGTGGCATTATGGGAAAGAATGATGGAGCTGCCAAATGAATGGGTCGAGGACGTGTTGCCTTTGAGAATGTTGACCACAGCAAAGAACACCTGGAAATAATGTGGTTTAAAATCACACTTGATAAAGAAGGATTATAAATCACATCTTATATTACTCTGCAATTTTAATATATTACTATATATTTACATTTTTTACTCTTCTTAAAAAAACAGACTTACATACTCATATTGTATTGTATTATATTCAGTATCAGATTCAAAAATATGTTTGAATAAATTCACAAATCATCTGGTGTGATTTTTTCTTATTTAAACTGGCATTGCCAATCTCTCTTGTTGTCAGTAGCACTCCAACCAGTTGCAACTTTACATTTAACAAAATATTGATAAATATGAGGATGGAATGTATTTGACAGATTAATCTTAAAAAGACCAACATTTAATCACAATATGGTCTCTGAAAGATAAAGAGTGACGTGTTCCATGAGTGTTACTGATCTTGTGTAATATGTGGGATAACAGTGACAGCTAGTGGAGACAGTTCAGGCAGCACTGTATAAAGAAAACTAGCCTCGTGTGGGCGCTAGCTACAGAGAGCGTTAGGGAAGAGAACGTACAGAAGGCAGACGAAAAAAGTCAGGTTCTTTCGATATTTTTCTTTCTCCTCCACAGAAGACTGTCAGGTAAATCTGAACTGCTCGTCAAATTCTTGTATCCAAACTCCAAATTCACATTTGAGTACATCATTAAAGCAATGGAGGATACTACACGTCAAAACATGGGCTCCAACAAACCTCTGAATGTTTTCTGTGTTTTGTGTGGCATGTCAGGTGTGTAGTGTAATGTAAATAAATGTAAATATGGCAGCCAGTAAACAGTCAGTTGTCGAAGTTGATGTAGAAAAAATGGACAAGCGTGAGGGTTAAAACTGCTTTGATACGGGCTAAATTGTGATGGCTAGGTGAACTTCCCCAAAACAGCAGGACTTTCTTCCAAAAGTGGTCCAAGGGCAGACAACGAGCAAACTAGAAGACCATATTCATTTATCTGCTTCAGTTCTGCAGCACCAAAAACTATGGAAACACATATATAACAGGACATAATGATGTTTTGGTAACATTTTAATTTAATTTGACATATAAATGCATATTACATACATATATACAGGCTTGCACTTTTACAAACTGTGAATATGGAGTATCTTGATCATGAATTTCAAGAATCTGTCAAAAAAAGGGCAGACAAACTAGTCTCACTGCACTGATTTGTCAATGGATGTGAGGAGTCCAGACAGATGGTCACCTAATAATGGAGAACACATCTGCGTGTTCTATAGGCCACGATAAATACGGCCAGTCCACTACTGCAGATGATCAACAGGCATATGAGCGCAACAGCTCCGGCCACAGTATTTCTAGCTGCAGAGAGTGATGAGGTTGCTGGAGAGAGAAAAGAATATTGTAATCCAATTAAAATGTACTCCTGATATTGAGTGGAGGATGATGGGTCTCCACCTTAAAGGAGGCAAGAAACATCGAAGAAAGTACAATAAAATTACTAATTTGGGAACAATGATCTTTTCACAGTTTCTGCAAGAACTAAACTAATGATTCTCAAATCAGCCCCCAAGACAATCCACATTCATGCTTCCCTCTTTGTGTTTGGAGTTGGGTAGGAGCAAGATTCTGCACCATCTAGGGTCTCCGCGGCACAGCTAGCCAAGAACTGATTCCGTCATCAGGAGATCATGAGCTAGTGGGTCTAACGACATAACTAAATCTGGATCTATGTAAGTCAGACATCCCTGAATATTAACATTCATGGCATTTAGCAGACGCTTGTATTCAAAGCAACTTCTATTCCCTAACTAGAGGCGGAAGTCTCCCTGGAGCAACCTTGGGTTAAGGGTCTTGCTCTGGAGGCCAGTTGTGGTTCACTGAAGGTAGGATTCAAACCCATGACCTGTTGGTCCAGAGGCAAGTATCATACCCACTAGGCCACCACCACCCAGACTACAGAGCTGAGACCAATTGAAGTAAAGAATACATTAATGGATGTTTAGCTCTACGACAAGTAGTTAAAAAAGATGAAAGTAATGCCTGACCCCACCCATTTTACCTTTTATTGACAAAAGTACTGGGACATACCCCTTAATGGCTTGAGTTTAGGTGGCCCTTTACTTCCAGTTAAAAATGTAATCATACCAATGTATTTTGGAAAACACCATGCTTCCAACTTTGTTAACCCAGTTTTAGGAAGAACCTTTTCTATTCCAGAATGACTGTGTCCCAGTGCACAAAGCGAGCTCCATAAAGACACGACTGTATGAGTTCAATGTGTGACCCAAACAGAGCCCTGACCTCAAACCCATCCAACCCTTCCAAGATCTTGAGAAAGGCTTTCCAAGAAGAGTGGAAGCTGTTATAGCTGCAAAGGGGGACCAACTCCATACTGAAGTCTGTTTATTTGCATGCACTGTCATTAAAGTGGTGCTGGTAGCCAGTGTTGTGCAAGTTCACACTTTTTATGAACTAGTTCAAAGTTCAGTTCACACATGCTCAAAGTGAACTGTTCACG